>BTPG01000008.1:173525705-173878959 GCA_036245525.1 Semisulcospira habei | reverse complement strand
ACCGCACACACATCGGAGTAAAAGTTAATCAGTATGAGGAATAAACACACACACTGACATACACACATCGGAGTAAAAAGTTAATACTGATGTACATGAATAAAAAATGAAATAATAATTCTAATCAAAAGCAAAAGCGCGACACACGCACGAACGCAAGGGTTCGACCCGGCAGAATCGTAGAGAGAGAAAGAGAGAGAGAGAGACGGAGAAAGAGAGAGAGAGAGACGGAGAGAGAGAGAGAGAGAGAGAGATGATGATGATGATGACTATATGATGATGATGATAAAACGTTTTATTGGACAGCCTGAGGATACAGTTTTAGGCGAAACGCCTCTCTTACCAACTGTCCTGTTAGAAAAGAAACCCTAACAGCAAAAGGTAAGCGGAAACACAACAACACAATAAATCGAAACATGAAGACTGAAATAAACTGAAAAACCCACAAAAACACAATACAAATATGCAACAAATAATGCGCACACATATCAATAACAGTGAATTATATATATATATATATATATATATATATATATATATATATATATATATATATATATATATATATATATATATATATATATATATATATATATATATTTAACATAACTTTATTTCTCAAGGATGGAAACAAAAGGCGCACAGGCAGCTTCGGCATCCGAAGTTAGGTACTAACAAGACTGACAATGCTACACTGATTTGTCCGGCCTAAGTTGGGCTTCGGCTCAACGTATTCCACTCGCGCAAACGGTGAAGGTAATTCTTATTTGGACCGGCATTATAGACGCCATGATGTGTAACGTCATATCCGTTCTTTGTTGGGCTTGGGACCCGACACAAATGGTGAAGTTAATTCTTATTTGGACCGGATATTATAGACGCCATGATGTGTGTTTACGTCATATCCGTTCTTTGTTGGGCTTGGGACCCAACAGTATAGGCTCGGTGTTTTGTGCTATATTGCTGCTTATCAATGATTCCCGTCCTTCATCCCTCCACTACCCCTCACATCCCAATTTTTCATCTTTTCTAGAGACGTGCACTGTTTTTTGAACTTACGCGTACATTGTGAAACTGACCTCTGTATAGATTTGTTTTTCTGTGTATTGATTTTTTTTCCCGGTAATATAATTTTACCAAGCAGAACATTTGGCTGAGCTGGTGTGTGTGTGTGTGTGTGTGTGTGTGTGTGTGTGTGTGTGTGTGTGTGTGTCCCCCACAAAACAGACACACACACGTTTTGAACTGCATATTTGGATGACATATCACACATTGCCAATCCTTCCTTACATTTTATTGCTTTGGTCTCTGGCATTGTGTTTAAAATTCTGCTATATTGCTGCTTATCAATGGCTGCCTTCATATTTGAAAACTGTTTCTGCCTGACTTAATCTTGTCTGCATCCTATGAGACTAGCATGTCATGACAATTTTGTTGAAAAAGTCAGATCTATAATGTAATTTCATTTGAAGCAAACTTTCAGTAAATAAGTGGTGGAAATCGGACATGCAATGCAAAGGTGAAAGTACCAAACACCCGGTAGTTACAACTAAACCCGCCCTATCCCCCCCCCCCCCCCCACACACACACACTACTACAACCACTACCATCTCCCCTCCCCACCATCGCCCACACCCTAACAAAAAAAGAGAACAGAAAAGAAAATGCTTTGAAATATCAGAATACAATTAGCAGTGGCGTAGAAAGATACTCGGATACTTTCTAGCTTACAAAAAAAAATTAGGAGTGGGGGCTAAACAAAACAGGCAAGTGACAGTGCAACATTAAAAAAATCAAACATAAAAATCTAAATCTTACGACTTATTTTCACCCAAAATACTTCCTTTCCCCAAAATATATTCGCCAATTTGTTTTTGTCTCTAAAAATATGCGCTGGGGTGAATAATCTGCCCCCCCCCCCCCCCACCTTTTTTTTTCTTGGGGGGAGAGGGCAGAGAACCACCTCCCCTCCCTCTTCTCCCCTGAGGGGTTTTCAGTGGCGCTGGAACCTGAGTGTGTGTCGGGGGGAGGGTGTAGTAACCTCATTTTCATTTGCACCATAGCGCCTTTTTGACCCTACCTTTAAAAGTGCACGTGGGTGGCCCAACTGTCAGGTTACCGAGTAGTGCACTTGTTACCGGCACATGATAATATAGATAAAAAAATGTTGATGCTCTTGTCTTTGGTGCTCTGTGCCTCTTGGTTCCCCCCCCCCCCCCCCCCTTATTAAAAAAAATCTTTTTAATATATACTAATGGTCACAACTTACGGGCCACTTTTTATCGCAGACGCATCGACAACACTACACAAATAATGTAACAATACTTGGAGTCGGTACTTTGCTAATTTATTCATAACAATTCCATTTCAGTTTTGAGTAAATCAAGCAATTGTAACAACAGCAGTACGTTAGAATGTTCACCCACCCCTCATTTGAAAAGTCACACAAGACTGGTCCAGTCTGTACCCACCGTTTGCAGCCAAGCATTCAATGCAGCGTTGACGCATGGAGTTCACCAGAGTTCGGAGAACATGTTGTGGGATCGCTTTCCACTCTTGATGCAGGAACTGAGTCAGCTGGGGGATGCCTTGAGGTGGTGGGTGGTTGCTGACTACACGTTGCCCCAGCACGTCCCAGAGGTGCTCGATGGGAGCCAGATCAGGTGAACGAGCTGGCCACTCCATAGTCATGATGCCCCGTTGCTCAAGGTTGCTCATCCACCACACGGGCGCGATGAGGTCGAACGTTGTCGTCCTGCAGAACAGCATTGTCGCCTATGGCTTGGGGAGCTGGTTGGATAAAGGGCTGCACAATCTCGTCCCGATAGCGCAGTCCAGTCAGAGTGCCTCGGATGCCGTGGAGGGGGGTCCTGCCTTCCCTGCTGAAGCCTGCCCAGACCATGACTGAGCCTCCTCCGTAGCGACCCACCTCTTGGACGCATCCATCCGTGAATCGCTCGCCCTGGCGTCTCCAGACCCTCACACTGCCGTCGTTGAATGACACAGTGAACCGTGACTCATCAGTAAACGGAACCTGAGTCTGCTGGAGTCTGTTCCACCTCACATGTTGACGACACCAGGCAACCCGGGCCCTGCGATGAGCTGGAGTGAGGGATATTTTCACTGCTGCTCTGCATGAAGCCATGCCAATTTCACGCAGACGTCGGCACATTGTGCTTCTGCTGACGTTAATGTTTGTAGCTTGCATCAGTTGACGTATTAGAGCGCTTGACGTGACAGTTCGGTCGCGCAGAGTCGCCACACAGAGGTATCTGTCCTCCCTTCTGCTGATGCAGCGCGGGCGTCCTGAGCAGGGTCGTCGTTCTGCCCTTCCAGTTTCATGAAATTGTGCCAGCAGCCTCTGGATCACTGAATGGGACACCCCAAGTCGTCTCCCAACTTCTCGTCCGGAAATTCCATCCTGCAGCCATGCTAGCGCCCGGCCTTGGCGTTAGGCTTCGTCGTGATGGCATGGTTAGGAAAGTGACAATTATGCCCCTACTGTACCGGTATTTGTATCGGAACAGAGCAGTGTTCACGACTGACCCTTTAGCACGTGCATCACGACTTTACCGAGTTTTTCTACCTGCCTGCCTTTGGTACGCTTGCCAATATCGCACAGCTTTTCACAAAAACTGACGATGTTTCACGTGCAGTTGACACGTTCATGGAAATTGATAAATTGTTGTCTATTGTTCCCTGTACAGTGGACTGTCTAAGGTCAACTTTTAACCCATTTGGATCGAAAGAACATTTATTTTATTAGCGTACTTGCGACGGTAAACAATGACACAAAACGGGGTGGCCCTTAAGTTTTGACCATTAGTATATATGTTTTTGTAAGAGCTTCACGTAAACGAGCGATTTGCGATCGGTTTAAACTGATCACATGAGGTAAAATAAATAAATAAATAAATAAATAAATAAATAAATAAATAAAAATTACTGTCGGCCAGTGCGTTATTATTTGAAAGATAATGTTACCGTTGACAGCGACCTGTTTGTTACTAGAATCTGTAAAATGTAAAATATATTTTAAAAATACATTTTTCGCTCACGTGCGTAGCAAAAGTATGTCTATGTTCAGGGCCAGTGGTCGTCCGTCCGTCCGCCTTCGTCCGTCGGCCGAAGACTTTAACGTTGCCATTTTCTTAGAGACTAAACATACCAATTTGAGTGACCTCCCTTAAAGTCAAAGTCACCTGGGATCAGGAAATAGGTAAAAAAAATTGCCACATTTTGACCAAAGTACTATTCACAATTTCAAACCCAAATTTGGTATAAAGACACCTGATGGTAAGACCATTCTATGCATATTAATTTGGTTGACCCATCGAAAATGTCACATGAGCTCAGGAAATAGGTCCAAATTTGTCAAGTACTATTCACAACTTCAAACCCAAACTAGGTACAGATATACCTGATAGTAAGACCTTCCTTTGCATACCAATTTGGATGACCCCTCGGAAAGGTCAAGGGTCACAAGAGATTAGGAAATAGGTAACAAATAGCAATTTTCTGACATAATTTTTTTTTCTCTCAAATCACGAAACGCGACAGAGTTTGAGCCCAAACCACTAAGCCACCGCGAACACACACCGCGAAACGCAGAGCAGTAAGTTTACAGAAACGATAGTTAATACATTATTACAGAATTTCACCACAGTCAAACCAGCTGCTACAGTCACTTGGATTGTTGTTTACGATAGACAGCACCCAACGTACACGCCAGCTCTTCAAACCATTTGTTTGTGTAAATTGATTTTATAGCATGTCATTCAGAGCGCTGAAACTTTTGCCTCGGGGAACATTTTTGTCTATGGCAGGACATGAATGAAAAGTCATGGTGTGGGAAGAAAGAAGTGTAAACTAGGCCCTTTTGCACTTGAAAGAATATCATTTTACGTTTTGGTGTTATTTTTCAGCTCTTAAAAACAAGCCAAATAGCACTGTTTTCCGCTCCACTAGCAAAACTTCTACATGTACAAAAATCCCTAGACCGTTGCTTTCTTGGGCTTGCCTCAATTTAGATACTTTGAATAAAACTTTAATATTATATAACCCCTTCCATTACAATCAATAAAACAAACAGGTCACTGAACTACAGATATTGTGCTTTGAATTTTTTTTTTTTTACATTTTACATATATAAAGGAAATGTTCACTTAACCATTTGCACAAGACAGCTTCATTAAAATGCATGTATGTATTTATCATATAAAACTCAGTTTAAAATATTATAGATTAGTACACTAAATGAAAAGCTTTGTAACAATAATTCAGCTTTTTCAACACTGCGACACGATGGCACTGTGGAACTTTCAAACTACAATAATGACGTCATTTTCCCTGTCGGTGGAACTTTCTACCACGACGTCATTTTTCATGTCAAACGACGTAAATGTTAACTTTTATTACCATCATAAGCTTTTTATCTCCAAGATCTTGATAAATTGGCGGGAGCTAGATCTAAAATCTCTGACATTGCAGTAGCTGTCAGGGGCTTGTGCATTGACTACAGTCCTCTACATCAGTTTATGGTCGAATAAGCTCGCCAGGAAGGTAACATTTTTAGTACCTTCCTTTCTTTTTAATAGTCGCTTTTAGTTTTACAGTATACAGCATCGAAAGAGAGACAGCGGTACGCGAGTCTTTCTCTCTCTCAGCGCAGTGCACCACACCGACAGAGAGACACAGCAGTACGCTAGTCTCTCTGTCTCCGTCTCTCTCTCTCTCTGTGTGTGGTGTGTGTGTGTGTGTGTGTGTGTGTGTGTGTGTGTGTGTGTGTGTGTGTGTGTACACCAAATCACTGAAATGGGTTACTTTCTTTACCATCCTTATGCAAACTGGGTGTGTGTGAAATTCTGGGTGACCAAGTCAGACACCCATTTTTTCTGAGGGTTGTTTCTGTATTACCTTTCATTCAAAAGTCAGAAAAAAATATCAAAATACGATGTCCCCATTTTAACAGATTTACTTCATGGTTGTGTTTCAGGGATGCCCTGGGCCTGTGTGTGGACACGGAAGCGGCCGGAGTGTTTTCAGATCAATTTGCTGATCGCTGATTGGTTAGCCCAACACCGATGAACGGAGTTGTTTCCCTTGCTTAAACGTCTTTCGTCTCCAACGGTCACACCGGCCATTCTTTTGCGTTTGCAGAGGTACTTTATGCAATATTTCTTAGTTAAGAGGACGCCCAAATGTACTTGTTCAGTGCAGTTATTTAACTGAGAGATGCCTCCGATACCCGTTTGGCCCAGAAAAATAAGGCGTCTGCTTCAAACGTGTCTTCGGCCTCTCGGCCGCTCTGACCGTTGAGTCTTATAGTAAATGATAATAGAACCCCACGATTTTAACAAAAGCTTTCTTCTTCAATGAAAGGAATTCGTTCAATAACCCCATTACAAGGTCAATCTGCCACGCGATTTTGTTTCTTCTTTTTTTTTTTCTGACATGTGTTAACTGCCACATGCATGCACAGTATCAGTTGACTTTTTTTTTAAAAAACAAAAATGGCGCCAGATTTCAATCCTCGTTCGCAAAACTACCTTTCGAAGAACAAACGTCCACAAACAGGTCTTTAGGAATGTGCAACTGAAGTGTCGCTTTTTACTGTATTGCCAGTTTTTAGTTCTCAGGGTCACCCTGGTCAGCCCCACAGGGTGGGTTTTTCTCTCTATTCTGGGGCTTGTCCATTCACCTGTATTTGCCTTTTTAAAACTCTCCCTACTGTCTGCACTCCCTGTAGCTCTTGATATTGGATGTGTGTTGCTAAATGGTCTTAACTTTATGTCTTGGCCCCATGTGTTAGGTTTATTTAACTCATTCTACCCCAGACACACCACGGCAGGATAAGGATCCACCATGATAGTTCAAGGGTGATGCCAGAATAGCTTGGCGCCTACGGGCGCCAAGCTATTCTGGCATCTCCCTTGAACTATCATGGTCGATCTGTGCCCTGCACTGCAATGCAGTCTTGAGAGGACAGGGGCAAAATTTAAGGATTTTGGTGTTGGGGTAGAATGAGTTAACATATTTGACCGGCAGGCGACATACATGGCAATGTTCTGTTTAGGTGGGGTTTTTTTTTCACAAGCAGTGCAGGCACGTCCTGAGAAAGCTTTGTGGCTGTCGGGACGTTAAGCAATGTACAATCAATCTGATTCAAAATGTCAGTTGGTTTACATGGTTGTATTGGACATGTTCTCAGCAACACCGTTTTGGTCACACCGGCTCAGGACTTTCTGCACACACCCAGCGCCGGATGGCAGCAGGATGTCCAAACCCATCGGGATCTGTGCTGCAGAATCATGGCCCCCCCAGCCTCTGCCACAGAGGGTGCGTCTGGTAGGAGGGTGCATGGACGGCAGCGGAATGCTCCCAATTACAAACTGGCAAGTAAAGTGATTCTATGATCATCTTCATTTTATTGGCTGGCGTGCGTGCGAAGCAAAAATGAGTTTATGTTCTGGGCCACTGGTCGTCCGTCCGTCGTCCATGGTAAACTTTAACTCATTCTACCACAATACCAAAATCCTTAAATTTTGCCCCTGTCCTCTCAAGACCGCATAGCAGCGCAGGACACAGATCGACCATGATAGTTCAAGGGTGATGCCAGAATAGCTTGGCGCCCGTAGGCGCCAAGCTGTTCTGGCATCACCTTTGAACTATCATGGTCGATCCTTATCCCAGGGGTGGGATTCTTCCGCGTTTCCGCGGAAATTCTTTCACAATTCCGCTGAAGCATATTTATTTTCCGTGTCTAATAACAACGAAAAAGACGAAAAAAAAAAATCTTCTTAAATGGCAACAAAATCTCAAATGGGTTGGATTTGTATGTAGTTTGGTTCACTATCGCCCGACACTTCCGGTAGCTTTAGGTCGCAGTGGAAAATGGCGGTGAAAAAGGATATTGTCCAAGACAGAGTGCCGTTTAGTGTGCATCTGAACATAAACTGGTACGCACATTCCATTTTTATACTGCAGATCAGGAATGTCATAACAAAGTCCATTTTCGGGTGTGTTTGGTCTCGCTCCCCCTGTCGGTTTTTGGATACTTTGGCGAACGGTGGACACGCGCCTATCCCCCCCTCCCCCCCCCCCCCCCCCCCCCCCCTGTCGTTTGATTTTTTCGGCCGCTGAAAATGAAGGACATGAAACCCCCCCCCCCCCCCCCCCCCCCCCCCCTGTCGTTTGATTTTCCGCGTTTTCTTTCTTACTAGAATCCCACCCCTGTTATCCTGCTGTGGTGTGTCTGGGGGTAGAATGAGTTAACGGTGGCATTTTCTCGGAGACTATTCAAGCCACATTCTTCAAGCTTGGCCCAAGGATACTTTGTGGCAAGACCTTTTTAAACATGCCAATTTGAGTGACCCTCTCTCAAAGGGTCACGCAGGGTTGACAAATGTGTGAAAACTGCTTGCATTTTCAGAAAACGTGGATTTTGACTGCTGCAGAAGCCAGCCCTCGTCACCGAGGTCACACATATGTAAATCGGTCATACACGGGATTACTCCTTTTATTCTTGTGCAAGGCCCCTTAAACCAAAATTGGGCTGTTTCTGTTTCTAATGCAGCTTTGGTTTTAATCTTTCTTTCTTTCTTTCTCCAGTTGGCAAATGGCGCCTGGGATGGACCCGAGACTGAGAGTAGTGCCAGCGCATCGCAATACGAGGGCAGTGATGACGAGGAGTTTGTTCCTGGCTCGAGCTCACCGGATTCAGAGGGTGTGTCGGCATCAATTGCTGGGATCTCTGACATAGACAGTATTGTATCGACTAGACAGTATTGTATCGACTATGTTAGATTTCATCAAAGTGGCAGGTTCGGGGTGGCCAGGTGTTGGTGACGCTAGTACCAGCAAGGTGCAGTGTACGTTAGGGGGTGGCAATGAGAATGTGGATAGGCAGGAGGAACATGATGCTGGAAAGAGTGGGGAAAGAGCACTTACAGAAGAAACAGGTGTGCACGTGTCGCAGAGAGGGAAAGGAAAGTACAAATGGAACAAGAAACATGCATGCAAATTGTGTGGCAAGCTTGTCTTCAAAATGAGCACGCACTTACAAGATGTCCATGCAGATGAGGCAGACGTTGCAAAAATTTTGTCGATGAAAAAAGGGACCAAGCAGAGACGTCGAGCATGGATCAGACTACAAGATGAGGGTGATTACATGCATAACGTTGCTGTTCTTGAAAACAAATCCGGATGTTTGATTCCTAAGTATCGCACCAAAACTAGTAAGGTAGACGACCTTCTCGCCTGTAGCCATTGCAAAGGCTCTATCAGAAAAAGCTGATCTCTGTACACTCAAAACGTTGCTGTCAGAAGCCAGGAGGGTTTCAGATCACTCGGCGAGGAGACGCGGCGCGCCGTGGTCGGCTAATGCTTCCAATACCCTTAGACGTTGAATTTTTATTCTATCACAAGGTCTTGGCCAGCCAGAGAGATGATGAGATAAGCCGTCTCATCAGAACTGACCCCTTGCTTCTTGAGTATGGAAAGAGATTATTTGACCGCAGGGACATTGAAGAACACACGGCTGGACAAATCAGCTCCAGGATGCGGGAGTTAGGGAGACTATTAAAGATTATCAGAGTGAGGTCAGAAATGAAAATCGCAAGTTTAAATGCTGTGATCAATTCAGCTAGCTTTGATCATGTTGTCCTGGCTGTAAAAGAGCTAGAAGATTTTGATGAGGACACACATCAGTTCAAAAAAGGCAATCTCGTAATGCGCATAGGCCATGCTTTGAAAAAGTGTTCACAGATCAAACACTGAGTCACAGGCATCCAAACAGCTTGGGCAGGGTTCAGACGACAGGTGGCGACAGGAGCTCTCTGAGGTGCAGCGGTTTGACTCTGTCTTCAACAGGGACTGGTATGATTGTGTGTCCGCTACAGCAGCCCAGTCGGTCGGGAAAATGACCATGAACAAACCCAAGGTGATCCCATCATGTGAAGATGTGAGGAAGGTCCAACAGCTTCTTGAGACAAGGATGGTTTCGGAAGATTATCCGACAGTGGTTAAAGCAACTCTTTGTGCTGTACCACTTTTCAACCGAAAACGAGGGGGAGAAGTTCAGAGAATGAAGGTGTCAGACTTCCAGAATGCTAAGATTGGATCGATCACCAATCAAGATATCTTGAAAGGTCTCACAGAGGTTGAGAAGAAAATGGTGAATCATTTTCAGCGGCGGAGTGGAAATCAGAGGCAAGTTTAATAGGAGTGTTCCCGTTTTGCTGACGAAGAAAATGATGACAACTGTGGACAGAATCCTTCAAATGAGGCAATCAGTGCCAGCTCTCGCTGATTCCCAGTACATCTTTGCCACACCTTCTGGTCAGAGGCCTTACAGAGGCCATGATGTTCTGAAGGCCCATGCCCTAGAAGCAGGGGTGTCATACCCAGCCATGTTCACATTTACTCAGTTGCGGAAGCAGGTTGCAACTTTGGCTCAGTCAATGGCCATCTCGGAATTAGACCAGGATCAGCTGGCAGATTTCCTTGGCCATGATATTCGGATACATCGCCATATCTACTGCCAACCTCAAGACGTCCTTCAAAAGGCAAAAGTGGCAAAGATTCTTCTGTCAGTTAACAATGGGATGACAGATTTTGAGAGTTGCATTAGAGCTGAGCTGGGCGATGATGAAGAGATTGACTTTGACAATGAAGACACATCAGAAACTGGCAGAGAGGTCTCGGGGGAACAGCACCTGTGAATGAAGCAAGTAGCAAGTCAGCAACACAGGACTCGATGAGCATGACGGAGAAAAGACGTCCAGAGCCTGATGACAATCTAGATAGTTTTGATGATGACAGTACTGCATCAGCTCCTGTTCGAAAGAAAGCTAGATTTACAAGGAAACCATGGGGGGAAGCTGAAGAGAAAGCTGTTCAAACTCGTTTCAAGACACACCTCGTCATGAACAAACTTCCTGGAAAGGCCGAGATACAGTACGCAATGGCAGAGGAGCCTGCACTTAGACATAGGCGCTGGACAAACATTAAGGATTACGTCCGCAACAGACTGAAAAAGTTACAAAAGAAATGAATTGAGGTTCCCCGCCACTCGCGGCATTTTCGATTTCATACAGATTTATTACATGAGTGTTATTATTGGGGTGGTTTCAGCATGTATAGCCTGCTTTTTTTTTTTTATCTGATGCACGCCTAGATCATTTGTGACCCTCTCTCACAAAATCAGCCTTAAGAACTCGCATTTTGGATGTTTTGACATATATACATTTGTGGTGGGGCGGATTACAAAATAACAGACAGGGAGGCCATGTTGCGCCTTGTGAAGATGTTTTTATTTCTCCACCAAGGAGGCAGTACACCTGGAATATCAAATAACACACAATATAATTTCCATCTCAAGTGTACATACCAAATAGAAAATTGATGTTACATAAAATTGAGGATAGGCATGTTATTATTACAAAATACTACAGTGGCTGGATAATTCGAAAGATCATCACACAGGTTCTCATACATCCACCATCCACTGATGTACTTTGGTCAAGGCGGCATTTTATAAAATAAGACAAAGTTCAACTATAATTACTACAAAACCTAAAATGACTAAAAATAATTATAAGGATATATATCATAAAGTATAAGATTGGAACATGGTGCTATATTAGTGGAGCTTAGAAGTATGAACACAGGAGAGAGAGAGAGAGAGAGAGAGAGAGAGAGAGAGAGAGAGAGAGAGAGAGAGAGAGAGAGAGCAAGAGGAATGCTGTGGTCCACAATATATACACAAGCTCTCATAGAAAACGGCATTACATATCATATCCCTAAGTCCTGAACCTTGGTAACACATTTCTTCAAAAGTAAGACCCATTGCAGCAAGTATGCACGCACACCTGGCTTCGCATGCTATCACATAGTACATGTAAACAATAGCAGACGACTCAAGTCTCCCTATCAAGAATAAACTAAGGGAAGCTACTCTCCATCAGGTAAACCTCAATGGAAAGAAGTTCTATGTCCGTCATATCATAACCTGTCATGCCTGAAATCGATGACCGCAGACATTATTATAATAAAAGATGTTTAGAAAGTAACAGGTTTAATCGCAGGCACTCGGATTATGACAACTTCTTCGCGCGATCACATTACTAGCAGGTAGCGGTCACCAAAACCACGCACACTGGCTGACCGACAGTCACAGCCAGCCAGCTGACCAATCCATGCTAAGAATGAGATCACGTGACCCAATCCCACACAGTGCGCGCGTGATACAATGGTAAACTACTGACACAAAGGGATACTGATGCCAGAAAATGCAACTGATCATCCTATCACCGGTACTAAGCGATCTCGAAAGAAAGCAACGTAACTGACCAAATGATCCCCAGCACCATTGAGCAAGCCCCGACTACAATCCAAACGATTGATTAAAGTTTCTTTTGGTTGATAAAAGTGAGTTCTGAAAATGGCCCTTAGGTGCCAGAGATAATGGCAGCCATTAAAACGTAAACAAAATCATTTATGCCTGAATGCTCTCCAAGAGAGATGGTTGAACAATACCCTAGGCTTGCTCAAATTGGTGCAAAGGATCAACATAAACATAGTATCTTCATCAAAACAAGTGATCAGATTAACCTAAAACATGGTAAACTTAGATAGTAGGATCAAATCAAAACACAAGCCCCTAAGTGACCACAGCGCTCCCCTCAACCTGTCAAAGACAGGACCGGTCAGTCAGAAAATTTGCAAAATACATCAAAATCAGTGCATAAAATATATCTTCGAAATATGCAAAGACAACCAACATTTCTAAGTAAAAAATAGTAAAATGTATGACTTACAAAGGTCCAGTTAGACAAAACTCGTGAAAGTAATTTGACGCTCAATAGGCCGGTCTTGCTTCAGTCGTGGTGCTACAGCAAATGCGTTCTTAGCGTGGAGACGCTACCACGAGGGGGCGCTACTGGGTCAAGGTCGATGTCTACCACTGGTCTATTTAAATGATTGGTCACTTCCAGCTAAATTTAGATGGGACGGCCAAAAGGAAAATCACTAAGACTGGGGCTAAGTAGGTCACCTCTGCCAGAACCCACACTCGGCAGCTCGGTGGCAACCGGCCGCGCAAAATCATGCTACAATGTATTGACCATTGACCAGAGGGGTGACGTAATAAAATATAATCTTAACACATATGCAAAACACAGCTCGTCACACATTTATGAAAACTACAGTGTTTGCGGATTACTGTGATATATGACTGTATGCTGTAGTGCAAAAATTGTAAAAGCTGTTAGTGTTTAAAGTTGTTAAAGCCTCCGGCGGCCATTTTGAGAAAACAGCCTGTGAAGTTTCTGTGTGCAGCATAATTGGGGCCAAGGCAGACTTTTAAAATCATTTTTTTTTACCTATTTAATGGCATTTTTCATGATAAAGATTTTAACCATACGATACTTTGGTGTATGTAGAATACATTTCTCAAAAAAAGTGAAAATGCCCCAGATTGACCCCCACCACATATTATTGCGTGTAGTGCTGATTGGCTCGCTGCGAGTTAAGACTGGTTTCGTGAGAAAGGGTCACATTTTGTATACTGTATAACCTTTGGATTTGCAAAACGAAACAGCCGGCTGGGGACAAAAGACAATAATAAGATAAGAAAACCATTGACAATGTAAAGATTGATTACAAGAGTGTTATTGGGGGGGGGGGGGGGGGGGGTGGAGGGGCGGATCATTTTGTAATATACTGCATGCCATTTTAAAAACTCTGCAAATGAAAGAATGGTTGGTTGTACTGCATACCATTTTAAAAACTCTGCAAATGAAAGAATGGTTGGTTGTTGGAGACGAAAGACGTTAAATAAAGGCTGAAGTTTCAAGTGATTTCTTATGTTGTCAGTTAATTAATTAATGTCAGTGTTCTGTTCTGTCATTTTAACTCATTCTACCCCAAGACCGGAATCCCCAAATGTTGAAGTCGTCTTCAGAAGACTGCGTTGCAGTGCAGGACACAGATCCACCATGATAGTTCAAGGGTGATGCCAGAATAGCTTGGCGCCGGGCGCCAAGCTATTCTGGCATCACCCTTGAACTATCATGGTGGATCTTTATTTTGCTGTGGTGTGTCTGGGGTAGAATAAGTTAAGCCCAAATGTTGAAGTCGTCTTCAGAAGACTGCGTTGAAGTGCAGGACACGGATCCACCACGATAGTTCAAGGGTGATGCCAGAATAGCTTGGCGCCCATAGGCGCCAAGCTATTCTGGCATCACCCTTGAACTATCGTGGTGGATCTTAAATTTTGCTGGGGTAGAATAAGTTAAGTGTTCGTTTCTTCGTCTGGGTCTTTTTCTATCTTTCATATTTTTCCACACTTTGTGACCCGCATCATAGTCATACTGAGGCTAATAGCTTCAAATTTGTTCACAGCCATAATTCTATGCAAGCTACATTACAGTACTTACAGATGAGGACATAGACCAATGGCTTTAGTTCAAGGGTGGTGCCACAATAGCTTGGCGCCTAGAGGCACCAAGCTATTCTGGCACTAACCCTTGGACTATTTCAGTCACACTAGTTGCACACACTGGTGTATTCCGAATGATAAGGGTTAATATTCAAAATGCTCTGTTGCTGTTTGTCTGAAACTCCAGAGTACCCAAAAACACAAAAAAAGTCCTTTAATTTCCAGAATACATTATGTTGATTCTCACATCAATGCCATGATAAACTGTTTTGCTTCAGAAGGACAAAACACAGCAATGTTTAAAAGATTTCCTCTGTAAAAATCATAATCGAAAGGTTTCGGGCCAGTGTTTATTGAATTTTGCACCATACAATGTAAAGAATGTTAAAGCACACATACACATTAAGTTGGGAAAAAAAATTAATGTGAAAAAGAAGTATTCCATGAACTTGACCTTATTACAGACGCCTACTGTTGTGAAGACACCCCCCTCTCTCTCTCTTGGCTTGACTTCGCGAACGAAGATTTTATAGGAGTTGACCACGACGTCTGCAGGCTTGTTCGTGGCTGTGGAGGCCAATCCGAGACAGGCAGGTTCGACCGCAGTGGCTGCAGGGGAAGGTATGGCCAGGGTTCTGAGCTGCGGCATCTCTGTTTTTTCTCCTGAGCCGCTTGTCCTTAAGGCCAGCTCTGCGAGAGTCCTCAAAGGAGACAGCTGCCTTGTAAATGGTGGAGCGCCAGGTGTCACGGTCCGCAGCAAGCGAGGACCACTGGTGGTGGTCGATTTGGCAGGCACTGAGTGACTTCTTGAGACAGTCTTTGTATCTCTTCTTTGGTGCCCCTCTGTCACGGTGTCCAGTAGCAAGCTCGCCGAACAGTGTGATCTTTGGTAGGCGATGATCCTCCATCCTGGAGACATGCCCCGCCCAGCGGAGCTGTGTCCGCAGCAGCAAAGCCTCGATGCTCACAGTTTCAGCCTGTTCAAGGACCTCGACGTTGGTGACATAAGATCACTCCAGTGAATGCCCAGGATGGTACGCAGGCAGCGCTGGTGGAAGCGTTCGAGGAGTCGTAGTTGGCTGCGGTAGAGGGCCCAGGACTCGGAACCATACAGCAGGGTGGTGAGGACCACAGCTCTGTACACGCTGATCTTGGTGCCTGTTTTCAGCTGTTGATTGTGCCCCCACCCGGGTCTGCCCTGGGGGACTTGGGTGGGGTTAGGTAATTTTTAGTTCCCAGGGTCACCCTGGTCAGCCCCACAGGGTGAGTTGTTCTCTCTATTCTGGGGCATGTGTTTCTGTCTATCCGAGGTCCATTCACCTGTATTTGCCTTTTTAAAACTCTCCCTACTGTCTGCACTGCCTGTAGCTCTTGATATTGGATGTGTGTTGCTAAATGGTCTTAGCTTTATTTAGCCCCATGTATTAGGTTTATTTAACGTATTTGACCGGCTGGCGACATACATTCAATGTTCTGTTTTTTTTTTTTTTTTTTTTTTTTTTTTTCACAAGCAGTGCAGGCACGTCCTGAGAAAGCCTTGTTGCTGTCGGGACGTTAAGCAATGTACAATCAATCAATCAATGTTGATTGTGCCACACCCGCTTGAAAAGTCGCCCGAAAGCGCTGTTTGCTTTTGCCAGCCTGCTGTCAAGCTCTTTGTCCAGCTTGGCGTCCGACGTGATAATGCAGCCAAGGTAGGTAAACTGGTGCACTGACTTTAGTTCAGACTCGCCAATGGTGATGTGAGGAGGGCGATACACTGTCTTGGGTGCCGGCTGATGGAGGACCTCTGTCTTTTTCAGACTGACCTCGAGTCCAAAGAGCTGGGCAGCATCTGCGAAGCAAGACGTGATGCGCTGCAGGGCTCTCTCTGTGTGTGCAACGAGGGCAGCATCATCAGCAAAAAGCAGCTCACGAATCAGTTGGTCTAGGGTTTTCGTGTGGGCCTGCAGTCGTCTGAGGTTGAACAGGCTGCCATCGAGACGATACCTGATGTACACTGCATCGTCATCATCGAGGTCCACTGTGGCCTGCTTCAACATCATGCTAAAAAAGATGGTGAAGAGGGTCGGTGCCAGCACGCAGCCCTGCTTTACGCCGTTGAGAATAGGGAATGGTTCTGAGAGGTCATTGTTGAGTCTGACCTGGCCTTGCTGGTCCTCGTGTAGCTGGACAATCATGTTGAGGAACTTTGGGGGACAGCCAAGTCGCTCCAGGATCTGCCACATGCCTTGCCTGCTCACAGTGTCGAACGCTTTTGTTAGGTCGACAAATGTTACGTACAACCCTTTGTTCTGCTCGCGGCACTTCTCCTGTAGCTGTCTCAGCACAAAGACCATATCGGTGGTGCTCCTGTTTGCTCTGAAGCCACACTGACCCTCTGGGAGTTGGTCTTCAGCGATGGCAGGTACCAGCCGGTTCAGGAGCAGCCTCGCAAGGATTTTCCCAGCAATGGACAGCAGGGTAATTCCCCGATAGTTGGAACAGTCAGACTTCTCGCCTTTGTTCTTGTACAGGGTGATAACGACTGCATCACGGAGATCTTTTGGTAGTGTTCCTTCCTCCCAGCAGCAGAGAAAGAGGTCATGGAGCTTGTTGTGCAGTGCTGTGCCTCCATGTTTCCAGATCTCTGGCGGTATTCCATCAATGCCTGCTGCTTTGCCACTCTTGAGCTGGTGGATGGCTGTGAGGGTCTCTTCAGCGGTGGGCGGTTCGTCCAATTCAACCTTTACTGGGAGGTGTGGGATTTGTAGGACGACTGCTTCTTGAACAGTGCGCTCAGCGCTGAAGAGGCTCTGAAAGTATTCCGACCAGCGGTTCAAGATGGAGGTATTATCTGTGAGGAGTGCCTGGCCATTCGCGCTTCGCAGAGGACTTTGTACCAGGTGCCTGGGGCCATACACTGCTTTCAGTGCTTCGTAGAAGCCCCTGTAGTCACCATTGTCAGCGCAAAGCTGGGTCCTCTGTGCAAGTCTGGTCCACCACTCATTCTGGAGATCTCTGAGCTTGCGCTGTAGACTGCTGCAGACGAGGCGGAAGGCAGACTTCTTCACAGGGCAGGAAGGCTGGGCTAGGTGGGCCTGATGGGCGGCTCTTTTTTTTTTTGCTAGGTGTTCCTGGATCTCTACATCGTTTTCGTCAAACCAGTCTTTGTTCTTCTTTCTGGCGAAACCCAAGACTTCTGCAGAGGATTTTGCAATAGCAGTTTTCAGTTGTTCCCAAAGTGTTTCAGGGGAGGAGTCTACTGGGTCCGCTGTGTCTTTGAGCCTGCGCTGTAAATCTGTCTGAAAGGCAGCTTTCACATCGTCACGCTGAAGGCTGGCAACATCAAGCTTTTTCTTGGGGGGCCCCCATTTCTTGGGTTTTGGCTTGAAGTGGAGCCTGAGTTTGCAGCGGACAAGTCGGTGGTCAGTGTGGCACTCTGCGCTGGGCATCACTCTGGTGAGGAGGACGTCACTGCGGTCCCTCTGACGCACTAGGACATAGTCGATAAGGTGCCAGTGTTTGGAGCGAGGATGCATCCAGGTGGTCTTTCGACTGTCCTTTTGCTGAAAAGTAGTGTTGGTGATGACCAGTTGCTGCTCCGCACAGAACTCCAACAGTAGGCGGCCATTGTCATTGCAGTTCCCCACGCCATGCTTGCCGAGGACTCCTTTCCAGGCTTCAGAGTCCTGGCCCACTCTGGCGTTGAAGTCGCCAAGGATGATGACTTTGTCGTCTGCAGGGGTACTCTGTAGGAGGCTGCGCAGGTCAGTGTAAAACTTGTCCTTTTCAGCAGGCTCTGCCAGGAGGGTTGGGGAGTACACACTGAGAAGGGTGACGTGTTGCTGGTGTCTCAGTGGGAGGCGCATGGACATGATGCGCGCCATGCGGTCTGAGTGGCCCGTTGGTAGGTTTTCCAGCTTTGTCGCAATGCCGATGTCTTGACCATGAAACCCACGCCTGAGAGCCGTCTTTCTGATGCAGGCCTGCCTGACCAGTAGAGGGTGTACCCAGCACCAAGTTCTTGGAGGCTGCCTTCGTCCGGAAGGCGTACTTCGCTGAGCGCGGCGATGTCGATGTTTAACCTCCGCAATTCATGGGCAATGAGGGCGGAGCGACGTTCAGGGCGTCCGCTGTCTGCTTTGTCGAGCATGGTTCGGACGTTCCAGCATGCTACGTTGAGTCCGGTCGTGGTCGTCATGAGAGTGGATCCGTTATTCTTTCTTGTTTTTTGACCGCAGGAGAAGATGCCCGTTGACCGCGGCTAGCCAGCTGGGGTTGCGAGGGGACGAGCTTTTGGTTAGGCCACCTTTTCTAGGCCCCTCTCCGTGTGGAGCAAGCAGTGCTGTCCCTAGAGAAGGCTGCTTGGTCGTTCAGGGTGTGCCGAGTGATGTTGTCATCCCCAGGTCAACATCAGGCGACCAATATCCTGAACCGCCTGTATGCAGGTTTGATACTGCGGCTTCCAGTGACATCTTTCACCTGCCGTTTCGCCCCTCGCCCGTCGCTACAGGACTTGGAATGGTCAGTGTCATGGTCCGTGGACGTTTCCTAAAGCCTGCGCGGTGGAGCTTTTTGGTGGAGTGCAGTGTGCGCAGTACTGGCCCCACCCTTTAAACCCTTGGTTCATCTGCCATGGCCTAGCAAGCTGGGACGATGGCATTGAGGTCCTCGGGTCGTAGGTTTTATATCAGACTGTCCTTGTCCTAGTCTCTGGCTCAAAAGCCTTCCCCGGAGACACGGGGGCTTTGATGTCAGGGGTTTCCTCCCTAAGCCTTTCCGCAGCCAAGCGGCCAGGCCTGCAAGGCAGCAGGCGACTCGTGGAGGGCGGGGTCGTCTATGTCCCGTGCAGATGTGAACATCTGCCCACTGCCCTAAAGAAGAAAAAGAAGTATTCCATGAACTTGACCTTATTACAGACGCCTACTGTTGTGAAGACACCCATTTTGACTGTAATGACAGTTTTTGTGTGAGAGAGACACCCACCCACTTTATTGGCAGAAACCCATTTTTTCGGCATCTAGTGCCTCTGTTTCTAGAAAATGTCTATTTTATTTTAAGTTATAGAGCTTAGTTATAAGGTGAGTTCTAAACATTCGCATCAATTCCAGAGCCCTAGAATAAATAGAAATATGGGAACCCATTTTCACATGAAATGGTAGGTAACCCACTGTTAGGCTTATGTGCGCCTGTGTGTGTGTGTGTGTGTGTGTGTGTGTGTGTGTGTGTGTGTGTGTGTGTGTGTGTGTGTGTGTGTGTGTGTGTGTGTGTGTGTGGTTTTCGCCTGCGCATTGAGTTATATTACAAATATGAGAAATGAACCATATAAATACCATGTATTATTTTTTATTATTATGTAAACAAGAGAATCTCGAATATTTCTGTACACACAAGCTTGAAACTTGGCGAAATACTTTCTTAAATGGGTGGCTAAGACAGCCTCCGAGCATATTGTAAATGAATGTCTCATTGGAAGTCGGTTGACCCAGATTAGAGTCCGTAAGTTTTGTCATATTTACTGGAACTTTTGCTTTTAGCTAGTTTGGAGAAAGACATTGGATGAGTTCGTCAGCCAGATTTGTATCCTTTCAACTTCTTTAGGTAAAAATTAATTGTTTTCAGAAAAGAATTAAAACACTAAAAAACTAAAACTTACGTCATGACAAATGACGTTTGACAAATCAATGACGCGTATGTCCTGCGCCCCTTATAGAACTCACTGACGCATTGGCAGATCTGCGAGACTTTTTCAACAGGAGATAATTCAACATCAGAATCAGGTCAAAGATAAAAGGTAGAGACCATTGACAGCAAGGACAGCTCTCATATAGAAGGGACTTTGTGGGTTATGGTTCATCCCATCTTGTTTAACTTAGTTCTTTCGGGTGTCCTCTAATTAGACCATCCGGAGCATAATTATGACGACATAATGACGATTTTTTCACAAAAAATATACAGGACGGTGCCTCTTTAAATTACGTCATGACAAATGATGTTTTTCAAACCAACGATGCGTATGCACTGTGCCTCTTACAGAGCTCACTTGACGCATTGGCAAATCTGCGAGGCGTTTTCAATAGGGCTCGGAAAGTTCCCTAGGAGCGTCGGCTGCCGCGCAGCCATCTTGAGAGGACACACTCGCCTGGCAATAGACTTCAGATAGTACTGCGAAGTAGTGTTTCAACACGTTTTTCTTCATGTTTCTTCCTCTTTGGAAACAAACAAAAACAGTTTTAGTTTGTCAATAGAGTTACCTTGTATTTCTGTTCGTAAATGGCCAGATATTTTCAAATGATAATTTGCCAGCAAGTGTTTGGGGTTCAGTGTTAAAGATTTCTTTTCGCTCTCAACTTAGGGAGTAATCATTTGTTCCTAAACTGATTTTTGTCACTCGTGTTTTCGTGTTGCAATGAAATTCGTAACACGACTGACTGGACCGTAATGCGACTAACAGAAAAGAATTGTCACTGACTTTGGCCTGTTTGATGCAGTTACTTTTCTAATGATACAGTGAAAAACAATGACACATATGCGCGCATCTCCAAGATTCATAGTCCTCAAGTGCCTGGAGGGTGCATGAACGTCTATGCCTCTTGAGATTGTTTGCAGCGCGCATGCACACACGCCTACACACACATCGACGCGCTTTCAGAAGAGCATGCAGGTGTACTTAGTATAGCATGTAGCTAGGTAAAGTCAACCTGATTTCACACAAATTATAGCAAGACTGAAATTGTACCGTGAAATTCTAGTTTTGTCACCATTTTCCCCAAGTCTTGAAGCGAAAGCGAATCTCATATCACGTTAAATCTAAAATTACGTAAAAACAAAAATATACGTCATGAATGACGTACGTAAAAACAAAAATATACGTCATGAATGACGCGTGTGCACTGCTTGCGCCCCTTCTAGGGTTCACTATGACGCATTGGCACATCTGCGAGGCTTTTTCAGAAGGAATCAGAATCATCATCAGAATCAGAAGAATTTTCAACATCAGAATCAAGTCAAAGACAAAAGGTAGAGACCCTTGACAGCGAAGACAGCTCTCATATAGAAGGGACTTTGTGGGTTATGGTTCATTCCATCTTGTTAGTAATTCATAGATCCCAAATTATTTCCAATGACGTCAGCACTCTTTTTATTATATAACTCGCACTAGCAAAAAACATAAGCTGTTGCAGACATCAAAATTGAAAATAGTTCCTTGCGCTTCACCAAATACTGGTGGTTACACCAGAACACATTAAATGCAGAAATATTTGCTGCACGTGTGCTCAAAACGTATGCCCTGAACAGGCCCTGCGTGACTTCTCTTTAGCACCCTGGAGGTCACCTGGATGCAAAAGGAAGATGAAAGATGACGTGAGAGATGATGATGATGAAACGTTTTATTGACAGGATAAAGTTTTAGGCGAAACGCCTCTCTCACAAACTGTCCTGTTAGAAAAGAAATATTAACAGCAAAGAGTAAGAGAAACACAGTAACACAATAAATCGAAACATGAAGAAATAAACTGGAAAAAAAGCAATGCAAATAATGCGCACACATATCAATAACAGTGAATAATAATTATATATATATATATATATATATATATATATATATATATATATATATATATATATATATATATATATATATATATATATATATATATATATATATATATATATATATATATATATATATAAGTAGTCCGTTCAGGTAGTAAGTTACTGTAGCAAGATGTTATATAAACGAGTTTTGAAGGTTCTAGAATCAGAAATGGATTTAATTTGGGGTGGTAGTTTGTTCCAGGCTTTGGCACCTGAGAACGAAAGGCTGGTTTTATATATATCGAGCCTGGCCCATGGTAGCTGTAACAAACTGTTCCTCTTGTTTTGTCTTTGACTATCCAAAAATAATATACGAAGGTAAGATGGGGTTTTATGGTAAAGAATTTTATGCATAAGTATGCATCGATTAAATGTGAACTGTTTGTTTAGGTTTAGCAGTCGAGTGGTTCTAAACTTTTCGTCGGTGGGAGAGGGACCAGGCACAGTTAACTTTACCCCTCGACGATACAATGAGTTAAGTTTCTTTAAATGTACGTCACTGCATCCATCCCAGATAGTGGAGCAGTAATCACAGTGTGTCTTAATATGGGCATGGAGAAAGAGTCTTCTAGTCTCAGTGTTAACTATTTGACTTAGTTTTGATAGCAGGAATAGATTTTTAGATATTGTTTTCGATATGTGGTTCCCAGCTGAGCTGGTTATCTACTGTGACTCCAAGCAAACGGTGTTTTTTAACTTGATCAAGGGGCTCAGAGTTGAGGTATAATGTTAAGGGCAGGAGACCACGTTGATGTTTTTGGCGTGAAGTAATTAACATACTCTTTGTCTTTTGGACACTAATTATCATATGATTATGTTGGCACCAGCTTGAAACCTCATCCAGACTTTGCTGGAGAACTTCGTTTATTTTTGGCAATTCGCTGTTTGATGTATGTATGGTAGTGTCATCAGCAAATAAGTCACATGTTGCATCGGGATGTGAGATAGAGAATGGTAAATCATTGATAAATATGTTGAATAACAATGGGCCTAAAATTGACCCCTGAGGGGTTACTAAACCTTCACTCGAGTAATTACCATTAAGCAAAACTTTCTGTCTTCTGTCACTTAGATAGGATGATATCAGATGTACGGTATTGGAATCGATGTGATACATCGGTAGTTTTTTTTTTTAATAAGATAGAGTGGTTGACTAAATCAAAAGCTTTTTTAAGGTCAAGAAAAACTGCACCTGATAACTGAGAATTATTAATGGCTGTAAGCCATTTATCAATGATATGTATAAGGGCAGTTTGGCAAGAGTGTTGCGGGCGAAACCCAGACTGCATTTTACTGAGTAGACAGTTCTGTTCTAGAAAATTTTGCAGATGTGTATGGATATGTTTTTCAATAGGTTTTGAGATAACTGGTAGAATGGAGATAGGTCTATAATCATTCAGTGAGTTTAAGTTTTTGCTTTTGGGAAGGGGAATGACCTTAGCTGTTTTTAACTCATCAGGGAAAATATTTCTTTGAATAGAAAGATTGTGAATAAACGTTAGAGACTCAACTATGTAGGGCAGAGCTATTTTAAGAATTTCGCAACTGATGCCATCTGAACCACATGACCTCTTTTTCATATTAGATATATATTTACCCACGTCAAAAACAGTCATTGGGGGGAGTGAGAAAACACAACCAGCAGTATTGTTACTGTGAAATCGTAGTTGCTCAGAACATTGGTATTTCGCAGGATCATTTGTATTAGTGCGTGCTAAAGTCTCAGCTATACTAAGAAAGTGGGTATTGAAGGTATCTGCAGTGAGCTCAGGCGCAATGTTCATGTCTCTGTGATTGTGACCTTTAGTAAAGGTGTTGATAACTTGCCAAACAGAGCGCAGGTCCTTGCCGTCTGCAATGATCTGTTCAGAATGTTGTCTTTGAGCTTTTCGGACTAAAGATTTGACAAAATTTCTTTGTTTTTTATAGTCAACAAATTTCTTTTCTTTCTTAAGTGTATATCTGAGTTGCACGGCTGCTTTTATTTCTCCAGTTAGCCATTCAGGAATTGTGGGATGTTTGACACGTTTTGTTCACACTGGGGCATGTTTATCTAGAACACCGATGAACAGTTCAGACCAGCGGGTGAGGGCTTCATTTGGGTCATTGTAATTTAACACATCATTAAATGGGGTATTGGATAAGTCATAGAGAAAGGCATTCTGGTTAAATTTTTTGAAAGACCTGTAAATAATAGTAGTATGCCCTGTGCAAGATTTCTTAGCTAATTTGGCAGACAGCGAGAAAGATACTGGGAAGTGATCACCGATAGAAAAATTGAGAACATGGACATTATTAACAGCATTTACATTTGTAGTATAGATATGGTCTATCATTGTCGCAGAAGATGAAGTAACTCGTGTGGGCGACTGAATAACTTGTGTTAAACCAAGAAAAGAGATCATTGAATTCCATGAAGAGTAACAGTCTTTTAACAAATCAACATTAAAATCACCTAGGATATGTATATCACCCCTGCATTTCTGTACTGTGTCAATCATTGATTCAAAGTCATCAAGCCATGCCACTGTGGCCGCTGGATTTCTATAAATAAACCCTACAAGAACGGGTGATGACTTCGATGTTTTTATTTCTAGCCACATGCATTCAATTTGCTTTGATTCTAGGTCAAATCTTCTAGTCACATATTGAATTATAGAGTCATGTATGTATATTACTATGCCAGTTTGGCCTAGAACAGAGGCATCACGACGTAGAATAGCAAAATTAGGTATGGAGATTGCCTGATCACTGATATTGTCTGTCAGGCGGGATTCAGTGAAGCCAACAATATGAAATTGTGATGGCTGATTTAAGAGAATAGTGATGTCAGGTATTTTGCGGCAGAGATGATACACATTAAGGTGGCCAATGTTCAAGAGACGATCTGGGTTGTTGGTATTTGGTGACATCTGTCTTTCTGACTACAGGATAATGGGAGAAAAAAGAAACTGGTTGCACTTGGGAAATAACAAGAGAATGAGAAAGTAAAGCTAAATAACCGAAGCTAAATACCCGATAACAGGTTTAACACGAACGATCTAATCTATGCAATAAGTAATGACACGCAATAAGATTTCCAAACACGGTACGTGTCACAAATGAGAGTTCAATGTTCCTATAACTCAATGCTGCCTTACAAGATACCCTAAAATTATTATTTTTTTAAATCGCAGAAGCGTCTAGCAATTTCGTATGTCCGGACAAATCCCAAGAAAAGCACAAGCAGATACAAATATGCTTGTGATGAAAGTGTCAACACTCGCACGATATGTCAAGATGATGCCATCGCAGCACACATTTAAGATATTAAATAGATATTAGTAATCAAAATACAGTAAGACATGCTATCCATGAATACTATTTTCATCTAGTAATATATTGGCATATAATACTGAAGGAATCATAAGACACTCTATGCCCGTCACATTTCTATTGTATTGAGTATGAGTGCCTCGCATAGCCTGACATATTAGATAAGTCGACAGGCGGACAATGAAAAATTCTAGTGATTATGATGTAGTGAATATCACCAAAGAATTAAAATAAATAGAGAGTCATAGTCTATTCTATGCTCACCGCCTTCCTCGTATAATGTGTATGAGTGCACGTCAAGACAATACAGTAACGGGAAAAAAAAAGCGATGGGCATAAAATAAAGTATGCTACTGATATTCTGAAAGGATCCTGCCGAGAATATCATTTCAAACGCAGAGGTCACATTCAGTTTATATGCTTAACACCTTCGACAAGATATGCATCATTAGTAAAGCGGCAACATATGCTAGTAAAGCAATATTTCATTTTCTCTCTCAGACACAGCTCACAATCAACGGTCGATGAAGATCTTGAATCGGCATCACATCGGAATATATTGTTAGAACTATTCTATGCCCTGCGCCTTCCAACATGTATTGGACGGTGAGTGTCTAGACATGTAGATTTCCAGTCGGACTAAAGCGTGGGGCATAAAATGGAGTAAGCCAGTGACAACACTGTGATTGAGACTACCAAAATAAAACAAGAAGGCCATACCCAAGTCTATGCCCATCATCCTTCTCACACAGAGATATGAGGTGTATGAAGGTTATGAGCATAGAGTGGGGCATGCCACCGTGTATCGTACTGCAAACTCAGCTCATAATGTAGGGTTTTAGGAGTTCTGCAACAAGCCGCAGGGGGTCAAAGGGTTGTGCAGATGGAGCTGAAGGGGCCACGAAGCCAGGTGAGTAGACAGGCTGCCCCATCTCCAAGGGGTTGAACGTGTGTGGGTGTGGGTCGCACCATCTGTGGTGGTGTAGGCCGGTAGACATGCTGGGCAGACATACCCATCTCAGAGTTGTTGCTGTAGAGGGGGTGTGACGCCATGTGATGAGTACGAGGCAGGTAGAATGGCTGACCTGCAGAAGGTGACTTAGTAGCAGGGTCATAGTGTGGGGGTGTCAACATGTGTGCATCTGTTATACCGTCTGAGCCCCAGTAGACGTATGCTGGGTAGAGGGCGCTCCAGCAACCACTGCACTGTATAGACGTGTCTGGCAGAGCTCTTCAGACCGCTGAGGAGTCTCTGACTGCAGAGACTGCTGAGAGTGTGGAGTGTGCCCCCAGGAGTTAAAGCTGTGTTGTCGACGGTAATTGTTTCGAGCGGGCGTGTGCTCTGATTCTCTGCCCGCTGTAACCCTGTGTGAGCGATTCCCGGTGTGGGGGTTGTCACTGGATGGAGACGCGAATACAGCAGCTACGTTGAGTGCCAAGTACCTTGTGCCACGGGGGCTGGGGTGTAGTGAGTCTCGGTAGAGAGCTTGACGCGGTGCTTGATTAGCAGTGAGAAAGATGCTGCTATGGTCTATGAACTCAACGCCAAGAAGCTGTGCTCAAGTTCACATTTGACGTCAGGGTTGCTGGCTTTTTTGGGTGTGCACCTTTCGCAGGTACAATGGAAGACATGTGTAGTCTGGCAGCGGGAAAGGCTTTTTTACATGTCTGAAGGAGATGGGACCACCTGCGTTCCTCCACAGCTGACTTGTCAGTGCAGTCGTTAACCCCAACATGGATGGTGAGATGCTGCACGTGGTGATGTGGGCCTGGCCTGACACTTCTCAATGTCGGCAATTTGTAGACTAGGAACTGCACATTTTTGGACTCTACTGCCTGCCGGCACCATCCTGTAGACATCAACTGGACGGAGCACGGAGTCTCCAACAAAGAGGAAGGTAACCTCGCCCATGATAGGCTGCTGGAGAAGCTGTTCGCATGATGAGAGGAAGTCATTATGTGTAGAGGACGTAGCTGGCCGATCATTGCTGACGGGGACTGCACCTTTTCCCGGTATAGCCGATTTCATCCTGCCAGTGCAGTCCCCGCTCTTGGGAACAATAGGGTTTGAGTCTTCACTGTTGTCATCTAGGACAGAAAAGCTATTACCTGTGGAGACAGTGGCAGTGGCAGCCACTTCACACGTTGTAGGCTTCTCAGTGGACAGTGAGGACCTGCAGGCTCCTGACGGCTTGAAATCAGTGACCTGGACGCCCAATGAAGCCACAGATTGTTGCGGTGCTTGCAGTGCTGTGATGTCCTTATTAGCAGCGACAAGCTGACTAGCCAGGGTGACGTTCTCTTTTTTCAGATCAGCGACCCGGGACTCGAGAGCTTTCAGAGTGGCGCCAAGCTGACTGGCTAGCGCGACCTTCTCCCTTTCCAGGTCAGCCACCCGGGACTCGAACGCTTTTACTGCAGCGTCAAGCTGACCTAGTAGGGCGTTGTTTTCGTTATCCCGGATGACAGTTCGGGATTCTACAGCTTTAACTGCAGCAACACCCTCCTTCCCAAAATCAGTGAATCTGGCCTCGAGCGCTTTTGAGGCAGCTTCAAATGTATGTGTCAATGTTCCTCCCCTACCTGTGCAATCTTTGTAAACAAGTGGGGCGTGTTGAAGATAGGCGACGATAGCGGCGCGCGGAGCTGCAAATGCGCTTGATACTGGAACTTGGTGGCGTGGAGCAGCAATTGAGGAGTTCCTCTTCATCTATGTCTGACCACTCCGGTTCAGACATGTCATGCTTGCCCTTTGCGACTGGAGAATGGCAGCATTTCAGCAGTGTCTCCTAGTCGATGTCAGACCACTCGGCTTTGGTAGATGTGTCAAAGCAAGTTTGTTTCAGAATTCCAGGTGTTGGGGCGAAGTCTGAAAATACCGCAGGCAACTGGATGGAGGCCAGCTGACGTGCATACGCCTTTTCCAGGGCAGCGGTTGGGCAGTCCACATCCAAGATTGACGCTACTAGCGGTCCTAGACTATCGATTTCATACTCTCCAACCAGGGGGCAGAGAACACCTTGGGCTAGCAGGGTTCCGGTGTTTTCAACATGCTTGAAGTAAAGACTGTATGTAATAAGTTTATCATCATCTGTGATTAGGCTGATGATCGTCTTGGACAAGTGAGCAGGTGGTATTGATAGGCCAAGAAGGGGCTCGGTGCAGTTGACCTGTACAGGGTTTACAGTAGCGTCTCAAAAGGACACGTCATACGCATAATTCCTCGAGAGAACACTGCAGAACCTTTTGTAGTTCATCGCGAGTATCCTGTAGCTGGAAAATATTACGGGTAGCTACAGTAGGTGCAGCTGGTGTTTCAGACATGGTGATGGATATACATTTTATTGGCAGAGAGTTGTTTGTGCGCTGCAGAAATGGCAATCATAGTGCATGAAATTAGATGTTGACAGCATGACTATGATACCAATGCGTGATTGGGATACATTTCTAGGGGAAGGCACTCGCGAGAGGGAGATAATTTGTCGGAGTCAGCTGCTCATGTCCAGTGACGCGTCAGCCGCTTTAGATCTAAAAGGCGCGAGACGCGCAAATGTACGCAATCAATGTTATCAATAAACGTAATTTTCAGTCTGTTTGACAAATCATTTTTAATTAGGGCATATAAGAAGTACACGCTCAATTGTTTCTTTTCAAGCCCACACTATTGCAAACATTCACAAAAAGTATTCAAGAAATCAAAACTCACTTGGTGCAGTGTTGTAGATCTACTCCAAGGTTAGGCTAACGAAAGTCGTGGAACAAAAATAGCATTTGAGGTGTTCACAATCACCTTTCAGGATTATTTATCACATATAAAAGAATCCGTGACTGTTGCACACCTACACACGCTCCACTTCAGGACTTTAGTTCCAGATGAATAGAACACATTTGAAGCGGAGATGTGAAAAGGTAGTTTTGACAGTGTATCCTCGGTGGCGCAAGAGAAAACAGTAATCAACCCTAAGAGATCAAACATTGAGAAAGAGATTGGACAGTACACATTGCAAGGGAACAGCGGTTTTTAGACCATTTAGATGTTTTTGCAGACTGCCCAGGTGTAGAAACTTTGCTCTTGGAGGTAGCATTACTGGCGTCCCTAGATACATTGAACAGGACAATCTGTCTTTTGAGTATAAAAGTTTAACAAAAATACACCCGTTAGACATTCCAGTTACAGATGTGATATATAGTTTGAGGCTTTAAATCTTCTTGTATCCGTTCACCATTTAAAAAAATGTTGAAGAACAGCTGGTCACATCTTCATGTTTTTACCAATGTTGTTGTGTTCCAAATATTATTTATTTTACCAAAAAACACTTTACTCGCCTAAATATCAAATTTGTTTTATTTCAAACGTTTATTTTTGTTCGGCATTTAGAAATGTCATACCTACTAGTTACACTGCAAGTACTTCAAACGATATGTTCTTGTTTCTTTGAGGAAATCATGTTTAAAATACGTAACTCGACTGACATATTTCAGAAACTATCATTTTGTTAAACCCCCCGCCCCCCCCCCCCCCCGCCCCCCCCCCTCCCCCCCCCCCCCCACCCCAACTACGAGTCATTCAGGTTGGGTATTTTAGTAATACATGCTTCTATGTTCGTGGATTCATATAAACACATTTCCAACAAAAGAAAAACAGAAGATAGTGGTAGAAAACCCTTTAAAATAGAAACAAATAACGACGTTTCGGATCAAAGATCCTTCCTCAGGTGACATGGAAACAAACGTAGAACAGAAAAGAACACCAGAAAGAAAAGACGTCATCCTGTATAGAGAGAATTTAGAATGACGTAAAAAAAAAAAAAAAAAAAAAAAAAAAAAAAAAAAAAAAAACCCACACACACACACACATAATGACGCAAATACACATGCACAAAACACGTAGCACAAAACTTACGTCTATATACATACACGTCACTGCATACATTCGCATTCACTCGTGCCTACTGCAGCTCACGCACATGCACACACACACACACACACACACACACACACACACACACACACACACACACACACACACACACACACACATACACACACACTCAAAGGTAGCATCCAGTATCAACAGTGAGGTCAAGCCTGGCACCAACTACCCATCAGGCCGAGCATACATCCCTAGGGGCGAATGTTCAAGCCGCGCGGATGGTAAGTGCCAAGCCTGTCCGCGAAAAAGGATTCTGTCATTTTGCGGCGGATGAAGTGGGATGTATTTTGCCAAAGGATGCGTATGCTGAAATGTGTGAGGCTATGAGGCGGTTCGTTGAAATGACGTCCAACCTGGTTGTTGTATCCGAGGCGGATCGAACGAACATGCTCCTCGCAGCGTTCTCCATACTACCGTCCATTACAAGCCCACCGACGCCCACACTTACCTGCAGTTTTCATCAAGCCATCCTGCCGCCACCAAAAACGGTATCCCATTCTCCCAATTTCTGCGACTCCGTCGGATCTGCAGCAGCGACGACGACTTCACCAACCAGACCCAAACCATGGCCACTTTCTTCTCACACCAGGGATACCCCCAAGACATCGTCAACACCGCTCGTTCTAAGGCTGAGGCCACAAGCAGAAGTGAAGCTTTGAGGGAGAAAACTCACAGTGCTGCAGAGGACCGGCCGGTCCTGTGTATCACGTATCATCCTCACAACATCCCCATCAAAAACATTCTCCTCAGGAACTTCCACATCATTCAGAATGACACAGTATTGAAAGACATATTTCCTGAGCCTCCGCTGGTGGCTTACAAACGTGACACTAACCTAAGCGATCATCTTGTTCACAGTTCACTTCGCGCATCTAACACCTTACCACCTGGCACACACCCTTGTCAGCAACCACACTGCAAAGCATGTCCGTACGTCAACACATCCCCCGTCATCACCGGACCCCTGTCATCTTTTCATGTCCACCGATCATTCACATGCCAGTCATCGGATATTGTCTATGTCATCTCATGTTCTCACTGCCCAAAGATGTTGTATGTGGGGGAGACATACCGTACACTCCCTGAACGCTGCGAGGAGCATGTTCGTTCGATCCGCCTCGGATACAACAACCAGGTTGGACGTCATTTCAACGAACCGCCTCATAGCCTCACACATTTCAGCATACGCATCCTTTGGCAAAATACATCCCACTTCATCCGCCGCAAAATGACAGAATCCTTTTTCGCGGACAGGCTTGGCACTTACCATCCGCGCGGCTTGAACATTCGCCCCTAGGGATGTATGCTCGGCCTGATGGGTAGTTGGTGCCAGGCTTGACCTCACTGTTGATACTGGATGCTACCTTTGAGTGTGTGTGTGTGTGTGTGTGTGTGTGTGTGTGTGTGTGTGTGTGTGTGTGTGTGTGTGTGTGTGTGTGTGTGCATGTGCGTGAGCTGCAGTAGGCACGAGTGAATGCGAATGTATGCAGTGACGTGTATGTATATAGACGTAAGTTTTGTGCTACGTGTTTTGTGCATGTGTATTTGCGTCATTATGTGTGTGTGTGTGTGGGTTTTTTTTGTTTTTTTTTTTTTTTTTTTTTTTTTTTTTTTTTTACGTCATTCTAAATTCTCTCTATACAGGATGACGTCTTTTCTTTCTGGTGTTCTTTTCTGTTCTACGTTTGTTTCCATGTCACCTGAGGAAGGATCTTTGATCCGAAACGTCGTTATTTGTTTCTATTTTAAAGGGTTTTCTACCACTATCTTCTGTTTTTCTTTCACGTGAAACCCTAGCGGCAACAGTTTTACTACATTTCCAACAAATTTTAAATAAAGTTGTTTTCAGACTTTCTGTGGTCTGGAATTTCCTGCAAATTTGAAAAACAGCTATATGTGGTTTGGCATGTTAGAGTTGGCTTCCCTATGATGTTTATTGATCTTAACAATAGATGCTCGTTTACATACCACAACAATTCCCTAATGCTTATGCATATGGCAGTAAAGTTTATCTTATTTAGTTATTACCGCCGTGAGATGGCCGTTATTTGCTTGTTCAGCGTTAAACCGCAATAACAATAACTTTACAATAATGAAACCATCAAAAAATGCACTTGTCAGCAGGCTTTTCTTTTTGTAAATAATAATAATAATTTTTTAAAAATGTATAAAATTTAAAAAAAAATATAAAGAATTATAAGAGAACTGCACACCAAACAATCTTGATAAAATGTCCGTTTGTTACATCGGGGTTCACGTGTTTGTGGTTGTTTCTTTTGGAAGGTACTGTATGTTACTTAGGCCATAACGAGGCGGTCATTACAGGTCTATAAGACAGACTTTACGGAAGTTTTGTTCTTGCAAAATAAATTTGTATATTTTTTCATGGACTGACATGAACAGAGAGAGAGAGAGAGAGACTCTTTCCCTTGACTCCTGCCGGTGGAGCGAGTGTCTGCCAGCGCTAGTCTGGCACTTCATTAGAACGTTTATTCCGTCAGGCGGGAGAGCCGGGAGCCTGATAGCCACTGTGTCGCCGTTAATGACGTTGTCTCCGCGCTCACACGTCACAGCTCCCGCTTCAGCTCTATCATTTGGGCTGCAAAATACCGGAAACTCAGACGCACGCCTCTTTGTAGGGTTTATTTATGGCGACTTTATTAAAGGTAATCGAAGGCGACTCCAGTCTGATTACGTTTGATCACATCCCATTATCTCTCACCCATTTCCATCAACTTCATCGTGCCAGTGCAAGAGCAAGCAGCGCGCACACACGCAGCAGAGAGAGGAGGGAGGGAGGGGGGGAGGAGAGAGAGAGAGAGAGAGAGAGAGAGAGAGAGAGAGAGAGAGAGAGAGAGAGAGAGAGAGAACTGAACTGAAACTTTATTTTTTGAGGATAAAGAAAGATAGAGAGACGTGTCACGATTTTATTGTATAAATCCGCTGTGCAATAACGTGTCATACCGAATGTTCATGTTTAACCGTATGTTCAGTTGTGAATGAGAAAGTCGTTGAGAGACAGGAGAACAAATGATGAACTTTATTTCCGATCGAATGGATTATCATGGGCTTTTCTGGCCACTTAGCGTACTCGTCGTCACTTATTATAGTCCGCGGGCCAGAAAATGCACCCCCCTCCCCCCCCCCCCCCCCCCACTCCCGAGGGAATTTTCAAGACCATGTTTTTTAGGCAGCCTGACACATAGGGGCCTACCTTATTGATATCTGCTTGTCTGACGGTTGTATTCCTCTGGAATAAACTAAAATACGGCTATTACAAAAGAATAACGTACGCGCGGTTGCGTACAAAAACAGATGCATGACAAGACAAAATATAGGGTAGCAAGTCATAGAAACTACTTGAAAAACACTTAAATAAATGATTAATAGTCATGTAACGTTGACACTTTACACATGATGAATTCTGGGAATTTTTCACACATCTTCCAAAAAAGAAATGAACAGAAGTCCTTGAACGTGCATTTCTTTGATTTGTATCTCCAAAAGAAAACAAAATCCAGCAAACAATTCCTCAGAATAGTCTACTTCGTTACGCGCGAATTAGGCAATGAAATGTGTAACTGCAAAGATTAGGAATGCGGCTAACCAAAAAGACAAACAAACAAAAAACAACTACATACACAAAAAAACCCACTATACTTAATTACGCCAAAAGGTCAAATATAAAGACGTTCTTCTTTGAAACTGACTGCAAATGTATCTTAGTATTATTTTCAATCATTATTTGAGACAAACTTTTTTTTAAAGCCATATGTTTTAAGCAAAATGATGATAACAATGCTAGCTTGCTGCAACCATCACTGGAACAGAAAGAGAAAAGTCCCGAAATGATCTTTTACAACTGCAAGCTCAGCCTCTCTGTCAGCAAAAGTACCGACCTTATTTAGGTGTGGAAACGATTTAATAGAAACAGTGGATACATAAAGTACATAGGGGTAATGTTCAGTAACACAGGTAGTAGTCTAGCAGCTGCCCTTCATAGACGATCAGCCGTTTACGAGATAGTGATTTTCTTCAGAATAACAAAGGTTTGGGTATATCAAAATGAAGTCTAGTATGAATAAAGGCAGTTCGCACTCATTTTAAATCGCCGGAGGATGGAGACATTTTTCTGTATCACATTTTGTTTGTAGTTCGTCTGCAGACGAAACCAGGACTGTCTCAGCCATGTTTTCTGGGGATAGTTTACACGGGCCTCATTGTTCCTGTATTCAGTTGTAGTATGCACTATATATTACTTAAAAGGATTTCAATTTATATGTAAGGTATATTTCCACACTTGATTATATTGAGAGCACAAACAATTACGAAAAAGCATGCCCTGAGCTCAACTAGCATTACTCAACAATAAGGTATCCCAAATCACGTGATCGTCACATGATACAAGATGCACGCGGACTCGTAGTCGTGAATTTCGGTGTGTTGGCGAGTTCTTTCGATTTGTTCTATGTAAGCCTGGTTTTCTCCCAAGAAAAGCGAAAGTGCAAAGTCGCTTTGTACATTTGTACGTCTTATTAAAGGTTTGTCACGTGTTTTTCCATTCACTTTACCATCGCTTTTGCCCATTTCATTTCGACACCACAGCACCAAACCAAAACGCAACCCACAAAAACAAACGCTATCTTCGAAACTGATGTCCAAAGTGCAACATGCTGCATGCTGTAAAAGAGAAAGAGTGCCACACCACTTGGTTTTAATTGTCACGGCTGAACAATGTTTCGGAACTTTATTAGTTATATATTGCTGTAACATTTAATTCAATCAGTTGCACTGGTAAGCTATGTTGTGATGTGTGGTCACCGCATGCAGTCTCAGTGATCGCTGATGGTACAGTACACTACACATTGAAAAATACACAGCACAATGTGAACACGCTTGAATTTGAAAGATAATGCAATGCTAGCAGCTACTGAGTAGCCTAGCTACACAAAGGAAACTGTATTTTGCTTCTGCGTAATTTGCAGTTTGTCTGCATATTGACATTTGAAGTTCGCTGCAAGCATTTTTAGCAGCTGGCACAACCAGCACTGATACTAGTATATGGCAAGATTAAAACGAGAAAGAAAACGGAGAAAGGTGACACTGAGATGATTTAATAAATCAGTCAGTCAAGGGATCAATCAATATTTTTTTATGATGAACGGCTAGTTTTAGGGCAGGGTAGAGAGGTGGTGGTGGGGAGGGGGGAGGGGGAAGAGGGGGGGGGAAGCACGTACTGCACTATTTTTTTCACTGTTTCCATCACCCATTCATAACAACATTGGCTCAATGAGTTCTCATGTTTTATTTCAGTGAGTTAAAAAAAAAAAACCACAAATACTTACTGCTGTTATCTTATTTTCTTACTGGCTTTGACATTCAATTCAATTCAATTCAAATAACTGTATTTATCCCTTGAAGGGCAATTACATTTGTATGAACGGGGGGAACAATCAAATAAAAGTCATTCAAAAAACATTAATTAATATCAGGACATTCTAATATCTCATTTGTACCTGATATTAATATACTAAATCTGTAATGCTTATAATGCTAATATTAATACATATTAAAACTCTAAACTAATACAATTACTAAAACATTATTTAAAACTTAAAGAGCATATTTAACGACATTATCAGCGAACACATTAATGTCTTACTTTCCACTTACACCCTTTACAACTGTCCTCCATCCAGGCCAGCGATACCCACGCGATGAAACAGCTGTATAAACACACACACACACACACACACACACACACACACACACACACACACACACACACACACACACACACACACACACACACACACACAAACACACATTTCGCTGGTCCTGACTGTATCGTTGATGTGTGTGTGTGTGTGTGCATTTTGTTTGAAGGGTCCCGACTTCAAAGCTGCAGCTGAGACGATCGCTGACTGTTACTCCAGAGTGGTGTCACGCTATCCTGACCAGCCAGTATTTATTCTTGGCGACTTTAACCAGTGCGATTTAACACCACACCTCTCTCTACAACAGTACATTAAATGCCCTACAAGACTTAATCGCACTATTGATCTCTGCTTTGGCAACATTGACGATGCGTTCAAGCCGTTGTGTAGGCCCCCACTGGGGCGCTCGGACCACAACGTTATACACTTGTTGCCAACGTATAGACAAAAAAAAAATAAAGACGTCCAAGCCTGTAACAAAAACCACTCAGCTGTGGACACCGGACAGCATGGAAGAGCTCCGTTGGTGCTTTGAGGCAACAGATTGGGATATGTTTACGCATAACTGTGATGATCCTAACGAACTTGTTGAGACAGTCACATCTTATGTAAGATTTTGTGAGGACACTGTAATTAAAACCAAGACAGTGAAGGTGTTTGCCAACAATAAGCCATGGGTCAGCAAGGAGCTTAAAGTGTATTTGAACCAGAAGAAACTTGATTTTTTACAGGGTAACACTGATGAATTTCGGTAAAAGGAAAAGGATTTTAAAAGGGCTGCTAGGGCTGCCAGACTGAACTATAAAAACAAGATCGAAACGCAATTTTCTTCTGGCAGAGAGGCCTGGAATGATCTGAACTGCATGATGGGTAGGCAGCAAAAGAAATAAGCACGGCTTTGTACTGGGAATCCAGTTGAGATGGCGAATAATCTGAATCGTTTTTACTCAAGGTTCGATGGCAGGAACCTTAGTGCTAACTGTGCCAGTCTATTGTGCCTGAACCTTTGTCAGTTACTGAGGAGGAGGTAGTGAACGTCTTTTCTAAGCTAAATGCACACAACGCACCTGGACCAGATGGGTTCGGAGGAAAAGTATTGAAAACATGTGCAGGTCAATTGGAAAAGATCTTTGCTACTATTTTTTCAGTTCCTGCTTGATCTTCATCCTACTGCTTGGAAATCATCAATCATTTTTCCGATTCCTAAAAAAAAAAAACAACGCTCGTGAATTCAATGATTTCCGCCCAGTTGCATTGACTTATATTCTGTCAAAATGTATGGAGAAGGTGGTGCGGAGGCATCTGTTAAATGATGTTGCCGAACTACTGGATCCACTGCAATTTGCTTATAAAAATCATAGGGGTGTGGAAGATGCGTGCCTTACTCTGTACAATCTTGTTTTTCAATATCTTGAAAATTCAAAAGCATATGTAAGAATTCTTTTTATTGACGTTTCTAATGCTTTTAATACTGTTGAACCACTGATGCTTTTGCAGCGTATGATGGACGTTCATGTGAACACAAGCATTATTCTGTGGGTGCGAGACTTTTTGAAGGACAGGCCGCAACGTGTAAATGTACATGGCAGTCTGTCTGACCAAATGGTGTTAAATTCGGGCTGCCCTCAAAGTTGTGTTCTCTTTCCGACATTGTTTTCTATATACACAGACCATATGCGTTGTCATACTGCCACTTTTCGTCTCTTAAAGTTCTCAGAGGACATGGCTCTTGTACGCCTACTCCACCCCACCCGGGTCTGCCTGGGGGACTTGGGTGGGGTTAACTACTTTTTAGTTCCCAGGGTGACCCTGGTCAGCCCCACAGGATGGGTTTTCCCTTTTATTCTGGGGCATGTGTTTCTGTCTACCCTTGGTCCATTTACCTGTATTTTCCTTGTTTAAACTCTCCCTACTGTCTGCGCTGCCTGTAGCTCTTGATATTGGATGTGTGTTGCTAAAATTAATGGTCTTATGTTTATTTAGCATATTAGACCGGCTGGCGACATACATTCAATATTCTGTTTAGTTTTTATTTTCACAAGCATTTTTATTTTCACGACCATAGTCCTGAGAAAGTCTTGTTGCTGTCGGACGTTAAGCAATGTACAACCAATGGTACGACTACTCCAAAAAGAAGACAGTCTGGCTGAGTACTTTGCACAGATAGCAGTATTAGAGTCATGGTGCAAAGACGGTTTACTGGATATAAATGTACAGAAAACCAAGGAGCTCGTCACTGATGACAGGAAAGTTGATGATATTTTTTGTATCTGTCTGAACTGATAATCAACCTGTAGAAGTGGTCACTGAATGTAAATACCTTGGTACAGTTGTGGATAGTAGGCTGTCTTTTACTGGAAACACCGATCTGATTATAAAAAAAAGCAAACCAACGTCTGTACCTTCTTAGGAGACTGAGAAGTTTTGATGTCAGTTCCAAGGTTTTTAGAACATTGAAAGCATACTGACTTTTAACATCACTGCTTGGTATGGCAACCTCGGTATGAAAAACAGGGGCAGACTGTCACGTATCGTCAGAGCAGCTGGGAAGATCATTGGCCTAGGACAGAACCCATTAGATGATCTGTACCATAGGGCTGTCCGAAGGAAATATGCTAGCATTGTCAGTGCTCCTCGTCACCCACTATTTGATCAGTTTCAATTGTTACCATCAGGCAGACGTTTCAACATGCCACTTGGCAAAAAGAATGTTTTAAAGAAGTCTTTTATTCCAGCTGCTGTCTCGATTTTGAACTCTTGTTTATAACGTCGTGATATATAATGTGTGATCTACTTAACATTGCCTTCCATCTTGTGACAGATTGCCTGTGATAGGTTACTGCAATGATAATTTTACTGAAATGTTCTTGTAGCGTTTATTAGTGTCTTATATTGTTGTTTTATGACGAGCCAAAAGGCAAATTTGTCGTGCTTTGACTCGAACACACAATAAAGTTATATTGTATTGTATTGTTTGAGGTGTCAGTTGTGTAACCCTTTCATCCTGATACACCCATTGCTTGAAATAAATTTGACTGATAGTTCAAGGGTGGTTCCAGAATAACTTGATGCCTGAGGCGCCAAGCTATTCTGGCACCACCCCTGAACTAAAACAGTTGATCTATCCCCTAATCTGCAATGTAGCCTTCATAGGACAATAAGCATATTTTACAAAATCAGCTTCAGGATGTAATGGGTTAAGTTTGATGCCCCTGTGCACCAAGCCACCAGTGCTATTTACAGAACTGATGGTGCATGTGCAGGCTAGTTCACGGTATCACTAATCAATGTGTATTGGGCGGCCTTTTGTTTGAAGTGATCAGTGGTGGTATCATCCGTGCATTTGGCCACTGGTACTGTTTACAAATGTGCTGTTTACAGGACCAGTGGCTGCGCATATTAGTTCTGTTATTGTTATCAGGTGTGGCGTCATCTCTAAGTTTTGGTGCCCCTGTGCATGAGGCCAACAGTACTTTTCACATAACTGATGGTGCAGTGTGATTAACTGTATATATGAGATTTGTAGGTGGGCGCTAAAATACAGGCAGTCAATACAAGCCACTTTCTTAACCTCAAGTCTCTATATAGGTTTACAGTCCACTAATGCCCATCGGCGGTATACAATTGTGCGTGTCTTTTATGGGTGTTCTGCGGTTTTGTGTGTGTATGTGAGGTGGGGTTGGGAGCGGGCACCTATTACCATGTATGTTCTCATGCTGATGCTGATGTGTATGTACAAAATCTACATTACAAACAAAAATAAATAAATAATTTAGATAAGTAATATAAATATATAAAATGAAGTACGTCAAAGATACCTGGGACATATGAATGCTAATTAAATGATAGATTATGAACATTACCATATATATATATATATATATATAATATATATATATATATATATATATATATATATATATATATATATATATATATAATATATATATATATATATATATATATATATATATATATATATATATAGTGCATTTTGGGCTTTGGGCGATGCTTTTGTTAAAAGTATATATATATATATTCATTTCAATTCTGAGAATGCTGTGCTGTGCTAATGCCATGGAATTCCAGGCTGGTAAGCTTGCATTGTGTCATCAGCCTGGAATTCCAGGCTGGCAAGCTTGCATTGTGTCATCAGCCTGGAATTCCATGGCATTAGCACAGCAAAGCATTCTCAGAATTGAAATGAAAAATTACGTCACTTACGTCTTCTTCTTGTATGCTGATGAATATGTACATAACCTACATTACAAACAAACAAAAATAAACAAATAATAAGTTTTTTTAAAAATAAATAAACAAAATAAAGTAAGTTAAAGATACCTGCGACATATGAATGCCAAGTAAAGGATAGATTATGAACGTGCACAGATTTGCATCTCTTTTGATGGATGTTCTGTGGTTTTGTGTGTGTATGTGGGGTGGGGTTGGGAGCGGGTGGTATGACACCTATTACCATATAATTATATGGGTACATGTATGTTCTCATCTTATTTGCTGATGTGTATGTACAAACCTACATAATAATAATAATAATAATGACTACTTATATAGCGATTATCCTAAAATAAGCTCTAAGCACTTTACAAAGAAAGGTGGGAGTGGAGGGGATCATAAAGCCAGAGAAACAAAGGATTCTGCAATACACACGCACACACACAAACAAACGCACAGATACATAATCACGAAGAACTAAGCTACATTGGGATATCGAACAGGTGGGTCTTGAGGGCAGATTTAAAGGCAGTGAATGAGGGAGAATGTATAATGTCTATAGGTAGGGAGTTGCAGACAACAGGTCCACATCACAAAAATAAATAAATGAATAATAAATTTAAATAATAAATAAACAAGTAAATAAATAAATAAATTGAAACAAATAATTCATTGATACCTGGGACATATGAATATGCATGCTAAGTAAAGGATAAATTATGAACATGCACAGATATATGCGTATTGGAAAAAAAAATTCGTCTTTCCCTCTCCTTGGTGGCCACCATGATACCACTAATGATTGTGTGCACCAAGGAACTCCTTCCATCCATAATTACAAGGATAAATAATAAATATATATGTAAGTGAATACATAAATGAATCAATAATAAATAAATAAAACATGTATTATAATGGAGAGGGCTACTATCTGTATTGTGTCTCATGCAGTCCTGAAACATAAGAGATCTTATGAGTACTTGAGTGAGGATTGGTTGAATCGGTTGCAAAAACAAAACTTCCAACATTAGGTGTGCATCTGAACATAGTGATTTAGATGGTGATGGAATTCAGTCTGGCTGGCTTATGCCTAAGACCAGACGGATAAAACCGTGCGTGACCAGTTAAAAATCCCATCTCCACTAATCAAAAAGAGCAGGCCTACACTTAGAGCCGCTAGGCTGGAAAACAGATGAACAACATGCATGTTGTATCTGGACAAAAAGTCTTCAGAATGTTGAAGATGGTCGGCAGACACAAAGCAAACCATGCAGGAAGCGAGTTTACTTTCGATATGCTTCCTCCCACAAAAGACCAAGTTCTATGGGAAAGGCTGCTTTCAAGACCAGGAAAAATAACGTATATGACGTTGATATGATGTATTTCAAAGTTCAAACCCCAAATAATATCTGTCTCACTTCAGGAGCAAAGTAAACCTGCATCAACCGTTCACGTCTGATTGACTTCGTTCGAAGGCATCTCGCTGACCGCCATTTTGAAACAAACGACGCGAGTATGCTTACGGCATTAAAAATGTTACTTTTAAATTATTTTTCGTAAATATGTATACATGTTTACTTGCTTATGATTTTAATGTGTTCACTAGAATAAACTTGTAAGTTGTATGATTGAAATTTTCAATGTTATGCACAAAAAAATGTCTTGAGGCTTATCCGGGCCGTGTACGAGGACTGAAAAAATGTCTCCACCCTAAGGGTAAATATTGTTGTTATGCATAAACCATATGGCATTAGTACTTTCGTTTCGTACCTGCAAACCATTGTTACTCTTTTGACGAACTACTTATCCCTGCAGAAATTGCGTAATCTGCTAGACTATATAATAATAATATAATAATAATGAGTACTTTTATAGCGCCTAACCTCAGATTAGAGCTCTAGGCGCTTAACAAAACGAATTGTAGAAAAATAACTAATTACAAAAACAATTTACAAAAAGTACTAAAACAAAATACAACGCACTCTGTAAACAAGCTATAAAGTAACCATTCAAAAGTGCTACGCTTATGGACTCATACTCGCATTCACACACGCGCGCGCGCACGCACACACACACACACACACACACACACACACACACACACACACACACACACACACACACACACACACACACACACACACACTACTTCTAACATAGATAGAGATGATTTTAACAGGACAGGTGTGTGACAAAGTCATTTGTAGCAGACAGAAAAAATATTTTAGTTGCTTCAGGTGTCAGAGAGTGGCGGACTGAAGCAATACGTCGCAGTTCAGTATGGGCGGATCTGCAAACATTGTTCACATGAAGGCGCATGGACAGGCTACTATCAAGTGTGACACCCAGATTTTTTGCATGGGGGCAGAAGGGGACAGTGGCACCACAGATTTGTAATGACTGGGGGAGTGTCAGCGTCTTCGTCAACCTCGGGGAAGCCATGATCATGGCCTCAGTGTTTTCGTCATTCAACTGTAATTTGTTTGAAGTCATCCACATCTTAGTCTCCGAGATACACTCCTGAAGGCTGTCGATTGTGTCCATAATCTGATCAGGTGAACATGAGTTATGGAGCTGAGTATCATCTGCAAATGCATGATGTGATATAGAGAAACGGTTAAAGACACTGGCCAGTGGCTGAACATACAGGATGCATGATGTGATATAGAGAAACGGTTAAAGACACTGGCCAGTGGCTGAACATACAGGAAGATTGAACCTTGTGGGACCGATTGTAGTTTATATAATCAGCTCAGAACTCGGCTAACTACAAGTACAGACTGCCATAAGCCAAGCTAACTACTAGTCAGGGAGGATGCACAATGCACTCTAGCAAAGTTTGTATACTGCCTTTCTCCATAAGGGTGAGACGGAGACGCTACAAGACCGGACGGAACGCGAAAATCACCGGCGGCCACCTCCAGCCTACGTTCCACGCAATGCGCCTGGACAGGAACGAATACGGACGGGACTCCACAAACACAGACGCCGCATGAACACCAATGAACTGACAGAAAAGTGCAAAATTCCGTGTGGACTGAACGAGCTTAAAGAATGATATAAAGTGATGTACATGATAGTTAAGTCCGATCCCTCTGTGTCCTTTGGCCCAAAATGGACCCCTCAACAATAAACGTTGTTCCGTCTGTTCATATGTTTAGAGGAAGCTGTCAAGTAACTGTCACGATTTACAGCAACATTGTTCACAGAGTTCATTCAGCAGTAAATACACTGCGCGCCATTAAAAACAAGACAGAGATTTGCCGGTCGATATTTTGCAAACGGCTTAACATTTTGAAAATCCGATTTCGTCACTGTAAAGTATTTTTAGTCCTCTTTACAACAATCTCAGCTGCCCCTTTGTCCATTGCGTAGTCCTTACGCTGTGACCCGCTAAAGCTACCTACCTCTAAAATCAAATATCGCAAGACGGACATTTCTGTGTGCTGCCTTGTTTTAGCACACATCTCATGTTTGGCCAGACATTCTAAAAAGTGGATAACGCCATTTTAAAATGCGTTCATTTTTCTTGAAACCCTTAAGATATGGAGTCATTTCAGCAAAAAAAAAACACTTTTTTTTGTGTGGCCTTTTCCACACGTTAACCCTCGAAAACCGTGGTGTCATATAATGAAGCATATTGGTCTATGGGAGACAACTCCTGTATAGTGGTTGTCTCTCTCTGGTGATTATGTCCCATAGAGACTGCGCATGCCCAGTGAATAAAATTATAGCGTGTTAAGAAATGGCTTCCCATTTTGTGAGTGCATCTGTGGTTTGAATCCAAGTCCATCCAGCCCACATAGAAGCGGTAACACGACACGTGGCATCTGACATGTAAGATTCAGCCGCGAATGCTGCGCACTCGCACTCTGCACTTGTAGTCAATGAAAAGTCGGATTTGTCCATTAGGTGAGCAAAAATGTGTGTAGTGACAAAACTATTGGCATCATTGGGTGAACAAGATGGCAAAGCCATTAAGGATCACGTGCATGACCGATCAACATAATTAATCTGACCTTCGTGATCTTGACCTTTCCGACAGGTCACTGAAATACGGAAGTGTTCAAGCGTTTTAACGTAAGGAAAGAGTTGGCTTTTGTACCTGTTTTCTCTAAATGTATGCATTTTTCATTTTTGTCAATCTCCCAAGACCCTTGACCTTTGTGAATAGCAAACCAAATTAGTATGCATAGAAAGGTTTTAGCATTAGCTCTCTTACTGCCAAATATGGTTTATCGTTTTTGCAAAATTCTACAAAAAGTAGACATTTGTCACATCATTTGCTGATCTCTTGTGACCCTTGACCTTTCCGAAGGGTCATCCAAATTAGCATGCATAGGAAGGTCTTACCATCAGGTATCTCTCTACCAGGTTTGGGATGGAAGTTGTAAACTGTATTTGAGGGGGGGGGGGGGGGGAGGCAGAAAATGTCTATTTGTGACCTATTTCCTGATCTCTTCTGACCTTTCTGAGGAGTCATCCTAATCAGTATACATATTATACATAGGACGGTCTTACCATCATATATTTCAGCTTGAAGTTGTGAATAGTATTTGAGAAAAAAAAACATGTTGTCGAAATATGACTATTTGTTAAAAACTTATTTCTTGATCTCTATCTCTTGTGATCCTTGACCTTGAGGCGTCAACAAAATTTGTATGCATAGAAATTCTACCCATCAGTTATCTTTGTACCAAGTTTGGGTTTAAGTTGTGAATAGTGTTTGAGAAAAAAGATCCCGTGACCTTGACCTTTAAGAGAGGTCACTGAAATGGGTATGTTTAGCAAGGTCTTGCCACAAAGTATCCTTGGGCCAAGTCGGAAGACTGGGGATTGAATAGTCTCCGATAAAACGCCAAAGATAAAGTTTACCAAGGACGACAGCGGACGGACAGACAGACCACTGGCCCAGAACATAGACTCACTTTTGCTATCGCACGTGAGCCAAACAATTCCATCAATAGTTAATGGTGTAACAAAGGGCAATAACTCATTCCAGAGGTCAGTGAGACGGATTATGAAAGAGGAGATAACCTTCAAAATGCCTACCAAGCGTACAACCCGCCGTTTGCTCACAATGTTCGTCCTGGGCTCTGTATTGTTAGCCGCCATTGTGCTTCATCATGACAAACTGTCCATCAAAATTTCAGACACGTATAGAAAATGGGTTAAGGCAGTGACGTAACCATCTTTGGTCAAGCTATGTTCCCGCAACCTCCTCTTCCAGTTCCGACCGTAAGTAGCCTCGCTGAACGTTGTCCGAAGCTTTTTTATGAGCTTAAATGATGCCCTGCTTAAATCAGTATGACTCATGGTGGGCACTGCTAAAGGCACACGCTTCAGTTTTGGTCTTTCTGGGTCTGATATGCATTCGAAAATGGAACAAATGATAGAAATAAACGATTCAAAACGAATTAACTTTTTTTTTTAATCAATCGATTTTTTAAAAATATCTTAAAGCCTTTTGCTGTATTTGGTGCAGACTGCGCCATTCCCATTGTTTGTTTTTTTCACCAGGAAACGGCCCAAGCGCAATTAAATGGTTGCTCTGTGATAACTGACATCAAATGCAGCATAAGAAACACAACTTCCGCTCTGCATTTGACCGATTCCTTTATCTTAAATCAACTACAAATTCAAAGATGACTGCCGTGGAAAGACAAAAAGTCAGAAACAAAATTTTCATATCGATTATTAGAAGACATTTGTCCGCACTATCTTCACGGGCAGTAGCTTTTCCTGGATACGTGCACTTGTGTTTTTTTACATCTGAAGTCATGCCCAAAATAACAGCTCATTGTTTTCTGTGTTAACCACTTTGATAACCGAATAACATTGATAAACTTGATGTAACTGAAGTGCATGTACAAAATCATCTTGATGTGTTCTTCCGTTCATCTCAGGGGAATTTACATTTTCTCTATGTACATTTGTGGCGCTACTTTTGCTGCTGAGTCCGTTTGTGCAATACCTGCCACGTGTTTGTGTGTGCGTGTGTCTGAGTGTGTGTGCGACTTCCCCTTCCCCTTCCCCCCCTTTAAAAAAAAAAAAAAAATAACGGTACATTCGATCATGCTTATCACAAGAAACATCAAAACAGAATTTAAACGATTTGCACGTGACTTTTGCCGTAGGACGCCAACGCCATATATTCATGGCTCCCAAGCTGACCATATGACCTGCTCAACAAACCCAACCCTGTGAAAATGTAGGCCTTTTGATGTACTGAGCTAATCCGTGGCACAACGCATTGTCGATTTTGAAAATTTTCAAATATTCAAGTTAAAATCTCAGTATCACGTATTTTTGGTGACAGTATATGTCTTCTGCGGGAAATATATTGTGCAGTAGCATTTAACTTTTCTTTTTATTCCGTATTGTCCGTTTACATAAAAATTTGATCAAAACAGCTCCCATGTACTGCACTAAATTGAATGTTCCCTTATTAAACGCGTTTGTAACTACTGCGCGGCCATTTGGCGAATTCGGAGACGGTTTCGTGGTCATTAGACGGAGAAAATTACAGAAAATTATAGAAAATTGCTTTGATATCACGTGATTATGAAAGCCAAGAAAATCGAGTGTAATTATAATTATATCTTTATTCGAGCTGATTGGTGTGCGCGCTCTCACCGAGACTGGTTTAAATTGAAGAAAACAAGCATTTTAATCTGATCTCTGCTTGTTGGGAGCCAGCCAAGGGTGGTAATTTTCCATCCGCCTCTTTCCCCAGGACGGCCGTGCGTCTAGTTGCATTCAGCAATATCGATCCCGCCAACGGCACCCTTGACTCGCATTGCCCGCGCTTTTCATCAACACGCACATTAGCCCATCTCAGCCTTTCTGACCGCAGACCGTTCGCCTTTCTTCCCAGCCGCCAGTCAGGAAGAAGACAAATAAATGCTGCCATTTTCCAGGAATTGTTTCCGCCCTTGCGGCCATGTCAGCACCATCCATGCTGGCCTTCCGATGAACACTTACCCTCCCTGTGCAGTCCTTTACGTTGCATCTGCAAGAGGCGCAGAGTCTCATGAACCCCTGAAACGACAGCGGCTCATGTGAGAATCTCGGCCTTTGGTGGCAAGTATCGACCGTGATCACACTACCTCTACTCTAGGGCTATATTTATACGTATTTCTCACGTGACAGCAGTGTCTGCGAATGACTAGCTAACAGCAGTACTCATTAAAGTGATATCGAACTCGATCCGTCCGATATCACTTGACTTCCTAGCCTTGACGCTATCGCGTCTCAGCTTTATCAGGCCATCTCGACATTTTTATAAATTGTGATATCGGACTCATAAATCTTACAAACTTGTCGTTTCTTTTCCACACTTCATTTCACGAAACGGTGAGATAAATTCAAATATGTCATCCCAGTACAGTTTCAAGATACACATAGTAAATAGTGTGAGCTTGCCCACAAAATTAGGAATGCCTACTGCAGTCATTAAGAACGGTTACTGATGTGAAAACGCAGACATTGGATGTTCAATTATGGGTGCGCAAAGCATTTCCAGATTGACGACAGTAGTAAAGAAAATATATGGGTATTTTGTTCTCAGCGCTAATGGCCGTAAAAGATTTTGTATAACACATGTTATATGACACGAGGCTGTATTTTGTGCGACGGCGTATAATGCTCGCGATCTCAGTTTGACTGTTCGGTGCAAAAATATGTGATCTTTCCAAATCTCTGGCTGTTTGTCACCCTTCAAACAAGAACGCGATTTGAAAGATGCAGACGAACACGAAACACGAAAATACGAATCTATACGTACGTTTTCTTAAACGGCGATGACGAGCGTAAGGAGAGCTTGGGCGGGGCAGGCATTGTGTGTAGGGAAGGGCTAAGACCCTCGGGAACTTTAAAAAAGTCATTCTTAAAGTTTCTTCACGGGTTTGAAATTACACTGCTTCCATCCTAAGAAGGTTGCCTTGTAAGCCTCGCAATTTCAAACCCCTGCAATAGCACTAAGAATGACTTGTATACTGACCGGCAATAAAACCTACAGACACGTTACTTTTAGCTTCCAAAGTTTTAATTCACAAATATAAGAACAAAACAAAATCAATATTCATTCCTCAACCAGAAAAGGAAAATTTTAAAAAAGTTTATTTTGAACGCTTGCAAAGAAGTAAACAAAGTCGGTGTCTTTGGGAAAAATCACAGTTACATAGCATGTGTGTGCACCTCTTGCTGCAACGACAACGTTGCACCGATTTCGCACCGATATTGAGATTATCTGTTAGGGATGCTGTTCTAGCCTTTTCAGACACATTTTGTAGCCGCTGGACATTCTGCACTGTAGTCGAAAGGTTTTGAACACAACCACCCAGTGCATCCAAAAGATGCTCTATTGGATTGATGCAAATCAGGGGCGGATCAGTTACCTCCCCGGTGATGGGGTGGGGGCGGGGTTCAACTTTATATTTTGGACCTTCAATCCGACACAAAAGCCCCCCCCCCCCCCCCCCCGACGCAAAACTTGCTTCTAATTTGAAAAATCCAAAAGCGGTGGGGGGGGGGGGGGGGGGGCTTGCGTGAGGAGAACATCTTGCACTTACTTATGGGGGGTGGGGATGGGTTGGGGGGGGGGTCCGAAACCCTGAAATCCCCCTGCCCACATCCCCCCTGGCAAGAAAATGCTGAGATAGCGGCGTATTATGGTGTTCTGTTCCATTTTGAAGAGGTTTGCAACATCTGAATTGAACAAACCTGCCAGCATTAGACCGATAGTTTGGTTTTGCACATATTAAGTGAGGCGTGTCATAACAGCCGGGACTCGAAATCGACAGATCGATACATTTCCTTTCTCACCTTTCAGTTGTGCACTAAAATTGCCATTTTGGGGTTGAAAAACGTTTGCAGCTGAGCACTGTTGTAGAAAAATGTAAAAACACACGTGCAGCAGGAAAAGCAAGCGCTTCAATAACTGTTGCGGTGTGCACGTGAGAAGGGCTTGGCTGTATCAAACGTGTGTGATACAGCCCTGCTGCGTGAACGGCCAAGTGTGCACACAATTGTCTTGTAGAAAGTCTTGTCAACAAAAAGGTACGGGTACACGCGATATTGAAACTTGACTCGCCTACTTTCAGTTCATGCGCAATGACGTCATTTCATAATGACGACTGGCACTCTGGCGTCATGTATTGCGCATTTACATCATTATGTAGGAACATTTGTCTGGCATCCAAAATATTTACGTCACATTATACAAAGTAAATTACGACGAGACACAATGGCTGTTGTATTGTGACTAGGCGTGTGGCGAAAACCAACTCACATCATCATCATCATCATCATCATCAGTCCCTTGCCCGAACTGGGCGTTGGGGGGACTGAAAGGCAGCAGCAACAGACAGTGCTCTCCACTGAGTTCTATTTTGGGCGGTGGCAAGCAAGTCTGGCATCTCGAGTTCGGTCCATTCTTTTATGTTTGCGACCCAACTCTTTCTCTGACGACCTCGCCGACGACTTCCTTCGAGAGTGCCTTGGAGGATAGTCTTGGACAAGGTGTTGTGTCGGGTCACGTGGCCAAACCAAGCAAGCTTGCGCCGTTTCACGGTTGCCAGAAGGGGTTCATGTGGGCCCACCAGGGAAGTGACGATGCTCCGTACATATTCGTTGGTCTTGTGCTCGCGGTACGAGATGCGGAGCAACTTCCTCAGGCACTTGTTCTCAAAGGCCTGGATTTTCTTTTCTGAGTCTGCAAGCAGTGTCCAAGTCTCACAGCCGTAGAGTAGAATAGACACTACGAGGGACTTGTAAAGCCTGTACTTGATGGTGAAGCTGATGGAGTTACTTCGCCATATCCTGTCCAGCCTGGCCATTGCGGATGTTGCTGTACCTATCCTGATACGGATCTCTGCTATGCAACTACCGTCTTTGGACAGGGTGGCTCCCAAGTACTTGAAGCTATTGACCTCTTCTAGCTTCTGGCCGTTCATGTGAATGTTGCTGCTGCTGTCGCTTGTGGTGTTGATCATCACTTTGCTTTTATCCGTACTGATCTCCATGCCATAAGACCCTGCGCTACTTGAAAGTTTGTCTGTCAGGTTTTGGAGCTCACTATTGCTGCCTGCCATGAGGTCAATGTCGTCTGCGAATCGAAGATTGCACAGGGATCTGCCACCAATAGAGATTGAAGTATGGTGGTCGTGGAGGGTTTCCTGCATGATCTTCTCCAGGAATATGTTGAAAAGGACAGGAGAGAGCAGGCATCCTTGACGGACACCGATCGTCGTCCTGAAGAACTCGCCTGACTGATTGTTAAGTAGAACCGCGCTGCAGGCGTTCTTGTAAAGCGCTTCTATCATTTGGATCACTCCCTCCTCTATGTTGAACGATCTCATGACTTGCCAGAGTCCGTCGTGCCAGACGCGATCAAATGCTTTCCTGAAATCAATGAAGTTGTGGTAGAGTTCGCGCTGATGCTGCAGATGTTTCTCGATCAGGACGCGGCAGTTGAAAATCTGCTCTACAGTGCTTCTTCCAACTCTGAAGCCAGCCTGTTCTTCTGCCAGCAGTTCCTCGGCGAAAGTTTTGAGGCGGTTGAGAATGATTCTAAGCATTACTTTGCTAGGGTGACTTATCAGACTGATAGTTCTGTAGTTCTGGCACTGTTTCAGGTTTCCTTTCTTGGGGAGCGGGATCACTAGAGACTGTGTCCATTCTACTGGCCATTTCTTTTGCTCCCAGATCTTTTGACAGAGTGTAGTGAGGACCTTCGTTGTTACTTCTCCTCCATGTTTCAACAGTTCAGCAGGTACGTTGTCTACACCTGGAGACTTTCCTCCCTTCAGGCCGCGTACGGCTGCTTCCACCTCTTCAGCTAACACTGGCAGGTCTTCAGCCTTCCTGGCCCCAGCCTGGTTGTTTTGGAGGATGCTGGTGTCTGGCTCAGCCTTGTAGTTATACAAGTCTCGGCAGTACTCAGTCCATCTGTTTAGTACAGCAGTGTTTTCCGTAAGGAGTTGGCCGCTGCTGTCTTCGATGACTGTGGCTGTTCGCTGTTGAGTCTTGGTGAGGGTCCTTAGCGTTTCATAAGCCTTCTTGCTGTTGCCGTTTGCCATGCCCTCTTCCACGCTACAACACTGGTCTTCAATCCAATCTTCTTTGGCTTCTTTCATCCTCTTCCTGATCTTCTTGTTGACAAGTCTGTACTTGTTTGCTGATGTGAGGTCTTGGCCTCTCTTTTTCTTCCAGGCTCTCCTCTCATCACAGAGATCGAGGATGTCATCGGTGACCCAGGGCTGTTTGCGCTTCCTCTGCTTCCCCAGCACTTCTTCTGCTGTAGAAAGTAACACCTCTTTTATATTTCCAGCAAGGGTGTCTACGTCGCAGTCCAAAGTAGCCAAGGCTGCAAATCTGCCTCCCACCTGGGCTTGGAAGAGCTCTTCTACTTCCGGGTCTTTTAGCTTCTGGAGGTCGAATCTGATGCGAGGGCTCTTGCTATCTCGTTTCAATGCCAGCTTCAACTTGAGGCTAGTAAGGACGAGGTTGTGGTCGCTGCCAATATCAGCGCCAGGAAAGGACCTCGTTTGTGCTTTGTTAATGCTGGATTTGAATCGTCGAGGCAGCAAGATGAAGTCAATCTGGTTATGGACCAGGCCTCCTGGCGATTGCCATGTCACTGTTCTTGACTTCTTGTGTGGATGGAGGGTATTAGCAACGGTGAGACGGTGACTCTGTGCGAACTCTAAACTCACATCGGATTTCTGCAAAGAAAAAGGCGAGTAAGAAATAGATTCTTACATCGGTGTTTAGGTGATACTGAGGATCTCACTCCCTTGGTCTTAAAACTTTATCCTACTCGCTGTTAAGATAGGCTTTTAAAACCACTCGATTCTCAGTATCACCTAAACACCAATGTAAGAATCTATAGATCTCTTCGTGATGGGAAGTGGCAACTCAACATAGGTGAGTTGTACTGAGCGCCATTAAAAAAAAATAAATGTGCCAGACGATATTTTGCAAACGGCTTAACATTTTGAAAGTCTGTTTTCGTCACAGTGAAGTAATTTTAGTCCTCTTTACGGCACACTCAGCTGCACCTTTGTCCATTGCGTAGTCTATACGCCGTGACCCGGTAAAGCTACCTACCCCCAAAATCAAAAATCGCAAGACGGACATTGTGTGCTGCCTTGTTTTAGCACACATCTCATGTTTGGCCAGACATTCTAAAAGGTAGATAACACCATTTTAAAATGCGTTCATTTTTCTTGGAAACCTTAAGAAATAGAGTCATTTCAGCAGAAAACGTTTTTATGTGGCCTTTTCCACACGTTCACCCTCGAAAACCGTGGCATCAGACATGTAAGATTCAGCCGCGAATGCCTCGCAACTGAGGGCACTCAGCCGAATTTTCTCTGCCGCACTTGTAGCCAGTAGAATCATGTTCCATTTATCTGCAACAAGAAAGGTTGATTTTGAATGAAAAATGGGGATGTCGTTGTCACAGGTATGCGCCTACCCTCCAAACGTAAAATTGATTGTCTTGATTACTTGCTGGTGGTCTGTTTACCTCAGTGTGTGTGTGTGCTTGCATACGTATGTGTTTCTTTGTTTTCTGTTGTTTGCTTGTTTCTTTGATTTGTCTGTATTCTCATAATGTGACCATGTGTGTGTGTGTGTGTGTGTGCGTGTGTGTGTGTGTGTGTGTGTGTGTGTGTGTGTGCCGGTGTGTGTGTGTGTGTATGTGTGTGTGTGTGTGTGTGTAGGGAGGGGGGGGGGGGACACACGCACTGTCGTAAACAGACCACCAGCAGATCACCTTAAAATAGACATGTTTTGAAACATGAACCTACGAGGCAAATCTTTGTCTCGTTTTTTATGGCGCGTAGTGTAATTGAGCTGTTCTCCAGAATTGGTACCCAAAATGTTGAAATCATGTTGAAAATCAAACTGCATATTAATGACTGCTCAACTCCTACGTTTAGAAGGCTAGATATCCCTCCAATCGTTGGAAGCAATGGTCTGCTGTAGTGACCCGTGCATTAAAGTGTGACATAAAGATGATTGCAAATGCAATATTATCGACAATGACAAGATTATTGGTGCTGGTGGGTGAAGTACGCTGTTAAAGAAAGCAGTGGAAGTAGAATGCACAGCATCAATGTAACGCATGGGGCGCCCCTTTAAAATGTTTCCGTATATCCTCTCGAGTCCTTATTTTCAATGAATTTCCATCCTCTTCGTCCTCATCGGTATCAGACAGTATATTATAAGGCAAATCACTCGCCCCGAGAGTGCGAGGGCGCGTTCTGAGAGCTTACTGGCTGGCTAAGACGGGCCGGCCGAGCGAAGCGAAGCGTGGGGGAAACTTGGAGCGCAATTTCTTGGTCAAACGCAACAATCGAAGTTGCATCGGCATACCATTCTTCCGCTTTCCCAAGGAAGAAACAAGGTTAGATACTCACTTTTTTTTTATTTTTAGCTCTTATATTTGCATAAACTTACGACTAGAGAACAATTCAATGGCGTACATTTTCGATTTTGAGATAGGGGTGCCGGGCGATACGCAAGCATAGGTCTCGCATATAACGAAGGTGTATGGGTAATATGTGAATGTTAAATGTTGTTGTTGTTGTTTTTTCCTGCTCCAAGTTTCCTTTGTCGACCGCAGTGGTCCTCCTCTCACGCTGCTCAACCCCATCAAAAGCCAGGCCCGCAAGTTGAGTTGTTCCAGCCAGACTCCCGGCCCTCAGCTGCTATATATGTCAGGTAGTAGGGGACTCCCTCCGGAGGAAACTCCGCACTGCTGCCAAGTCACTGCGGTGGTGTTCATTGTGGCCTTCACATCTACTATTCTCCCTTCTTATGTTTGCTAGTCGCGTAGTCGACGAGTGGAGAGTCAATCACTACGTCCTTCCACGCACATAAGCAGGGTCTGGCCGAAAACAACTGCGGACCTAGGGCTCCTGGAGGACTGGGCTGAGGTTACCATGAGACGGAGATTTGAAGGATCAGAAACTTGGAACAACATTTTTCATTATGCATGACTGAGGATGGGGATGATGCTATGGAGGTAGCACCCCCAAAGTCGCACCCGTGAAGTGAGTGAGTCTCGGCTGCGTGGCATCAGCCTTCCCATTGGGTCCAGAGAGAGAGAGAGAGAGAGAGAGAGAGAGAGAGAGAGAGAGAGAGAGAGAGAGAGAGAGAGAGAGAGAGAGAGAGAGAGAGAGAGAGAGAGAGAGAGAGAGAGAGAGAGAGAGAGAGAGAGAGAGAGAGAGCTCGTTTTATTCGCGTGAAATTACAAAACTAGAGTTTTATTTACTTCCTACAGCTCTCAAAGAGGCTCTTTCGTCAATTATACGGAAGATCAGTGTGGTTTTACTTCATCGTCGTGTGCACAGTGTAGTCCCAAATTCTTCACACTGTAGGTCATTTCTGAACAACCTAGATCGTCTTTTGCACAGCGTAGTCCCAACATCAAATACCTTTGTGAGTTCGAAGGACACTAAATTTCACTTACCTAACCACTTATTGTCATTTGAACAACCCACAACAATGTTGACACGCGTATTTAGTGTAGTGTAGATGCAGCTAAGCAGCAGAATCCGGCCTGACGAATCGGACACGTGATCGATCAAATTTTGCACACTTAAATCTCGCTGATATCGTCAAATTATGACAATTTGCAGCCACATTTTTTACCTCTGCAACTAACTACGGATGCGCCAATCTGTTTGCAGCTAGAGGATGCTTAAAATGAACAATACTGACTTACATTTTGTCTGATCCAAGCATAAATTGCAGCCTAGTGGGTCATACGGGACGTAGTCCTTACTCCCGCTCTGTGCACAGGCGTAGTCCTGTCTACATACACTGTTTTGGCACTTAGTCATATACATCTTAATGTTCATTTGTAAAATTTGCATAAACACACACACACACACACACACACACACACACACACACACACACACACACACACACACACACACACACACACACACATGTAAATGCTTGCGTCATGCCTTACTGATCAACGTTGTTTGTAAGGGAAGTAATTTTTGCATGGTTTGTGCGTTAATTTTGAGTTGACTCGCCCAGGTTTTCAGTTTTGTTCAGACAAGTGTGTCGCACGAACAACAAAACTGGCCCCTTTAATAGTGCACATGTTCACACTACGCGGTGACTGACCCGCCGTCACTTATCACACTACTGCAGTTACATAGAATTAGATAAGGTAGTGTTTCAGCTGTTTAATTTTCTTATCGTCAAGGCGGGATGCATGCAGCCGGTGTTTTTAGGCGATAACATCTAAGTGATTTTCATAATTCAAATGTAACCCATCACTCAAAAGTGGGCCACTACGGATACACGTATTGGTTCTTCGTGTTGTACTGACGGGGACTGAAGCTCATCAGCTAACAAGCCGGGACGTGCTGTGAGGCTGGCAGGCCAGGCACGCGGAAATAGCTGGCAGGCAGGCGTAAATAGCCGAATGTTAAATATAGACTAGACAGGCCGGTAGCCAATCTTACAGGTCAGCCAGCTACTGACCCGATTACATTTTACCGTCAAAACGTGTTTGAGTACAGGCCCGTTGGCTAACGGCTCGGTAGCGTTTTGATCGGCCGGTAACAGGACTACGGTGTGCAAGGCGGGACTATGTCCCCAAAAGAACCGCTAGGCTGCAATCTATGCTTGTATCTGACAACATATAAGTCGATGTTGTTCATTTCCAAATCTGCTAGCTGCAAATAGATTGGCACACCTGCAGATCTTTGCAGAATTTCGAAAGCTGGCGGGAAATTAATAATAATAATGCATAGCATTTATATGGCGCATTTCTCATATTTATAATATAACTCAATGCGCAGAATGTAGCCGCGAACTGAACCCAACAAGCACGCTCACGTGAATCCGGCACACGCATTCACTCACACACTGTACGTAAACACAGAACATTCACGTGGTGCTAAGGGCAAGCTCAAGCGAGCTACTGACGGTATTTGGAAATCGTTTTGTATTCAACTTGAAATTTTATTAAGTTGGCTGAAACTGATACCAAAGTGGAGGGGGAGGAAGAGCCGGAGTACCCGGAGAAAGAACCCCCGACGGTCCGCCCGAATTAACGGTGACACTTACTAGAGGAGAAAAATCCGACGCCGCAACCCGGAATCGAACCTCGCACCTTTAGCATTGGTGGCAGGCGCCTTAACCACTGCGCCACGGACCGCCCCACCAATTGTCACTAAGCTCAGCCGTATAGTTAATCCTGACGTTTGCAAACTTTTCTTGCTTCTTCTTCTTCTTCTTCTTCAGCGTTCCCGAGGTTCTGCCTCAGATGTCAAGATTAAAAATCCACCTGAGGCATAATCCATGAGAGTTGTGTGTGTGTTCGTTTCCCTGACGGGTTTCCACCAGCGACACTCCGACTTCGTTGGTCATTGGTTGGTTTTCTGTCGGGGTTTGCTCCCCTAGCCTTTGCCTCTCCCGAGGCACCCACAAGGCAGTGGGGCTATGTACCCATAGGTGGGAGTCAGGTTTACCGGCATCAGGGCCTATCCACACACCAGTGGGCCTGCGGCATGCCGCGTGTCTTGGGGCCAGACCTCCTCCGAGTGCCCTGTAGTTTAGCCTGAGTCCGTGAGGTGCTCAGTTGAGGCTTGTTGTTGGAGAGACTATGTACTGGCATATAGATTCTGCCCTCCTTTTCGCGATACTGCTAGCCAGCGGTGGAAGCTGAAAGCGAGAAGTGACAAGCACTACCACTGCGCTACCACACTAGACGCATCACAACATCTTGACACATACTTTTCTTCCATGCGCATATCAAAGCGCACTGTAATTACCTTGCCACTGTCTGGGACGGTTGCAGCGAAGTTTAAATGAAAAAGTAAATTCTCTGTATCGTCGAGGTGTTAAACTCATAATTTCTGGACCCGCCCCCACAGACAAAAAAAAAAAAAATCAAATCTCTTAAATTGCTGGCATTAAACAAACACTTCGAATTTAATCAGTGTGTATTAATGTACAAGATTCTACACGAGAGAGCCCCACTCCATTTGCGAACTCTGTTTTCAGATAATCATAGACAGAACACGAGAAACAGGTCGCTCCACATACCAAGAACAAGACTAGATATATATAAAAATAGCCTGGCCTTTTCAGGTGCAAAAGCATGGAATAATTTACCCCAGCATCTTAAGTCCATTTCTAAATTGAGTATTTTTAAGGATCGCCTTCATCGCTTTTTACTTCTAAACTAATACCACGACTCAATTCTCCTGTATTGATGGTCTGTATTGATGCTTCAATTCTCCTCTATTGATGCTTTGCATAGATACATGTTCTAATTACAAGATGACCTTCAGCCTATGTCGCTGTTATGTTGTTGTTGTTTTTTGTTGTTGTTTTTTTTGGGTTGCCTTTTATGCTTTTCGTACACCTGAATATTCTTGACACTATGTTTTTTTTGTTTGTTTGTTTGTTTTTTAACTGCGTTGCTCGATGTATTTTAACTATATGTAGCAGGACAGTTTGTAAGAGAGGCATTCGCATGCCTAAAATTTTATCCTGAATAAAATTGTTTCATCATCATCATCATAATTTGAAGAAATCGGTGACCTTTTGGTGTGCAAAATTTGATTGATAACGTGTCCGATTCGTTGGGACAGATTCTGCTGCAAAACAGCGTCCACATTACACTAAATGCACTTGCGGGTTGTACAAGTGGTATTCTGTGTATAAATTAGGGAATTTTAGTCTCTTTCGGTTGCGCCGAGATGGCTACGGTGTGAAGAATGTGGGACTACACTGTGGAAAAATCGCTGCCCCTAAGCCTACGATGAATTGTTACACTTAATCATTATGTAGCTGTCTGATTTTCAACTGCCGCGTCCTGATCGAGAAACATCTGCAGCATCAGCGCGAACTCTACCACAACTTCATTGATTTCAGGAAAGCATTTGATCGCGTCTGGCACGACGGACTCTGGCAAGTCATGAGATCGTTCAACATAGAGGAGGGACTGATCCAAATGATAGAAGCGCTTTACAAGAACGCCTGCAGCGCGGTTCTACTTAACAATCAGTCAGGCGAGTTCTTCAGGACGACGATCGGTGTCCGTCAAGGATGCCTGCTCTCTCCTGTCCTTTTCAACATATTCCTGGAGAAGATCATGCAGGAAACCCTCCACGACCACCATACTTCAATCTCTATTGGTGCAATCTTCGATTCGCAGACGACATTGACCTCATGGCAGGCAGCAATAGTGAGCTCCAAAACCTGACAGACAAACTTTCAAGTAGCGCAGGGTCTTATGGCATGGAGATCAGTACGGATAAAAGCAAAGTGATGATCAACACCACAAGCGACAGCAGCAGCAACATTCACATGAATGGCCAAAAGCTAGAAGAGGTCAATAGCTTCAAGTACTTGGGAGCCACCCTGTCCAAAGACGGTAGTTGCATAGCAGAGATCCGTATCAGGATAGGTACAGCAACATCCGCAATGGCCAGGCTGGACAGGATATGGCGAAGTAACTCCATCAGCTTCACCATCAAGTACAGGCTTTACAAGTCCCTCATAGTGTCTATTCTACTCTACGGCTGTGAGACTTGGACACTGCTTGCAGACTTAGAAAAGAAAATCCAGGCCTTTGAGAACAAGTGCCTGAGGAAGTTGCTCCGCATCTCGTACCGCGAGCACAAGACCAACGAATATGTACGGAGCATCGTCACTTCCCTGGTGGGCCCACATGAACCCCTTCTGGCAACCGTGAAACGGCGCAAGCTTGCTTGGTTTGGCCACGTGACCCGACACAACACCTTGTCCAAGACTATCCTCCAAGGCACTCTCGAAGGAAGTCGCCGGCGAGGTCGTCAGAGAAAGAGTTGGGTCGCAAACATAAAAGAATGGACCGAACTCGAGATGTCAGACTTGCTTGCCACCGCCCAAAATAGAACTCAGTGGAGAGCACTGTCTGTTGCTGCTGCCTTTCAGTCCCCCCAACGCCCAGTTCGGGCAAGGGACCGATGATGATGATGAGAATACTGTCAATAAACTAGTTGAAATTCCATTAAAAGGTGTAATAAAGATACATGCCGGAAAAAGAAGTATGATAGAGACAAAGGAAAAGCGTCTGTTATGACAGAATGCGTTTTGCTAAAATGCCCCGGCTGGAATGTTGACTAGTTTAAATGAGGCTGATCAACACGAACATTCGTGGGAACAATGAACACAACACACATTACACCCAAGTCACGTCAGCTGCATGCAATGATGTTACTTATGGATGTTCATTGACTAACCCCTACAGTAACTAACTCCTATGTAGGTGTCCCCCTTGAACTATATGCCTGAAATTTCAGACGACAGAAAGTCAGCGTGAAAACCACTTTATTCAAAATTTGTTGGAAAAATTTTACATGAATCCACATACCTATTGACATACCTATTTCTTTATTTCTTTTTACCTTGACCTTTCCGATGGTTCATCCAAAGTAGTATGCATAGGAAGGTGTCTTTGTACTAAGTTTGGGCTGCAGGGTGTGAATAGTATTTGATGAAAAAAGGTCTTTTGTCAAAATACTGCTAGTTTTGACGTGTTTCATGATCCCCTGTGACCCTGACCTTTGAGAGAGGACACAAAAATTGGTATGTTTAGAAAGGTCTGGCCTGGGCCAAGTTTGATTTGACTGAAGTCTGTGTCTTGAATGGAAAATACCATCGTTAAAATTTACAACGGACAGACGACCAGTGGCCCATTTCATAGACTTACTTTTGCTATCGCACATGAGCCAAGAAGTGCATGGTGGACAACTTCAATCCGGGCAGAATATTCCCACAAAAAGAAGACGAAGAAGAAGAAGAAATACGGTTGGATTTACAAACCTTGCTTGTTTTTTTTTAGCCATAAGTAACTATGGTACAGTGGGTATGCTCCTCTGTGTTTTCTAATGGTCACGTTGCAAGCTTCATCCAAAGAAGATGTATATTAAGCTGAACAGCTTGCAAGCTGTGAAGCAACAAGATATTCTGTTTCTTTATTGTGATGTATTGAACCAGATGTAAATCGCAAAACGGCTAACAAGATGACTGTCATAGACTGTCAGTTGTGTTACGAAACTGTCAGTCTTGTTACGGACAAATCTTACTTTTTTATGCAGACGTAAATACAATATATTCCCACCATAGTTTGAGGCTTTCATTCGTCTTACATCAGTTCACTATTAAACAAGATGGGATGAACCATAACCCACAAAGTCCCTTCTATATGAGAGCTGCCCTCCCTCTACTTTTTGCCTTTGACCTGATCTTGATGTTGAAATATCTCCTATTAAACAAGATGCGGATTTCATTCAAAAGTCTAGCGTATTGTTTGGAGCTTACACGCGTTTTTCGTGAATACCGGTCCAGGGCGCCAGTGATGTCGGTTGCTTGAACCCGTTGGACGTCCTCTACCTCGGGCAAATAAATAAGTCTTATCCTCGGTCTGTTTCAGGAACCCTCGCACTTCAGATTACCCTCCTTCACCCGGCATCTTTCGATTGTATCTAAAGATACAAAAGAAGAAACTTAGGCTACATGTTTAGTATAAACTTGAATTAAAAATCATAATGGTTTTTTTTTCAGTTCGAAGTTAGCACTGATTTCACCCTAAGATTAAAATGCTGCTCACACGAAGAACGCAAGCGTACATAAGCGTACACAAGCGGAATAATAGTAGGGGGTTAAGTGGCTGGTATGGTTAGCGCCCAAACCACTGACTTGAACACCGGCCTGCAAAACACAATAGTCAGCCGCGCGATGGACTTTCAACTGAGTGACGAGGACAGCAGCCACATCAACCAGTGAATCCAGTATCAAGTAGGACAGCAGCCACATCAATCAGTGTCTTCAATATCAACATCTGCCAGCCTGAGTAGCCTGGGTATAACAGCACGCATCAGTCCACAAAAGGTGCCGTGGGCATTATCTTGGCCAAACTCAAGTCTCACTGTATTTTTGATGGATGAAAATGCCTAGCGTTCACTAGCGGAGCTTAGTGAACGTACCCGCCAAAACTATAACGCATGCACGTCCAAGTGCAATGAAGAGCCTGGCCTCGCACCGTACATTGCGCTGGTTCTCAAGTTCTGCCCGGAAAGCGTTCATGCTTTCATTTAACCACTTGGGGGTTAAAGTACTACAATGCGGACTTTTGTAAGCGAAGTTTGAGGAGTGCTTCTACTAGGAGCCTACTTCATTAACCTTGTCCACAGATTGCCTCTGGTATTACCCGTATGTTGCTATATTTTAAAAAAATGCATCCAAAGCTGGTTTTGTCCCGTGCCCCTTGTCCAGTGGAAATCAGTTTCCCCTTGAAGGAAAATAGACCTGTACAAGATACCCAATTTGCACGGCAAATGCACAGGAAAAATGACAAATGGTTGCAAGAGACATACTGTATATATGGTCTTGAGCCTTAAGGCTTCCTTACACGGAGAAACGAAATGCACAAGAAACGAAACATTTTCATTGCATCGAAATGCTCCTCCGCACACGTAGAAACGCGGTGAAAATTCATTTCGATTGGTACAGGGGAAGTAACTCTTCACTGACACATGCTCTGGTTTGTATCGGTGGATATCGGGTCATATTTCTGACTACTGACGCTTAAAAACTAAACATATAAGACATGTGTGCCTTCACTTACACAATTAAAGTGTACGCCGACCATATCGAATAACCGTAAGCGCTTTTGAATGCGTAAACAAGGCTGGTTCAAGTGAATCGAGGATGCCGTCGTCTCGAAGCGATAGCTGCCATTGTGTAGGCGGCTTCGCAGAGCAGCCGATGAAAGTGGGGTTCAGAAAACTGACCTAAAATCATATTTTGGTAGTACTTTAGTGATGATACTTGATAGATTTCATTTCGAAAACGATTTCTCCGCTTAAATCTTACAGAATCGTGCGTCACATCATGCAATTCTAGCAATAATAGACCTGAATCCACGGCATCGCTTTACCGTTGCTATCCTCAGTGTTTGGGCTTGAATGACGTCAGATTGGCAGCGGACGACGCTGATTGGGTAACGGTAGAAATGTTTCGGCGAAATGTTTCGCAAAATAGAGACAAGGTTCTATTTCGTGAAATGTGGCGTTTCGCGTTTCGTGAAACGGTGAAATGTTGGAGAAATGTCTGAAATGCGGACATTTCGACGAAATGTTTCGTTTCGTTTCTCGGTCTGAGGAAGCCTTTAGAAGCGGGATGTATCTCATAAGAATCTTTATATGTGACTAAGTGCCAAAAGGTGCGCAAGCAGTGAGTGACCTTTTTTGACTGAAAATAAAAACTTAAAAAAGGCATGTGTTGATTTTGACATGTGGAATGTGTACGTGAATGATGATATACTGGAAATAACTGCTGCACCTAACAAGCAGTTTGACAAGTCCGATTTCACCGCAAAAATTCAGCATCGGAAAACGGACATCGACATGCCATCGGTCTTCGTCGATCTCGCGTGCAAAATCAACGCCAACAAACCTGGTGCTGATCACGTTTATTATGTTCAGGGAACATTGTTCTAATTATCATTTATCAACACGGCTTGAAGGTGAACCCCTCTTTTTGTTGTTCCTATTTAAAAATAGGAACAACTTGACTTTGATGGGGCTCGTCGGAGCGCATTCCGGAGCATGCACATGACGTTTTTGGCCGCGTGCGAGGCAGAACTTCTGCGGGCAAAAAAGTAACAAGATCAGTAAAAATGACGTCATGTCTAGCTATGCAAACTAGAGCCCGCATCTGCAGATGACAGACAAGCTTGAAATTGAAGGATATTGTCCCTAAAAGAATAATCTCGAGGTAGTTTTTTAATTTATTTATTTTTTTTTTATTGAGATGCTCATTGGCGAGAAAATGGCCGTTTCACAAAAACCGGTTGATCCACACTGGAGTCCGTAACTCTTTGACGCCCGGACTTCGTCGTCCCACCTTTTGGCTCGGCTCGTGAATACCGACTTGTCGGCTGATTTAGGCTCGGACAACGAAGTCCGGGCCTACCATGTCGGTCGGGCCTACGGTAGGTCGCTCACAAGAATCGAACCCCAGGAGAAATGCATTGAGCAGCACATGGACCTCTACGCTGTCATCAGAGATCTGACCAAAGCATTCGACACCGTGAGCAAAGAAGCGCTTTGGGTTATAATCGCAAAGCTCCGCTGCCCCAAGAAGTTCACCAACATCATCCGCCTCTTCCATGATGGAATGGTAGGAGTTGTCCAGTCAAACGGCGACACATCCGCACCCTTCGACATTTCCAACGGTGTGAAACAAGGTTGTGTTCTTGCCCCCGTGATGTTCAACCTGTTCTTCACGTGTGTCCTGACCCATGCAGTACGCGACCTTGAGAAGGGAGTGTAACTGAAGTATAGACTAGACGGCTCTTTCTTCGACCTATGTCGACTGAACGCCAAGACCAAGACCATCGACAGACTGATCCTTGAGGCGCTGTTTGCCGATGACTGTGCGCTGATGGCGCACACGGAGTCTGACCTCCAGACCATCGTCAACAGGTTCTCGGAAGCCTCTCAACAAGACCGAGGTCCTGCACCAACCAACCCCAGGCACAAGAGCCCCCCCACCCCCCTCCCCCATCACCCAAAGTGTATATCGAAGGCACCGAGCTGAAGACTGTCGACCAGTTCAGGTACTTGGGGAGCATCATCTCTTCTGACGGTACTATGGACAAGAAAATCGCAGCTCGCATCAGCAAAGCCAGCAAAGCCCTGGGACGTCTGTGCACTCGTGTGTTGAATAACAACGTCAAGCTCTCTTCCAAGATCAAAGTCTACAAGGCAGTAGTCCTCCCCAGCCTCCTCTACGGTTGTGAGTCATGGACGCTGTACAGAAAGCCTTTCTTTCCTCGCCCTGCTGGTAACATATAGGGAGCTTTTATTACACTGAAGAGTTAGTGATCGGTCCACAGACATGAGAATGTACACAAAGAGGGCTAGAGAGACAGGCACGTATATGCACAGATGTGTACATAGGGCTAATCCTACACAACCACAGTGATATTAAAGTGGAAGGTATGTTGCGAGGATATGTGAACGGATGGGGGGCTCTTATGGTTTTCTTTTATCAAAGTAACTAAAGGTTTCACATGGTTTAACCCTTATCATTCGGAATACACCAGTGTGCGAAATAAGTTTGAAGTGTGGTGCCAGAGGCCTTTGACTATGATACTTCAAGGGTGGTGCCAGAATAGCTTGGCACCTCAGTCGCGCCAAGCTATTCTGGCATCACCCTTGAACTAAAGCCATTGTAGTCCATAAGCTAGGAAGGTCTACCGTGCACCCCCCCCCCCCCCCAGTACTCAATAAGATGGGTTTCAAAGTGTTCCTTAGTATGTCCTGAGATGTTTAAGCCATGTTCCCCGAAAATCCTTAGGAACACACCAGAGATATAGCCGATGGCGCAAGGGTACCCCCATTCACGCTCTTCGCAGGTGCTAAAATGAGGTTGAGAAACATTTTCCTCTAAATAAATCAGAATTCATTCCAGAAACCCAAATCAGGCAATATTGTGTCAAGGCACACCTTCTGCATCCTCTGCAAAAAACAGAATGAAAAAATATTGAATCTCTGGCTCACAGTAAAGGTATTTGTGTACCCAGTAAACGACCATTTCCGCGAAATCGCAAAAAAAGACAAAAATAATGTGTCGGATGCCTTCAGACATTTTCTTTAGCACTGACAGTCCATTTTCAGGTTTACATCATTAAAACAGGATGTCACAATTATTATAAACTTGACTAGGTGATGCTGTGATGCTGTGGTTGATTTTGTATCCCTACCCCCAAGTTGTAAAAATACACAAAATTAATTAGAAAAAAATTGCTTAAGTTATTCCATTTTATTTTGACTCTCTTTACCTATTACGTTTGAATAATGTGAGCATAAAGTGCAAGAAAATAAGGAAAGTTGGCATCCTTTACAGTATGTTCGTGGTGAATGATAGCTTTTTCCCATTTAAAATTGCCGAATTGGGAAATGTATGTTGTTTCCGATGCCCTCAGAAATTTTGTATATAACTGATAGGTCTTTTTTAGGTTTTATTGTTTAGGAAAGAGTACCACAGTTACTCCAAACCTGATTTTATGATGCTGTGATGCATTTAGGGGCCACAGTGGCTGAATCTGCTGCCCTACCCCCATTTTACCTGTGCGCAAAGGAACGAAAAATGATCATAACAATTGCTCCTCTGATTAAATATGTTTGTTGCCAGTTTTCTTAACAAAATATGCATATTGAGCATAAACATTTGTGATAATTTCATTAATTTCAATGTGACCCATCAATTTAATTGTAATTCTTTTTATTTAAGGCATGCTTAACAGGGGCTGCCGCTGAAGCTTCTATCGTCTGCACATTCAGCACTCTTGTCAAACTCGGGGAAGGTGTACCTCAGGGAGATGTTGTGTCTAATGCTGTTTTTGGTCTACATTAATGACATCAGTACAACAGTACCAAGGTTCGTCTCGAACATCCTCCATGCGGATGACTTTGCAGTGTGGAGCGCAGCAGAACATAAAGAAATAGCATCCTCCAAAAACATAAAGAAATAGCATCCTCCAGAATCCAGGATGCTGCCAATAGAGTCAGCAGCTGGACTGAAAGAGGCCACTCAAACTGAGCTAGACCATCTCTTTCAATCAGACGGAAGAGGTCACCTCAAAACTGGAGACCTTCGAGTACCAAAGACAGACAGGCCAACTTTACTGGCAACAAATAAATTACTGGATTCACGTGGAGGCCTCACATTGAAGCCATGGAAGCTAGAGCTGCAGAAAGGAAAAGTCTCTGATGAAGAAACTGGTGGGGACCACATTGGCGCAAATTACAGCATCCTGGCACAAGCAAACACCTGCTCGGTCAGACCAGTCGTGCGGTACCAAGATACATCGACAACATGAAACACTGCCTGCAAAACCCAAAAAGCCAGGCTTGACAAGATGCAGAACATGGGTCATTCTCATGATGCAGTGACATTCTTAGAGCCATCTGGAGCACCCCAATTTAGGAAATGGAGGACATTGGAGCCACTGGAATGCAGAACAGCACACACGATGAAGAAACTTACTAAACACCGACAGCATGGGAGACTACAGGAGCAGACCAAGAACCGTCAGAAATGTCCAAATCTGAACCGCCCAAATCTGAACCGCCAACTGAAGGTCCTGCAAAGGGCTAACACTGACGTCCTGGAACCAAGCCCAAAGATGTGTGAACAGCTCCCTACAGATACCTGGACATCTCGAAAGAGCCTTCAAGACAACATAAACAATGTTCCAGGACTCTTTGCCAAAGGTCGCGGCACCGCACAAAGCCATCTTGCCAGGCTTGACAAGTGCTACCCTCACAGCAGCTGTGATACCACACAAGATGCCATGCGGAATGAAGGAAGTGGTGTGTACATCTGTTGTGCAGACCGCACTACTACCTCCCTCTCCTTACCAGCTGGTGGCAACAGCTCCAACTATCGTACAGATCTGCAGGTGCTCAACACAGCAGCAGAGCACTAGCTAGGGAAAGGCAGCAGCTTGATCCACTGATCTCACCAAGAAGCTTCAAGATAGACTGGATGCCCTGTCCACAAAATAGTGCTGCAGTGGATTCCAGTGCATTCTGGACTAGCTGGGAATGGAGACACTACAACAACAAAGTGATTGGCAACAGCAGAATGGCGGCTGCAGCCCGTGGGCAGATGACATCAACAAGCTGAACAGGGAGAGCCAGGCCACCATCTTTCATCTACGCACTGATTACTCTGGACTGGGTCCATACAGAAAAGCAGGAACGTTTCACAAACCCAAAATGAAGCCTGAAGGTTTACACACTTTAATCAGATCACTCTGTATCAGCAATTATTTGAAGCTTCCGTGCCTAATGCATGAAGAGATACCAAAATAAAAGAATGCTTAGCGAATGGCGGACTTCGGTAGAAGCGTAAACAACCAATCAGAATGTTCGGCAGAAAGGCCATGCAGTCACTTTATGATCAGAGCTAAATATAGATCACTTGCAACAAGCGTCAGCATGATCGTTCGCAATGAAATAGTCACAAATTGGGGGAGAAAAAAAAAAAAGATAGAAGTAGACAAAAGTCTGCCAGCACGTTGTAATTTTGTACAAACTTTTACAGACTTTAAGGAAAAGGACTGAAATTGACAGACTTTCCAGGGCCCTGAAAAAGCCTTGTCATTTTTTAACAACTTTCACAAATGTTCACAGACCGTAAGGACCCTGCTGGACTCACCTCGAAGGATTGGGTCATGCGGAAACAGCCCTATGCGAATTTGGCGTAGAAAATCAGTCTCCTTAGCACATTCTCCAAACATGTCCATACACAGAAGCGGTCTGCTGGCAGTTCTGACCAGAAGACACGCCCCTATACACCAAACTCTGAAAACATGCTGCCTAGCTCTTGACAGCTCACTTATTGGCATCCAGAACAATATAAGATTTAAAGACGGCCATAAAAAATTGAACATTGCAGAAGGTGGAAGTGGAGATCTCGTGGTCGACATGTGGAAACTAAGTATTTTGATAACATTGTTTTGGCTATTAGGAACCATGAAACTTTATTACGCATTCATATTTACACATTTTTAGATGAAAATAAATGAAAGGAAAAGGGGAGACCTTACTAGACCCGCCTTACGCTAGGTAAAATATCACATAAAAGACCAGCCAGTTAAAAATAGTTACAATTAAATTGATGGGTTACATTGAAATTAATGAAATGATCACAACTTGTTATGCTCAATATGCATACTTTAAAAAAAAACTGGCAACAAAAAATATTTAAACAGAGGAGTATGATGTAAGCAATTTTTATGATTATTTTGCGTTACTTTGCGTACTGGTAAAATGGGGGTAGGGCAGCAGATTCAGCCACTGTGGCCCCTAAATGCATCATAGCATTACAAAATCAGGTTGGGAGTAACTGTGGTACTCTATCCTAACCAATAAAACCTAACAAAGACCTATCGGTTGAGTACAAAATTTCTGTGGGCACCGGAAACAACGTACGTTTCCCAATTCGGCAATTTTAAATGGGAAAAAGTTATCATTCACCACGAATGTACCGTAAAGGATGCCGACTTTACTTATTTTCTTGCACTTTATGCTCACATTATTGAAACTTAATAGGTAAAGAGAGGTCAAAATAAAATGGAATAACGTAAGCAATTTTTTTCTAATTAATTTTGTGTATTTTTACAACTTGGGGGTAGGGATACAAAATCAACCACTGTGGCACTCACAGTGATCACAGCATCACCTAGTCAAGTTTATAATAATTGTGACATCCTGTTTTAATGATGTAAATCTGAAAATGGACTGTCAGTGCTACAGAAAATGTCTGAAGGCATCTGACACATTATTTTTGTCTTTTTTTGCGATTTCGCGGAAATGGTCGTTTACTGGGTGCACAAATACCTTCACTGTGAGCCAGAGATTCAATATTTTTTCATTCTGTTTTTTGCAGAGGATGCAGAAGGTGTGCCTTGACATAATATTGCCTGATTTGGGTTCTGAAATGAATTCTGATTTATTTAGAGGAAAATGTTTCTCAACCTCATTTTAGCACCTGCGAAGAGCGTGAATGGGGGTACCCTTGCGCCATCGGCTATATCTCTGGTGTGTTCCTAAGGATTTTCGGGGAACATGGCTTAAACATCTCAGGACATACTAAGGAATACTTTGAAACCCATCTTATTGAGTACTGGGGGGGGGGGGGGGGGGGGTGCACGGTAGACCTTCCTAGCTTGTGGACTATTGGTCTATATCTTTTTCTGTAAGTACTATAATGTAGCTTGTATGTGGCAGTGTACAAATATGAAGCTTTTAGCCTCATTATGACATGGGTTAACTCATTCTACCCCAGCAAGATAAGGATCAACCATAATAGTTCATGGGTGATGCCAGAATAGCGTACTGGTAAAATGGGGGTAGAGCAGCAGATTCAGCCACTGTGGCCTCTAAATGAATCACGGCATCATAAAATCAGGTTGGGAGTAACTGCGGTCAAAATGAAATGAAATAACCATTAAAACCTTAAAAAAAACAACAACTATCGGTTGTATACAAAATTTCTGAGGGCATCGGCTACAACTTATGTTTCCCAAATTGGCAATTTTTTTAAATTGGAAAAAGCTATCATTCACCACAAACGTATCATAAAGGATGTCGACTTTCCTCATTTTCTTGCACTTTATGCTCAAATTATTGAAACTTAATAGGTAAAGAGAGGTCAAAATGAAATGAAATAACTTTAGTATTTTTTTCTAATTAATTTTGTGTATTTTTACACCTTGGGGGTAGGGATACAAACTCAATCAATGAGGCACTCATAGTGATCACAACATCACCTAGACAAGTTTATAGTAATTGTGACATCCTGTTTTAATGATGTAAGCCTGAAAATGGACTGCCAGTGCTATAGAAAATGTCTGAAGGCATCTGCCACATGGAGGAATGAAAACAAATACGTTATTGGTAGCAAGTGCTTGCCGCACGGACCCCTGCGACCAATAACTTATATTGTAGCCCTCTTCGTGATGCATCTTGGATGCGAGTTTTGTCCTAGTAAAGATCACCAAAACGTTCTAAAGTAAAAGGTTACTTAGTGTTGTTCGAAACAACAAGCACACTCAGTACTGGAGACGGCAACATCATGATTTATTTTAAATTACATCATAAGTCTGTTATGTCTAAATATATTCCTTTGACGTCAGTCATGTCTGGCCTGATCATCAGAAGATGTCTTCTTGATTTCTTTTACGGAAATAGTGGAGGAATGAAAACAAATACATTTTTGGTAGCAGGTGCTTGCCGCACGGACCCCTGCGACCAATAACTTGCTAGAACTCAGTATATTTCACCATTTTATGAATAGAGGCACAGAAGTCGCTGAAACCCTTTACGTCTCAAAGGCAAAAACTAGTTTTCCTCATCACAAAGTTGCGGGGAAAATGTTTGACTGCTCTTGATTGTTTGATTTAAGGTGTTTACAAACAATTACTATGATTTTATATGTATGCACCTTTGATGTCCTCGCGCTGGGACCATACGGCGTTGAGGCGCGTCCCCTGGGTGGTGGATAGGGGGTCCCTCGTGAGAGGGGTGCACCGAATGAAATAAGGTGCCGTAAACCAACATGGTCTAAGGGAAGGTGACCCCGACAGAAAACCCCTGGTCCTCCTAGTAAGGGGGTTGGGCGTGGGGGTAGCTTCCCCACCCTGCAAAAAAAGGAAATAGCTACAAAAACGCCGACGAAAAGACTAACAGTAATTCCATTCCTGGAGGAGGAAGGTTCTTATACCAGAAGACTTATGACGTCCTGTGGTGAAAGCCGGAAGTCTTCGGAAGCCACAGGACCGAGCCGCCTCTTGACATGGAACGTCAAGACCATGTACCAGAGCGGCAAGGCCGCCCAGATAGCAGCGGAAATGCAAAAGTACAACCTTAACCTGCTAGGTATCAGTGAAGCCAGATGGACGCAGTCTGGCCAGGAAAGGCTGTTAAGTGGGGAGATGATTTCTGTATTCAGGTCATGAAGAGGAGAATGCCCCCCATACAGAAGGTGTAGCATTCATGCTGTCGCCAGTGGCACAGAGCGCGCTGATGGGCTGGGAACCTCTTGGGCCAAGAATTATCACAGCAGCCTGAATGTCATCCAGTGTTATGCGCCCACTAATGACAGTGATGAGGAAGAGAAACAAGAGTTCTACGACCGACTCCAGAGTGCCTTGGACAAATGTGCGGAGCGAGACATCACCATCGTCATGGGCGATTTTAATGCCAAAATAGGGGAGGACAACACCGGATACGAAGAGGTGATGGGGAGACAGGGACTAGGCTCGGAGATGAGTGAGAACGGGGAGAGGTTTGTAGACTTTTGTGCTCTAAACCGACTTGTCATTGGAGGCAGCATCTTCCCACACAGAAGAATACACAAAGCAACTTGGGTCTCACCTGACCATACAACAGATAACCAAATAGACCATATCTGCATTAGCAAGAAATTTAGAAGATCCCGTCAAGATGTTCGAGTGAGGAGGGGAGCAGATGTCGCCTCCGACCACCATCTGCTTACCTTAAGAATGAAGCTCAAGCTAAAGAAAAGCCGCACAGAGACAACAAGAAGACAGCGCTATAATGTAGGCCTCCTGAGAGAAACTGGAGTTAGAGAAGAGTTTAAACTGGTGCTGTCCAACCGGTTTCAAGCGCTGCAGGAGCTAGTAAATGAAGAGGAGGCGGTCACCACAGAGCAGCAGTGGAAGGCAGTTAGAGAGGCGCTGAACTCAACCTGCAAAGACACTGTAGGGTTCAGGAAACACCATCACAAGGACTGGCTGTCGGCACAGACCTTGAAGAAGATAGAAGTGAGGCAGCAGAAGAAAGCAGCTGTCAACAACAGTCGCACAAGAGCAGCCAAAGTAAGGGCACAGGGGGAATACTCCGAAGCCAACCGTGAGGTGAAGAGTAGTATCAGGGCAGACAGGAGGGCCTACACAGACAGCCTGGCAGCAGAGGCAGAAAAGGCAGCAGGCAGCGGCAACATGAAACAGCTCTACGACATTACCAGAAGATTGTCAGGCAAGTATGGCCATACAGAAAGACCAGTAAAAGACAAAGAAGGCAAGCCTATTGCAGACAGAGCAGACCAACTCGACAGATGGGCCGAGTATTTTGAAGAGTTACTGAACAGACCGAGCCCACCCGACCCCCCAGACATCCAGCCGGCAGAGACCGACCTACCCATCAGCTGTGACAGACCCAGCCGGGAAGAGATCAGAAGAGCAGTGGCATTCTTGAAGAACGGCAAAGCAGCAGGCCCAGATGGCATCCCAGCGGAGTCTCTGAAAGCAGACCTAGAGACAACAGTGGAGATGCTGTACCCACTGTTTGGAAAGATCTGGGAAGAGGAGGTGATGCCGGCTGACTGGAAGGAGGGGTACCTAATCAAGCTTCCCAAGAAAGGCGACCTCAGCAAGTGTTCCAACTACAGAGGAATCACCTTGCTGTCAGTACCAGGAAAGGTCTTCAACAGGATCATCCTGGAGAGAATGAAGAGCTCCGTTGACCCCCAGCTGAGAGACCAGCAAGCAGGATTCAGGAAGAACCGATCATGTACAGACCAGATCGCCACTCTCCGCATCATCGTGGAACAGTCTCTGGAGTGGAGCTCCCCGCTGTACGTCAACTTTGTGGATTATGAGAAAGCATTTGACAGTGTGGACCGAGAGACTCTGTGGAAACTCCTACGACACTACGGTGTACCCACAAAGCTCGTCCGCCTGATCAAGAGCAGCTACGATGGCATGACATGTCGCGTGATCCACGAAGGGCAGTTCACCAGGGAGCTCCAGGTCAGAACTGGTTTTCAGGCAGGGGTGTCTGCTGTCTCCGTTCCTCTTCCTACTGGCCATAGACTGGGTCATGAAGATGACCACAGAGCACAGACGAAGTGGAATACAGTGGACACTGTGGACACAGCTTGACGACCTCGATTTTGCGGACGACTTGGCATTACTGTCCCACACTCATCAACAAATGCAGGACAAGACCACGAGGCTTGCTGACATCTCGTCCCAAGTGGGCCTCACCATTCACAAACAGAAAACAAAGACAATGAGGCTGAACGCAACCAGGGAAGAACCAGTCTTGCTTGCTGGCACCCCGTTGGAGGAGGTGGAGTCCTTCACCTATCTCGGGAGCATCATAGACAAAAAAGGCGGCACTGATGTCAGAGCACGAATCGGTAAAGCCAGAGCAGCCTTTCTCCAGTTGAAAAAAGTGTGGAGCTCCAGAGAGCTGTCACAACACACCAAAGTCCGGATGTCAGAGCACGAATCGGTAAAGCCAGAGCAGCCTTTCTCCAGTTGAAAAAAGTGTGGAGCTCCAGAGAGCTGTCACAACACACCAAAGTCCAGATGTCAGAGCACGAATCGGTAAAGCCAGAGCAGCCTTTCTCCAGTTGAAAAAAGTGTGGAGCTCCAGAGAGCTGTCACAACACACCAAAGTCCGGATTTTCAACTCCAATGTAAAAGCAGTTCTCTTATATGGAGCAGAGACTTGGAGATTGACAAAAACCACAGTCAACAGAGTACAGACCTTCATGAACAGTTGCCTTAGAAGAATTTTGAAAATCCACTGGCCAGAGAAGATCAGCAACGTCAGACTCTGGGAGAGAACAGAGCAGATAACAGCAGAGAATGAAATTGGGCGAAGAAGATGGGGATGGATCGGTCACAGCCTGAGAAAGCCAGCTTCCAGTATCACTAGGCAGGCATTGTCATGGAACCCCCAGGGAAAGAGGAAAAGAGGTAGGCCGAGAAACTCCTGGCGTCGAGACCTCCAAGCAGACATCAAGAGACTGGGAACCACCTGGAGTAGAATCGAAGGAGAAGCACAGGACAGGAGTTGCTGGAGGTCTCTCGTCGACGGCCTATACCCGGGTAGGGGTGACAGGCGTAAGTAAGTAAGTAACCTTTGATGTGATTAATAAAGGCTGAAGTTTCAAGTGATCTCTTATGTTGTCAGTTAATTAATTAATGTCAGTGTTTTGTTTTGTCATTTTTTTAGTGTTAGTTTCTTCCTCCGAGTCTTTTCCTCTCTTTCGTATTCTTCCACACTTTTTAACCCGTATCATACTGAGGCTGAAAGCTTCAAATTTGTATACTGCCATATGCAAGCTACATTACAGTACTTACAGATAAGGACATAGACAAATGACTTTAGTTCAAGGGTGGTGCAAGAATAGCTTGGCGCCTAGAGGCGCCAAGCTATTCTGGCACTACCCTTGAACTATTTTAGTCACACTTGTTTCACACACTGGTGTATTCCGAATGATAAGGGTTAATATTCAAAATGCTCTGTTGCTGTTTGTCTCAAACTCCAGAGCACATAACAAAATGTCCCTTATAAGTTCCAGAATGCCATGATAAACTGTTGTGCTTCAGAGGGACAAAACGTAGCAAGGATTAAAAGATCTCCTCTGTGAAAATCATAATCTAAAGGTTCATTCAATTTTGCACAATAATATGTTAAAAATGTTAATGCATTTACAACTCCATGCTTAAATGACTGATTTGAAGCGGCACCCATTTTCACTGTAATGCTGTTTTTGTGTGAGAGGCACCCACTTTATTGGTAGAAACCCAATTTTTCTCCATCCAGTGGCTCTGTTTCTAGAAAATGTCCGGTCCGTGGCGCAGTGGTTAAGGCGCCTGCCACCAATGCTAAAGGTGCGAGGTTCGATTCCGGGTTCCGGCGTCGGATTTTTCTCCTCTAGTAAGTGTCACCGTTAATTCGGGCGGACCGTCGGGGGTTCTTTCTCCGGGTACTCCGGCTCTTCCTCCCCCTCCACTTTGGTATCAGTTTCAGCCAACTTAATAAAATTTCAAATACAAAACGATTTCCAAATACCGTCAGTAGCTCGCTTGAGCTTGCCCTTAGCACCACGTGAATGTTCTGTGTTTACGTACAGTGTGTGAGTGAATGCGTGTGATTCACGTGAGCGTGCTTGTTGGGTTCAGTTCGCGGCTACATTATGCGCATTGAGTTATATTATAAATATGAGAAATGTGCCATATAAATGCTATGCATCATTTATTTTAAGTTATAGAGCTTAGTTATAAGGTGAGTTCTAAACATTCGCATCAATTCCAGAGCCCTAGAATAAATAGAAATATGGGAACCCATTCTCACATAAAATGGTAGGTAACCCACTTTGAAGCTTTTGTCTCCATGTGTGTGTGTGTGTGTGTGTGTGTGTGTGTGTGTGTGTGCGCGCGCGTATGTATGTATGTATGTAAACAAGAGAATCTCCGATATTTCTGTACATACAAGCTTGAAACTTGGCGAAATACTTTTTTAAAGGGGTGGCTAAGAGAGTCTTCGAGCATATTGTAATTCAATGTCTCATTTAAGACATAAACAACCGTTTATATGAAGTCGGTTGACCCAGATTAGAGTCAGTAATTTTTGTCATATTTACTTGAAATTTTGGATATAGCTAGTTTGGATAAGACATTGGATGAGTTCGTTACCGAGCTTTGTATCCTTTCAACTTCCTTAATAAAAATTACTATCACATTATTTTCAGAAAAGAATTAAAACAGCAAAAGAACTTGACTTCTAGAGAAAGTCAGACAGGGGCGGTGACGAAAAAGAGGCAACTCCGTCACCATTGACATAATACTCTAAATATGACCTAATTCTCTCTAGCGATTTCTATCTAGATAACACGTGCGTGCGTATGTGTGTTTGTGTGTGTGCGTGTGTGTTTTCATGTAGTTTGTAGCAAAGACAAGAATGCGCACCTATTCTTTTATCATTGAAAAATAAAGTTTCATTTCATTTGATTTCATTTCTCTCTCTCACAGACATGTGCGCATCTCCAAGAGGCATAGATCCTCATGCGCCCGGAGATGTGTGTGTGTGTGTGTGTGTGTGCGCGCGCGCGCGTATGTATGTAAACAAGAGAATCTCCGATATTTCTGTACATACAAGCTTGAAATTTGGCGAAATACTTTCTTAAAGGGGTGGCTAAGAGAGATGTGTGTGTGTGTGTGTGTGTGTGTGTGTGTGTGTGTGTGTGTGTGTGTGTGTGTGTGTGTGTGTGTGTGTGTGTGTGTTTTCATGTAGTTTGTAGCAAAGACAAGAATGAACAAAGGTCTGCGCACCTATTCTTTTATGTTTGGAGCGCGCGCGCATGCACGCACTAACACGCACACGCACGCACGCACACACACACACACACACACACACACACACACACACACACACACACACACACACACACACACACATCGTCGCGCTTTCAGAAGAGCATTCAGGTGACCCGATATAGCTAGTTTGGAGAAAGACATTGGATGAGTTCGTTAGCCAGCTTTGTACCCTTTCAACTTCTTCAGTAAAAATTAATTCTTTTCAGAAAAAAAATTAAAACAGTAAAAAAAACTTTGACATCTTGAGAAAGTCAGACAGTGGCGGTGACGTAAAAGAAGCAACTCCGTCATCACGCAGACATACTCTAAATATGACGTAATTCTCTCTCTCTCTCTCTCTCTCTCTCTCTCTCTCTCTCACACACACACACACACACACACACATATGCGTGCATCTTCAAGAGGCATAGATCCTCATGTACCCGGAGGGCGCATGAACATGGAGCGTGTTTGGAGCGCGCGCATGCTGACTCACTAATTACTGACTCACCCGACACACATCGACGCGCTTTCAGAAGAGCATGCAGATGTACTTAGTATAGCATGCAGCTAAAGTCAACATGATTTCACACAAATTATAGAAAGACTGAAATTGTACCGTGAAATTCTAGTTTGTCACCGTTTTCCCAAGTCCCACGTCTTGAGGTGAAAGCGAAACTCATATCACGTTAAATATGAAATTAAGCAAAAACAAAAAAAATACGTCATGACAAATGACGTTTGACATGACGCGTATGCACTGCGCGCGCCCCTTATAGAGTTCACTAAGACGCATTGGCACATTTGCGAGGCTTTTTCAAAAGGAGACATTTCGACATCAGAATCAAGTCAAAGACAGAAGGTAGAGACCCTTGACAGCAAAGACCTGCTCGGCGTTAAACCCAAATAACTAACTAACTAACATTGACAGCAAAGACAGCTCTCATATAGAAGGGACTTGGTGGGTTATGGTTCATTCCATCTTGTTTTTCTTGCTATTCAAAATATCTTTCGTCGCAACAGCAGTACCGTAATTTCTGCGAGCATTTTTCCAGCGAAAAAGCACGCTGATTTAACCGGATATGACGTAGATACTTCGTTTTACTTTGGTGTCTTTCATCGGCGTTGAAATTACTTTTACGTCAAAGTTTTCTAAGCTGGCAAAAAAATGGTGAGTGGCCCAATTTTTGTTGCAAGATCTGACGTTCAAATATTTGCCACATTTCAATAATAACTGACTTTTAACTTTTATAGTTCATTTTCTCAAAAACCATTTAAGTTATTATCTTCTTATTTCACAGGCACATTACCAGTACAATGTACATTTACAAAAAACACACACAAAAAACAACACATTTTGTGATACTTCATGACTGTCAAACTTTTTTTTTTTTTTTTACCCACATGCCATTTTTGGGTGTGCACCTTTTGGCACTTAGTCATGTCTCTTGCTGGCTACCGTTAACTCTGTATGTTTATAATGCCCGTCATAGGCTGAATTTATCCTTCTGAAGGCACCAGCGTGGGAAAAACAGCAAAAACGAGGTAACAAATTTGCCCAAACGTCACTCAGATGACGATCGTATGCTTTTTCACGGTGTAGTGCAGACGCATCTTTGCAGTGATAGCTCCAATTGTCGAAGCCACCATCATTTTTTTAAAGCATATTTTCCGACGCATGCTTTGTGCCACGGTGCTTACAACTAAAAGTTAACATGCTTGTTGAAAGTATTTATCTTTGTCCACCCTTAATCTCCGGTGGTTCATGTTCTAATTTTGTTTAAAACATCAACGTTGAGCCCATAAATGAAAACGTTCGATTCTTTCCCGTGCCGGGGTCATATTCCATGACTCTGGCAAGCCAGATTGTGAAAAGGCTGCTTCAGTCCTCCCTTCGAAGTATTTTTTTCGCGTTGCGTATGCTAGTTCGGACAACAATATCCCTGAAGATAAAGTTCTAGTCGCCCGCGCTTGTAAAGACTGAAATGTACACTAGAAATAACCCTGGTAGCCCTGCCGGGTACGTTCATTGAACTTTAACCTGTCGGCCCGTCTACCGCCCGGATTGCCTCTCTTACTCAGTCTTCAACAGCTTTATTTTAAATCCCCACATCCACCTAAATGCCGAGGGCGAAGGCTCAGTGGTAGCTGTGAAGTGCTTAGTAATCTGGTGCCATGGTCCGAGGTTAGGTGATCCTGGCCTGGTTGTTTTTAATTACTGACTCACCCGTCGTCCACACGACTATGGGCCACCGTCACGGCCTCTCTACTGCGGTTTCACGTCGCTTCGGTCGGCCCACATCTGCGGCAAGAGACATAGATCTTCATGCGCACGTGTAACCCCGCATGCCGTTTGGAGAGTCTGTGCCACTGGCAGGCAAATATCGCCTTCCCTTACATCCTCAAACCACATGAGTTCTCAGGGTTAAATGCGTCACTCAGGAGGTGGTACCGGGCTCCGCCCCTCCTGCCACATAATGACCAGTCTGTGATCTGATAGGGATGAAAATATTGGGGGAAGAAAGAGAGGCGTCTGATTGGCTGAGGCCTGCTGTACGATGGGGCGGGCTGAAGGCAGGCTCACTTCCCCCAGGCTCACTTCGCACAGTTTCTTCTCCGTGTTCCACGCCGGACAGGACAGCAGTTGGACCTATCTGGGAGCAGATTTCACAGCTCAGGGTACTACAGCTCGCATCTCGGGAAAGACGTGCACTGATGACATCTGCTATTGGAATAAATACAGTAAGTACCGAAAGTTTAGTTTCTGTGGGTGTTTTGATTCTTGGTTTGTTTTTTATTTGTTTTTTATTAAGTTTTATGAGCTGTGGACATCAACGACCATTATTCCTAACACAGGCCGCTTAAGCTTTGTCTTGAACGCCAGACGACCACGGGCCAAGTAACCCTGTGTTGGTCTGTACATGATCCCAGTAACAGCGCTGGCTTGTGCCGTTTTATTGTAAACTACATAACGCGGAGGATAACTGCACGATCTGAACCTGTAATATTAATAATAATAACAACAAGAAGACAATAACAACAGCAACATGTGTGATTCAACTCCCAACACGAACGAAAGACAATAACGGAAGAACAAGAGCAAAATATAGTCAAGTCCGCTTATAGCCAGGTCGGATATAACCAAAATCGGATATAACAAAGCTTTTGGCGAGGTCTCGGCCAAATTTCTTCTTGGTCTTTGTAAGCTCAATCCGCTTATAACAATGTCGGATATTAGTAACAACATTTCGGATATAACAATTTTTTTTTTCAGTCCTCGCGGCGCTGATGAGTCCGCTTATAACAAACCTTTACATTATAAGATGCAAAGGAAACAGGAGAAAGCTCCATTTCCACAGAATTTGCGTGTTTTTGTTTCAAGTTGTCTACTCCTCTGGCAATTTGTTATATCCGGTGTTTGCTGTAATTGTGGAAAGAATTACTTATCCAAACCAATGAAAAGGAAAAATCATTTTATTATCGAAGCTAAGACGACTAGCACCCCTACCACAAAGAAGGGACGTTAGGCTCAGGATGGACACCAATTTGTAGAGTAGCTGATTTAACTAAAATCCCCCAGCGCTCTCCTCCCCATGATTTTTACTTAAAATGTAAAGAATAGAAATAAATAAACTATCGTTTACGTACAGTAATTGTAAACTACTCTAATTTAAGTGATCCTACATTAAAATGCCCATGCAAATGAATGAACGTAGGCTGAAAACAAGCCAAAATTCAGACCAAAAGGTGACTGTCAAGTGTCTCCGAGAAGAATATAACGGAGAAAGAAACATGCCTAGAAAAGACAATTAAAACACAATTTATTAATTTGTCGCGTAAATACCCTTCTTCAAAATAGACAAACAAACAAGTATAAAAGATCAATCGCTTATAAGATACTTGTTCCTGGGTTCTTTTCTGAAAACAAGCCTTTGTCGATATGTTGGGATTATTACATTCGAAAGTCTGCCTATAACAATTTTCGCTTATAACAAAACAAAAACAAAATCTCGGTCCCCTGCGAAATTGTTATATCCGGACTTTAATATATATATATATATATATATATATATATATATATATATATATATATATATATATATATATATATATATATATATATATATATATATATATATATATATATATATATATATATATATGAATAAATAAAACCAGTCCAAGAAAGCTGGCACCACACACTCCAAATATGGAGTGAAAATCTTAAAATGTGAAGAAAGTATACATTTTGAAGCATACATTTAGTGTTGGACGGTAAATGGTGTATGTGGTGGATCCTTTCTTCACATTTTAAGAATATATATATATATATATATATATATATTTATATATATATATACTTAAAATGTGAAGAAAGGATCCACAAACACCACGTAGTTTAGAAGGAGTTACACTTTTAATCTATGCACAAATTTTCGCCCTCTCAACGAGGGCTTCTTCAGGGGAATGCCCAGATAACAGGTATCTGGGCATTCCCCTGAAGAAGCCTCGCTGAGAGGGCGAAAATTTGTGCATAGATTAAAAGTGTAACTCCTTCTAAACTACGTGGTGTTTGTGGATCCTTTCTTCACATTTTAAGTATTTCACTGCTGCTTGGATCCATATTTGGAGTGTGTGGTGCCAGCTTTCTTGGACTGGTTTTATTTATTCATATATATATATATATATATATATATATATATATATATATATATATATATATATATATATATATATATATATATATATATATATATATATATATATATATATATATATAACACTGGCAGACGTGATTACGACACCCGAATCAAATGTCCGTGTCGTAGGACGAGGACATTTAATTCGGGTCAAGTAATCACATCTGTCTGTTTATCGGCACTATATCAAGCAAAATGTTGCTCAATATAATGTATGTCCAAAACAAAACTTTACCAGAGTTCTTCTGTTTACCACCATTGAAGTGGTCAATTTCGCTATATTTGGACATGAAACTTCCCAGCTTGACTCTATTAACCGAAGTGTACTCAGCGCAAATCCACCTGTCTTTCTCTGATTTTCCATTTATTTTTAGAACTAAATAAAATCAGCATGAATCTTCACAGCATGATTCCACCCGACATAAACGACAAAGGCTTCAATTTACTCGAATAAAAACATCTCAATGGAATAGCGACAGCACGCATTTAGTATATTTACGCACAGGTTCACTCAATCTGTGTAGATTTTCGCTGGACATTTTCACGTTTTTTTTATATTTGCGCTAAAACATAGCGAATTTTACCCCTTCAGCGCCACTGATGGTGGCACGTACTAAACTAAATCACGTCACCACAAAACTCTTTAACGTCACAATCTAGGGCTTGCTTGCATGGTCTGGAGTTCACGTCATACTTTTCTGAAATGTTTCAAAGAAGGTGTCGTGAGGTAAAGTTTACATATATATAGGCTGAAGGGAACTTTACCGTCCAACACTAAATGTATGCTTCAAAAATACAGAACCCAGCAAATCTGACACTGCTGAACATGTTTCATCGCGCAAATTCCCTCTCGCACGCCTCCGATTTTGGAGAAAACAGGCGGATATTACACATAGTTATTAATATCTGTGGTCCTTAGGTGGGACCACAGATATTAATAACTATGTGTACTTACGAACCTGGGTGTGACACTTCCGATATGTGTTTGTCTCTGTCCAAATGGTGACCTGTTGTGTGCCCCGTATTGGACTGTCGACTGACTCAGCGCGGAGATTTCGTTTGACTGTGTAGACATCAGTGCTTTCTATAATCGTGCGTGTTGCTGAGTAATGTCTGCCGTAGTTAGAACACGGAACAAATGGCAGCACGTTTGTTTATTTAGTCCTTTTATTTTCACTATCTCTAGCAGACATCAGTGTCGCATATCTCAATAATGTGGCGATTCGATTCGTATGTTTGCTGTTCTCTATTCTCCGTTTATGCGTGTGTATGGAAAACAAATTTCGAGCGTACGTACGCAGTAAGAAGTATTTCATTACTAGTGAGCATAAGGAACTTGCTCATGTGAGCATAATTATTTAGCGTTTTTGCATTGCGGACAGAGGCAAGCATCGAGCCGATTGAATCTTTTTGGTCTGCAAGGGATTATGGGAAGGAAAGCCGGCATATCTAGCAAGTTCATAAATATTTATTTGCTTGTTATACAATATATCAGTACATGTGTCAAGAATATATGTACCCACTCCATAAAATTTCCCCTTCTTCGACACATGTACTGATACTGAGTGACGTACATATTTTCTTGTTACCGTCATTATATACTAATGACATTAGATTTATCTATTTATACCAAAATCTTGCGGACAAAGTGGCGGGACGACTGAAATCTTTCACATCGCAGTAGCTGTCTGTGACTTGTGCATTGACTAGAACCTTCTTGTTGCGTGGTAATCGTAGTCGTAGTATGATACAATCACACCAGACGCACGCACTTTGGGTTCTTGTAAAGAAACTTCACTCAGCTGCAACGCGTCACACATGGCACAAGGTTGTAGACCACACTGGAGTAACAGTTCCAACAATATTTTATTGCAGAAATGCGATCTCAGCACAATGCATCCACAAATGCACCAACACTTATACACTGTCTCCTCTACAATGCATCAACACTGCGGGGTAAGCGTAAATGAAACCTCCTTTGTATCTTCTTAAATACATTCTTTTCGAGATTTTGCTTTATGTGTATACTTCCTAACACGGTCTTTTATACTATTACAGATTTCCAGAATAATCCAGCAAAAACCCAACACAATCAATCAGAAAAGAAAACGTAACCAAAACTATTAACATTCATTTAAAGAACACTGTAGATCAATCCAGAAATTTCTACTAACGTGTAGGTGAATTCAATACAATGTTATGAAATGTAGCCAATACTTTGACGTCATATCTGAGGTCACTATAGTAATCGCGCCTTTTTCAAAACGTTCTAGGTTAAACAGGTCGGACTACAGCAACAATGTATCGAAAAGACGCGTCATTTTAGCTACACAACAGAAATCGATCGCAATTCTCCAAGCAAAAGGAAATGAATCCTACTTAGAAGGTACGTAATTCTTATACAAAATAACTTAAATAAATATCGGATTTTCCTTTGATCAACAAGCTCTCAAAAGAATAAAACAATCACAAACGTAACACTTCTACATGAGTTTATGGCGGTATAGCAGCGCCAGGTAGGTAGCTTTTCTGGTTCCTTCATTTTTTAAAATATTTCTGTCGTTTAGCGCCACGCCACGACCCCGACACAACAGGGACTCCAAGCGCTGTACCTTGGTAGCGCTTTTTCTACGAGTTAGTTAGTTTGCAGCTGTATTTGAGCTCCAGCCTATTAGTTCTTACGTCAGCTAAGTTCATCAAAACAGTCTGAAGCCTCATTACACGTCTCTTTTCTTTGGAACTGTTGTCGAAATAAAGCAAAATCTCGAAAAGAATCTCGAGAAGATACAAAGGAGGTTTCATTTACGCTTACCCCGCAGAATGGGTACAAGAACTCTAGGAATTAGCTCGTATACGAAGCGCATACCAAGGAACAGCGCTTCAGGGAAGTCCCTGCTATGCTAAAAAGGTGTAGGTGTCGTGGCGCGGCGCTAAACAACAGACATTTTTAAACAAGATGGGACCTCAGCCCAAAGTTGTTCCAATTTTCAAGCTTATTCTTCTGATCCATCTCCTTCTACCCTCTTCTACCCTCTGATCCACGCACAGTGGCACACAGAAATAAGGCTGGACGGACACTCGGCGCTTCCCGCCATTCGTAAGCTCTGTGCCTGTGGGCTGGCGGAGCGATAGCTATTCTAAAGAATAATAATAGCACGAGCAGCAAAATGACGTCACTTCAAGCTTCACGTCATGGTATCGTTAGTCCCTCGACGCCGTGTTCATAGTGACGACTTGATGTTATACGTCACTCATCGCAGTACTAGCATTTTACGTATTAGAGGATCAAACTTTGCAATTTTCTAGCTGATTTCCACACCTACGGCTTACAGGTCACAATTTGACCTAATCCTACCCGAGAGCTGGGACAAACAGCAGGCTTATGCACACACTGTTTATGACAGATCATGCTGATATTAATGAGAGGATATTTTTTTTTTCGTAAAAGAAAAGTGCAAAGTTATGTTAGCTGTTTTAAATATATTTCCGAACATGATGAGGATTTCATCCCAAAGTCTACTGTATTGTTTGGAGCTCACATGCGTTTTTCTTTTAGAAACATTCTGAGTTGTTCATATTTTTTAGCTTATAAGCCAATCTCTTTTCAACACACATGCCGGCGCACACAAATAAAGACGGACACAGGGCGCTTTCCGCCATCAGTATGCTCTGTGGGTTCGTGTAGCGACAGGAATTATGAAGAATAATAGCAGGAGCAGGAAAATGACGTCACTATAAGCTTGACGTCAAGGCATCGCTAGTCTCACGACGCTGTGTACACAGTGGCGCATTTGATGTTTCACGTCACTCATCTGAAAGGCACGCAGCCTTTTCCAGGGCTGTTTCTTTCACACAGCCAGGGCTGACTGCTTGATGGGAGTGTATACTGGGTCCAAAACTTGCAAAACATGAATTAATTATTATTCAAAATGTTGAAGAGGTACTGACAACGCTGGATTGCGAATTCATCCAATGTCTATTTCAAACCTATCTATCCAAAATTCCAAGTGAATAGAACAAAAATTACGGACTCAAATGTGGGTCAACCGACTTTCTATAAGCGGTCTTCCGGTCTTCAAACTGTCACAGATGATGATGATGATGAAGCGTTTTATTGACAGGATAAAGCTTTAAGGCGAAACGCCTCTCTTACAAACTGTCCTGTTAGAAAAGAAACATTAACAGCAAAGTGTAAGAGAAACACAATAACACAATAAATCGAAACATAAAGAAATAAACTGAAAAAAAACCCCACAAAAGCAATGCAAATAATGCGCACACATAACAGTGAATAATAATTATATAGAAATATTATATATATAATAAAAGTAGTCCGTTCAGGTAGTAAGTTACTGTAACAAGATGTTATATAAACGAGTTTTGAAGGTTCTAGAGTTAGAAGTGGATTTAATTTGGGGTGGTAGTTCGTTCCAGGCCTGAGAACGAAAGGCTGGTTTTATATATATCGAGCCTGGCCCATGGTAGCTGTAACAAACTGTTCCTCGTGTTTTGTCTTTGACTATCCAAAAATAGCATACGAAGGTAAGATGGGGTTTTATGGTGAAGAATTTTATGCATAAGTATGCATCGATGTGAACTGTTTGTCAAGGTTTAACAGTCGGATGGTTCCAAACTTTCCGTCGGTGGGAGAGGAACCAGGCACAGTTAACTTTACCCCTCGACGATACAATGAGTTAAGTTTCTTTAAATGTAGGCGCCTACCTCACTGCATCCATCCCAGATAGTGGAGCAGTAATCACAGTGTGTCTTAATATGGGCATGGAGAAAGAGTTTTCTAGTGTCAGTGTTAACTATTTGACTTAGTTTTGATAGCAGGAAAATATTTTTAGATATTGTTTTGCATGTGTTTTTGATATGTGGTTCCCAGCTGAGCTGGTTATCTACTGTGACTCCAAGCAAACGATGTTTTTTTTAACTTGATCAAGGGGCTCAGAGTTTAGGTATAATGCTAAGGGCAGGAGATCACGTTGATGTTTTTGGCGTGAAGTAATCAACATACTCTTTGTCTTTTTATTATCACTAATTATCACTAATTATCAGCTTGAAACCTCATCAAGACTTTGCTGAAGAACTTCGCGTATTTTTGGCAATTCGCTGTTTGATGTAAGTCACATGTTGCATCAGGATGTGAGATAGAGAATGTATATGATTGACCCCTGAGGAACACCACCCGTTACTAAACCTTCACTCAAGTAAGTACCAGTATGTACGGTATTGGAATCGATGTGGTACATCGGTATTTTTTTTTTAATAAGATAGAGTGGTTGACTAAATCAAAGGCTTTTTTAAGGTCAAGAAAAACTGCACCTGATAACTGAGAATTATTAATGGCTGTAAGCCATTTATCAATGATATGTATAAGGGCAGTTTGGCAAGAGTGTTGCGGGCGAAACCCAGACTGCATTTTACTGAACAGACAGCTCTGTTCTAGAAAATTTTGCAGATGTGTATGGATATGTTTTTCAATAGGTTTTGAGATGACTGGTCACGATGAGTTTAAGTTTTTGCTTTTGGGAAGGGGAATGACCTTAGCTGTTTTTAACTCATCAGGGAAAATATAGGCTTTGAATAGAAAGATTGTAAATGAACGTTAGAGACTCAACTATGTAGGGCAGAGCTATTTTAAGAATTTCGCAACTGATGCCATCTGAACCACATAACCTCTTTTTCATATTAGATATATATTTACCCACGTCAAAAACAGTCATTGGGGGGAGTGAGAAAACACAACCAGGAGTACCATTACTGTGAAATCGTAGTTGCTCAGAACATTGGTATTTCGCAGGATCATTTGCGTGCTAAAGTCTCAGCTATGCTAAGAAAGTGGGTATTGAAGGTATCTGCAGTGAGCTCAGGTGCAATGTTCATGTCTCTGTGATTGTGACCTTTAGTGAAGATGTTGATAACTTGCCAAAGAGAGAGAGAGATTTTTCTGATTTTCTTTGTGTCAATTCATTTATAACAATGACGTGTCTGGTGCTTTGCGTCAGTTCAGCAACAATGTATAACAACAGCAACAGTGTATGATGTAGCGCTTTTACGTCACCGTCACTGTCTGAAGCAGTCTAGAATTCTTTGTGTCGACATTTTTTCTGCGATGAATTATTTTTTTTAACAAAAACATTGAATAGATACAAAGCTGGTTAACGAACTCTCCAATATCTTTCTTGAAGCTAGATGTATTAAGAATGTCAAATGTGTATAACACAAATTACGGACTCAAATGCGGATCAACCGACTTTGAATTAACAGCAATTTTTCTTTTAATGAGTAATCTAATCTAAAAATGCTGAAAAGTACTCCGAGATAGTATCTTGAAGGAAGCATTTCCTAAATTTCAGACCTGTACGTACACAGACCCAGGAGAAACTCGTGTCTACACACACACACACACACACACACACACACACACACACACACACACACACACACACACACACACACACAAACACACACACACACACACACACACACACACACACACACACACACACACACACGGCGTTTCCCGCCACTTGTACGTTCCACAGCGCGGTTCGGCGTAGCTAGGCATGACGTAATTTTTAGTCGTGTTACTTCACTGTCAGATGTGTGTCCGCATATGTTCGTCATTTGCATGCTACGTAACGTGTCCCATCTCAAAGTCTACCGTATTTATAATACTGTAGACAACAAGATGTGGATTTCATTGCAAAGTATTGTTTGGAGCTCAGATGCGTTTTTCTTTTAGGAACATTCAAAGTTGTTCATATTTTAAGGCTTATTATGCTGATCCATTTCCCTCCTCTCTATGCCACGTCGGCGCACACAAATAAAGATGGACAAACGGCTCTTCCCGCCATTAGTACGCTCTGTGGGCTCGTGTAGCGACAGGAATCCATCTCCTTCTACCACACACATTGGCACACATAAATAAAGACGGACACACGGCGATTCCCGCCATTCGTAAGCCTTGTGGTCTGGAGCTGGGTAACTCAGTTGGTAGAGCGTTCGACTCTCCGAGGTAGTGGGTTCGAACCCAGCTGGGTTCAAAATTTGTTCAGACCTCTTTTGGTGCCCCGTCTTTGAAATCATCTTCGTGGTGGACAAAAGACGTTAAGCCCTAAACGTTTTTCTGGCGCAGCATAGCTAGTCTGAAGAAGAATAATAGCACAGGCAGCGAAATAACGTCAGTTCAAGCCTCACGTCATGACATCATTAGTCGGCCCACGACGCCGTGTTCATAGTGACGACTCGACGTTATATCAGAGGATGAACTTTGCAATTTTCTTGGTGATTTTCACGCCAAGAGCTTACATATCACAATCTGACCTAATCCTACCCCAGGGCCGGGACAAATAGCAGGCTTATGCAAACACTGTGAAATACTATTTTCAACGTCTCAAACTTGGTACAGAGATACATGATGGTAAGACCTATCTATGCATCCTAATTTGGATGACCCCTCAAAAAAGGTCAAGGTTCACGAAATGTGTGAAAAATGCCAGTTTTTGTTAGAATTGTAGTTTTCATCAAAGTTTTTTTCAAACTTTTCAATCAAATTTGGTGTGAAGTTTGCTGATGGCAAGATATTTTTATGCATACTAGTTTAGTTGACTCATCGTAAAGGTCAAAGTTGTTTGACATGTCAGTGTCAAAAATTCTTAAATTTTGAGAAGACATGGATTTCGCTGGTGCTGAAGCCAGCCCTTTACTTATTGTCACAAAGTCAGTGTCATAATGTGCATCGGTCATACACGTGAGCCATAAGGGTTTTGCCTTTCTTGTTGGTAAAAGATCGAAGGAAAAGTGCGTATGTTCCAGGCCAGTGGTCGTCTGTCCAGCGTCTATCATGATCCATGGTAAACTTTAACGTTGACATTTTTTCAGAAACTATGTATATAATGTATACACAGTTTTGAAACTTGGCCCAAGGATACTTTGTGGCAAGACCTTTCCATGCATACCTATTAAGTGACGTCTCTCAAAGGTCAGTGTCATAGTCCCCTTGGTGAAGAAATAGTAAAAACAAGATGAGGATTTCATCCCAAGTAGCTCAGATGCATTTATGTAGGAACATTCAGAGTTGTTCACATTTTTAGGCATATAATGCTGATCCATTTCCCTCTTCTCTAAGCCAACCTCGGATCAACACACACGTCGGCGCACACAAATAAAGACGGACACACGGCGCTTCCCGCCATTAGTACACTCTGTGGGCTCGTGTAGCGACATGAATCCATCTCCTTCTAGTGTGTTCTACTCTAACCCACCCTCTGATCCACACACACTGGCACACATAAATAAAGACGGACACATGGCGATTCCCGCCATTCGTAAGCTCTGTGGTCTGGCGTAGCATAGCTATTCTGAAGAAGAATAATACCATGAGCAGAGAAAAGACGTCACTTCAAGCTGCATCTTAGGACAAAGCCAAATTTCAAAACTCAAATCGATGCAGAAGCAGTTTCAGTTTGAAAAAAGTGACACATTGTTTCATATTAGGCACCATTTACCTAATATGAAACACTAGATCTCCTATTATGAAACAGGGTGATTATGTCCGTTTTACAAGTTTCACTTACATTTTGTTGAAAAATTAAGACATGAGAGATGGTTAGCATACATTATATACATTATTTAATATTAAAAGTGAGTTAAATATAATAAGTCATCCGCCACTGGTCCACTATCCATCATCCTGTGTATTGTGACAGATGTTATTATTTTGAATTTCCAGCAGAGGTCTTTTGAACTATCAGAACTAACACTGTCTGCAAATGGACATTCATTTTTACCTGCTCTACAGGCCATCCCCCAACAAAAGGAACCATCTCTCAGATTCTCTTTCCTGGAAGAAATCCAAGACCTGTTTGAAATTTGCAACTGTCAGAGAGGAAAACATATCATCTTGGGAGATTTCAATTTCCATTTTGATTCACCTCACAGTGCCAACAGAGTCAAGGACCTGATCAACCAGTATGACTTCCATCAGTGTGTCACAGTTCTTACTCACAAATCTGGCCACATCTTGGACTGGTTCCTCCAACGTGAGATTGACGGACTACTACACTCCACACGTCTATGTCTTTGGATCTCACATCTGATCATTTCATGGTTGTGTGTGAGCTGAACGTTGCAAAGCCACGATTGTCCGCCGCAATATTCGCGGCATTGATCGTAATGCATTACAGACTGACATTACACAGATGTTGACCGACCATCCAGACACTGACGCCATCACATACAACAGTGAACTTCGCCGCCTCGTAGACACCTATGCCCCTGCCACCATGCGTCAAATCCGCACCGATAAGTCCGACCGGTGGTTTACTCCGGAAGTGACTATAGCCAAGCAAGAACGTCGGCGTGCTGAGCGTGCCTGGCGTAAATCCGGACTCACTGCGCATAAACAGACTTTATGACATGAAGAAACTTGTTGTCAATCAGACTGTGTTGAAAGTGAAAACTGATTTTTACTGCTCCAAGATGCTTGAAAGTGACACTTGTAAAAAATTGTTTGCCCTTGCTGATAGCTTGCTTGGTAGATCTCGTAACTCTACCCTTCCCACCAACATCCCAGCTGCTCACTTAGCCACACCTTTTGTAGCTTTTTCACTGACAGGGACAGCCTTGATGCTGCGCGGTGCACCCATATTGACACCCACCCTCCCCATATTGATCGAGTTCACTCCAGTCTCTGAACAGGATGGCTGTTTTTGACATTCTTAAGAAATGCCCGCCTAAAACGTGTGAGCTTGACCCCATGCCAACTTCACTAGTTTTTGAAAACATTGGAATTCTTCTGCCCACCATCACAAAAATCATAAATCAGTCCCTTGAGTCAGGGACCTTTCCGTCAAAATTCAGATCAGCCGTTGTCAAACCTCTCCTGAAACAGTCGAATCTTGACCCCAACCAGCTAAAGCTACCCTTTCTGTCCAAAGTTCTTGAGAGAGTCGTTCTGACACCGCTCACTAAATACCTACAGTCAAACAATCTCGTCCATCAGCTTCAGTCTGCTTACCGTGCCGGGCACAGTACTGAAACTGCTCTCCTCTGTGTTGTTAATGGCCTCCTAAGTGCCTGCGATGAAAACCAGATCTCAGTTCTTGCCCTGTTAGACCTATCAGCTGCGTTTGACACCATTGACCACTCCATCTTGCTCCAACGTCTAGAAAACTACTTTGGTATTTCTGGTAAAGCTCTCACCTGGTTTCACTCTTATCTGTCTTCCCGTTAGATCAACGTCTCTGTCAAGAACGTTCTTTCTGAAGCTGCTGCGCTAGAGTTTGGGGTCCCCCAGGGCTCTGTCCTGGGCCCCAATCTATTTACGCTGTTTCAGGTTATCGCATCACATTCAACCGATCATCACATATATGCAGACGATACACAACTTCGGAAATTTGCACCTCCAAACAGCTCCAGTCAGGCTATTTCAGATGTTCAGAACTGTATCTCAGATGTTAAGTCCTGGATGTGTGAAAATAAACTTCAGTTAAACGAGGGCAAGACAGAAGCTCTTCTTGTCGGTGCCTCTCGACTGCTGCCCAATTCTCCTGACTCTATGCGCATTTCTGACGCACCTATTCCATTTTCTGATTCAGTTCACAATCTTGTCGTTTTTCTTGATAAAGATCTTCAAATGTAAATCATGTCTGCAAACTTGCTTTTCTGGAATTAAGACGCATCAGTTATATCCGTCATTACCTCACTACTGAAGTTACCACCAAACTGGTCGTCTCTTTAGTCTTGTCCCGCATTGATTACTGCAATGCCCTCGCAGTTTCTCATTCAGAAATTGCAGTGAGTTCAGAATTGCGCTGCACGTCCGCGCCTCACAGCATCAGCCCATCACTCCTATTCTGAGACAACTTCATTGGCTGCCAGTCAAACGAGTCTCGTACAAAATCGCCGGTCTGTGCTACAAAGCTATTAACTCTCGCTGATCTTCTTCAAACTGGCATTACAGTCAAAATGGGTGTCTTCACAACATTAGGCGTCTGCAATAAGGTCAAGTTATGGAATACTTCTTTTTCACATTCATTTTTTTCCCCAACTTAATGTGTATGTGTGCTTTAACATTTTTAACATTGTATGGTGCAAAATTCAATAAACACTGGCTCGTAACCTTTCGATTATGATTTTTACAGAGGAAATCTTTTAAACATTGCTGCGTTTTGTCCTTCTGAAGCAAAACAGTTTATCATGGCATTTATGTGAGAATCAACTTAATGTATTCTGGAAATTAAAGGACTTTTTTTTGGTTTTGGGTACTCTGGAGTTTCAGACAAACAGCAACAGAGCATTTTGAATATTAACCCTTATCATTCGGAATACTCCAGTGTGTGCAACAAGTGTGACTGAAATAGTCCAAGTGCCAGAATAGCTTGGTGCCTCTAGGCGCCAAGCTATTGTGGCACCAGTCTTGAACTAAAGCCATTGGTCTATGTCCTCATCTGTAAGTGTACTGTAATGTAGCTTGCATAGAATTATGGCAGTGAACAAATTTGAAGCTTTTAGCCTCAGTATGATGCGGGTCAAAAAGTGTGGAAAAATATGAAAGACAGAAAAAGACCCAGACGAAGAAACTAACACTTAACTTATTCTACCCCAGACACACCACAGCAAAATAAAGATGCACCATGATAGTTCAAGGGTGATGCCAGGATAGCTTGGATAGGGCGCCAAGCTATTCTGCACTGCACGTCTGCAAGTGTCCTGCACTGCAACGCAGTCTTCTGAAGATGACTTCAACATTTGGGGATTCGGGTCTTGGGGTAGAATGAGTTAAAATGACAGAACAGAACACTGACAAACTTCAGCCTTTATTATTGTCTTTCAACCAACCATTCTTCCTTTTGCAGATTTTTAAATGGAATGCAGTATACAAAAATGATCCAGGCAGAGCAAACCCCCCCCCCCCCCTCCACCCCCATAATAACACTCTTGTAATAAATCTTTACGTTGTCAATGATTTTCTTATCTTATTATTGTCTTTTGTCCCCAGCCGGCTGTTTCGTTTTGCAAATCGAAAGATTATACAGTATACAAAATGATCCAGGCGTCCATCAGATTAAAAAAAAGCAGGCTATACATGCTGAAACCACCCCAATAGTAACACTCTTGTAATAGATCTGTATGAAACCGAAAATGCCGCGAGTGGTGGGGAACCTCAATTCATTTCTTTTGTAACTTTTTCAGTCTGTTGCGGACGTAATCCTTAATGTTTGTCCAGCGCCTATGTCTAAGTGCAGGCTCTTCTGCCATTGCGTGCTGTATCTCGGCCTTTCCAGGAAGTTTGTTCATGACGAGGTGTGTCTTGAAACGAGTTTGAACAGCTTTCTCTTCAGCTTCTCCCCATGGTTTCCTTGTAAATCTAGCTTTCTTTCGAACAGGAGCTGACGCAGTACTGTCATCATCAAAACTATCTAGATTGTCATCAGGCTCTGGATGTCTTTTCTCCGTCATGCTCATTGATTCCTGTGTTGTTGACTTGCTACTTGCTTCATTCACAGGTGCTGTTCCCCCGAGACCTCTCTGCCAGTTTCTGATGTGTCTTCATTGTCAAAGTCAATCTCTTCATCATCGCCCAGCTCAGCTCTAATGCAACTCTCAAAATCTGTCATCCCATTGTTAACTGACAGAAGAATCTTTGCTACTTTTGCCTTTTGAAGGACGTCTTGAGGTTGGCGGTAGATATGGCGATGTATCCGAATATCATGACCAAGGAAATCTGCCAGCTGATCCTGGTCTAACTCTGAGACCAAACTTTGACTGAGCCAAAGTTGCAACCTGCTTCCGTAACTGAGTAAATGTGAACATGGCTAGGTATGACACCCCTGCTTCTAGGGCATGGGCCTTCAGAACATCATGGCCTCTGTAAGGCCTCTGACCAGAAGGTGTGGCAAAGATGTACTGGGAATCAGCAAGAGCTGGCACTGATTGCCTCATTTGAAGGATTCTGTCCACAGTTGTCATCATCTTCTTCGTCAGCAAAACGGGAACACTCCTATTAAACTTGCCTCTGATTTCCACTCGCTGAAAATGATTCACCATTTTCTTCTCAACCTCTTCAAGATATCTTGATTGGTGATCGATCCAATCTTAGCATTCTGGAAGTCTGACACCTTCATTCTCTGAACTTCTCCCCCTCGTTTTCGGTTGAAAAGTGATACAGCACAAAGAGTTGCTTTAACCACTGTCGGATAATCTTCCGAAACCATCCTTGTCTCAAGAAGCTGTTGGACCTTCCTCACATCTTCACATGATGGGATCAGCTTGGGTTTGTTCATGGTCATTTTCCCGACCGACTGGGCTGCTGTAGCGGACACACAATCATACCAGTCCCCGTTGAAGACAGAGTCAAACCGCTGCACCTCAGAGAGCTCCTGTCGCCACCTGTCGTCTGAACCTTGCCCAAGCTGTTTGGATGCCTGTGACTGTTTATCTGTGAACACTTTTTCAAAGCATGGCCTATGCGCATTGCGAGATTGCCTTTTTTGAACCGATGTGTGTCCTCATCAAAATCTGCTAGCTCTTTTACAGCCAGGACAACATGATCAAAGCTAGCTGAATTGATCACAGCATTTAAACTTGCGATTTTCATTTCTGACCTCACTCTGATAATCTTTAATAGTCTCCCTAACTCCCGCATCCTGGAGCTGATTTGTCCAGCCGTGTGTTCTTCAATGTCCCTGCGGTCAAATAATCTCTTTCCATACTCAAGAAGCAAGGGGTCAGTTCTGATGAGACGGCTTATCTCATCATCTCTCTGCCTGGCCAAGACCTTGTGATAGAAGGAAAATTCAACGTCTAAGCATTAGCTGGCCACGGCGCGCCGCCTCCCCTCTCTGAGTGATCTGAAACCCTCCTGGTTTCTGACAGCAACGTTTTGAGTGTACAGAGATCAGCTTTTTTTGATAGATCCCTTTGCTATGGCTACAGGCGAGAAGGTCGTCTACCTTACTAGTTTTGGTGCGATACTTAGGAATCAAACATCCGGATTTGTTTTCAAGAACAGCAACGTTATGCATGTAATCACCCTCATCTTGTAGTCTGATCCATGCTCGACGTCTCTGCTTTGTCCTTTTTTTTATCAACAAAATTTTAGCAACGTCTGCCTCATCTGCATGGACATCTTGTAAGTGCGTGCTCATTTTCAAGACAAGCTTGCCACACAATTTGCATGCATGTTTCTTGTCCCATTTGTACTTTTCTTTCCCTCTCTGCGACACGTGCACACCTGTTTCTTCTGTAAGTGCTCTTTCCCCACCCCCAGCATCATGTTCCTTCTGCTATCCACATTCTCATTGCCACCCCCTAACGCACACTCACCTTGCTGGTACTAGCGTCACCGACACCTGGCCACCCCGAACCTGCCACTTTGATGAAATCTAACATAGTCGATACAATACTGTCTATGTCAGAGATCCCAGCAATTGATGCCGACACACCGCCTGAATCCGGTGAGCTCGAGCCAGGAACAAACTCCTCATCACTGCCCTCGTATTGCGATGCGCTTGCACTACTCTCAGTCTCAGGTCCATCCCAGGCTCCATTTGCCAACTGGAGAAAGAAAGAAAGAAAGATTGAAACCAAAGCTGCATTAGGACAGAAACAGCCCAATTTTGGTTTAAGGGGCCTTGCACAAGAATAAAAAGAGTAATCCCGTGTATGACCGATTTACATATGTGTGACCTCGGTGACAAGGGCTGGCTTCTGCAGCAGCAAAATCCATGTTTTCTGAAAATGCAAGCAGTTTTCACACATTTGTCAACCCTGCGTGACCCTTTGAGAGAGGTCACTCAAATTGGCATGTTTAACAAGGTCTTGCCACAAAGTATCCTTGGGCCAAGCTTGAAGAATGTGGCTTGAATAGTCTCCGAGAAAATGCCACTGTTAACGTTTACCATGGACGACGGACGGACGACCAGTGGCCCAGAACATAAACTCACTTTTGCTTACGCACCCTCTGTGGCATAGGCTGGGGGGCTATGATGCTGCAGCTGACTAATTTTGCCATGGGCCTTGGTCATGTGCCAGGAAGGGGCGTGCTTGTCCACTTCCATAGATCCCGATGGGTTTGGACATCCTGCTGCCATCCGGCGCTGGGTGTGTGCAGAAAGTCCTGAGCCGGTGTGACCAAAACGGTGTTGCTGCAAACATGTCCAATACAACCATGTAAACCAATTGACATTTTGAATCAGATTGATTGTACATTGCTTAACGTCCCGACAGCAACAAGGCTTTCTCAGGACGTGCCTGCACTGCTTGTGAAAAAAAACACCTAAACAGAACATTGAATGTATGTTGCCAGCTGGTCAAATACGTTAAATAAACCTAACACATGGGGCCTAAATAAAGCTAAGACCATTTAGCAACACACATCCAATATCAAGAGCTACAGGCAGTGCAAACAGTAAGGAGAGTTAAAACGGCAAATACAGGTGAATGGACAAAGGGTAGACAGAAACACATGCCCCAGAATAGAGAGAAAAACCCACCCTGTGGGGCTGACCAGGGTAACCCTGGGAACTAAAAACTGGTAATACAGTAAAAAGCGACACTTCAGTTGCACAATCCGAAAGACCTGTTTGTGGACGTTTGTTCTTCGAATCGCGAGGCAGTTTTGCGAACGAGGATTGACATCTGGCGCCATTTAAAATAAAAAAAAAGTCAACTCATACTGTGCATGCATGTGTCAAGTTACTTTTCGATCACTGACAATCACACATGTCAGAAAAAAAGAAACAAAATCGCGTGGCAGATTGACCTTGTAATGGTGTTATTGAACGAATTCCTTTCATTGAAGAAGAAAGCTTTTGTTAAAATCGTGGGGTTCTATTATCATTTACTACAAGACTCAACGGTCAGAGAGGAGCAGACGCCTTATTTTTCTGGGCCAAACGGGTATCGGGGATTGGAGGCATCTCTCAGTTAAATAACTGCACTGAACAAGTACATTTGGGCGTGCTCTTAACTAAGAAATATTGCATAAAGTACCTCTGCAAACGTGAGGAATGGCCAGCGGGGGGAAGAAAGACGTTTTAGGAAGGGCAAGGGAAACAACTCCGTTCATCGGTTTTGGGCTAACCAATCAGCGATCATCAAGTTGATCTAAAAACACTCGCTTCCGTGTCAACACACAGGCCCAGGGCGTCGCAAAAACACAACATGAAGTAAATCTGGGGAAATGGGGACATCCTACTTTTATATTTTTTTCTGACTTTTGAATGAAAGATAATGCAGAAACAACCCTCGGAAAAAATGGGTGCCTGACTTGGTCACCCAGAATTTTACACACACACATTTTGCATAAGGATGGTAAAGAAAGTCACCCATTTCAGTGGTTTCGTGTACGCGCACACACACACACACACACACACACACACACACACACACACACACACACACACACACGGACACAAAACCCTCAGAGTGGGTTACCTACCATTTTATGTGAAAATGGGTTCCCATATTTCTATTTATTCTAGGGCTCTGGAGTTGATGCAAATGTTTAGAACTCACCTTATAACTAAGCTCTACAACTTAAAATAGAAACAGAGCCACTGGATGGAGAAAAAATGGGTTTCTACCCAAAAAGTGGGTGCCACTCACACAAAACTGGCATTACAGTGAAAATACCTCACTAAAGATACCTTTGGTTGATTTTATTATTATGATTGTTTGGGTGGGGTTGTGAGGGGGTTGGGGGGGGGGGTCATCACTTTTGGTTTATAGAGCTGCTCAATGCGCTCTTATGAATGAAAGAAACCCATTTGAGGGGTTTTGTGCACGCACGCGCGCGCGCACACACACACACCACACACACACACACACACACACACACACACACACACACACGGAGAGAAAAGCCTCATGTGAAAATGAGTTACCATATTTCTGTTTATTCTAGGGCTCTGGAATTGATGGGAATGTTTAGAACTCACCTTATAACTTAAAATAAAATAGACATTTTCTAGAAACAGAGACACTAGATGCAGAAAAAATGGGTTTCTACCAATAAGGTGGGTGCCTCTCACACAAAATAGTGAAAATAGGCGTTTTCCCAAAACATTAGGTGTCTGTAATAAGGTCAAGTTCATGGAATACTTCTTTTTCACATTCATTTTTTTTTTCAACTTAATGTGTATGTATGCATCAACATTTTTAACATGGTGCAAAATTGAATGAACACTGGCCCGTAACCTTTCGATTATGATTTTTACAGAGGAAATCTTTTAAACATTGCTACGTTTTGTCCTTCTGAAGCAAAACAGTTTATCATGGCATTTATGTGAGAATTCTGGAAATTAAAGGACTTTTTTTTTTTAATGTACTCTGGAGTTTGAGACAAACAGCAACAGAGCATTTTCAATATTAACCCTTATCATTCGGAATACACCAGTGTGTGCAACAAGTGTGACTAAAATAGTCCAAGGGTAGTGCCTTTAGGCGCCAAGCTATTGTGGCACCACCCTTGAACTAATGCCATTGGTCTATGTCCTCATCTGTAAGTTCAAATGGTACGTGAGTCATTGTCTAAAGCGTGCACATGCGCGTGCGAGTTGTGAGTGCGCGCTTAGAGTTATAATTTTTATAAGATAAGCTCATTATAAATACCGTAATTATTATTATTATTAAGTTCTGTAATGTAGCTTGCGTATATGGCAGTGTACAGATTTGAAGCTTTTAGCCCCAGTATGATGCGGGTTAAAAAGTGTGGAAAAATATGAAAGATAGAAAAAGACCCAGACGAAGAAATTGACCACTTAACTTATTCTACCCCAGACACACCACAGCAAGATAAATATCGACCACGATAGTTCAAGGGTGATGCCAGAATAGCTTGGCGCCTATGGGCGCCAAGCTATTCTGGCATCACCCTTGAATTATCGTGGTCGATCTGTGTCCTGTCCTGCAACGCAGTCTTCAGAAGACGACTTCAACATTTGGGGATTCCGGTCTTGGGGTAGAATGAGTTAGAATGACAAAACAGAACACTGACATTAATTAACTGACAACATAGGAAATTACTTGAAACTTCAGCCTTTATTAATCGCATCAAAGGTGCATGCATATAAAAGCACAGTAATTGTTTGTAAACACTTCAAGAACAGTCAAACCTTTTTCTGGCAACTTTGTGATGAGGAAAACTAGTTCTTGCCCAAGTTCGGCACGTAAAGGGTTTCTGCAACTTATGTGCCTCTATTCATAAAATGGAGAGAGAAATATAATACCGAGTTCTAGCAAGTGCGACAATAAAGTTTAGCCGAGTTAGTATACCTCGTCCAGTGCCTAGGTTAAATGCACCAGCGGTGCCAATGTTGCTATTTTGGCACCAGACCAGTCGCTCGGACCGGTCTGGTGCACCCGATCGGTTTAGAGCGTGTGCTTTCTGCACCTGTAATGGGCAACCTCGGAGAAAGGATCACGTGAGCGTCGTTTGATTGCTGCAAAATAACATGAAGAAAGAACAAACCCTTTCCCACATATGCAGTCCGGCAATAATGCATCCATCCTTATGCTAGCACCACGAAACATTACGCGATTTGGCAGATTTGAAAAATAGCTTTTAAAAATCCTCAATGGAGGTGATTTTTGCGACATCTGCATCGTTTGCGGCAGAAAGCACCGTCAAAGTTGAAGTTCGAGAAATGAGCACACTACATGTACAATAGACGTGATTCAGTGGTGTAGGGCATGACACAAGCCTCCGCCATCTCAACACAAAACTGGCATGTTCGGGGGGAGGTAAAAGGAGCGGCTACAAGTTAAAACCGCAAAGGAACATTTTTTTCGACTGCGATCACAATCTTCCGCATGAACGTACGAGACCACACTACAAGTCAACCTGTGTGCGCAGTTCTGGTGCACATGACCGGTCCGAGCGACCGGTCTGGTGCAAAAATAGCAACAAAGGCGCCGCTGGATAGAAAGAAACACGCTTAGAAAAGATGGTTGCAACACAATTTATTAATATTTCGGGTAAATCCGCCTTGTCAAAACAGACAAACAGAGATCAGTCGCTACTTATCTTTGTTCACTGAAGGAATGTGCCCCATTCCTTCTGCAAACGAAGATAAGTAGCGACTGATCTCTCTGTCTGTTTTGACAAAGCGGATTTATCTGAAATATTAATAAACTGTGTTGTAACCGTCTTTTCTAAGAGTGTTTCTTTCTCCGTTGGGTACTTCTTTTCAAGAGATACAGGCAGCACAGACAGTAAGGAGAGCTTAAAAAAGAAAAATACAAGTTAATGGACCAAGGGTAGACAGAAACACATGCCCCAGAATTGAGAGGAAAACCCACCCTTTGGGGCTGACACGCTAGGAACTAAAAAGTAGTTAACCCCACCCAAGTCCCCCAGGGCAAATCCGGGTGGGGGCCACTGTTTAGTTGCAAAGTAAGGTTAATGTTACACAGCATACAAAATGATTCAGGTGTACATCAGATAAAAACAAAGCTATACATGCTGAAAACAACCGAATAATAACGTTCTTGTAATAAATCTTTATGTTGACAATGTTTGTTTCTTTTTATCTTATTATTGCCTTTCGTCCCCAACCGCTGTTCCATTTTCAAAGTTTTAAATGTTATACAGTATACAAAATGGTCCAGGTGGACCAATCACATAGTAGCACTCTTGTAATAAATCTTTATGTTGACAATGGTTTTCTTACCCCTTATTATTGTCTTTCGTCCCCAACAGTTGTTCCATTTTCAAAGTTTTAAATGTTATACAGTATACAAAATGATCCAGGCGGACCAACCCCATAGTTGACAATGGTTTTCTTACCCCTTATTATTTTCTCTCCTCGTCCCCAACCGTTGTTCCATTTGCAGTTCCATTTTCAAAGTTTTAAATGTTATACAGTATACAAAATGATCCAGGCGGACCAACCCCATAGTAGCACTCTTGTAATAAATCTTATGTTGACAATGGTTTTCTTACCCCTTATTGTCTCTCGTCATCCCCATCCGTTGTTCCGTTTGCAGTTCCATTTTCAAAGTTTTAAATGTTTTACAGTATACAAAATGATCCAGGCGGACCAACCCCATAATAACACTCTGGTAATAAATGTTTACGTTGTTAATTGTTTTCTTATCTTATTATTGTCTTTCGTCCCCAGCTGGCTGTTTCCTTTTGCAATTATACGGTATACAAAATGACCCAGGCGTCCATCAGATAAAAACAAGCCTATACATGCTGAAACCAACCCAATAATAATTAACACTCTTGTAATAAATCTGTATGAAAACAAAAATGCCGCTAGTGTGGGAGAATCTCAATTCATTTCTTTTGTAACTTTTTCAGTCTGTTGCGGATGTAATCCTTCATGTCTGTAACGAAGAGTTTTTTTTTTCGTGTACGGAATTAAGTTGTTACATGTATAAACGTTTATTCTAATGGAATGAGTGTGTGCGTGGGTTTTCTGACAATCAGTATAAAGGTGGGTGTTCTATCTCTGTTTACTAGACTCATTCATCCACCACCACACACGCTTACAAACAAGGACAAAGGCCACACAGTTATCTCTCTTTGCCCTCTGTTTCACTATTTCTCATACACTCATAACATATACATTAAATCACACAATTCACATCATATAAACAAGTGTTTCACACAAATAATTAAGAAGTGGCGTATAGGCTATTCATAACTTCAGCGCTCACACATTCACTCGCTACCGTAGAGGTCGTTGTCTCTCTCTCGAGACGTCACTCGACTCTACTCTTTACACTAGTGTCGACACAGTCAAAGATATCACATCAACGACTTGAACGGAACGGAATGGTACTAGTCGATTAGAATAGTCCTAGGCGTGAAATTACCAACGGCGCTAGGCAACATAGGCTACACTGAAGGAACACTGCATGTGGTCCTGTAGCTCAAATCTGTAGGCTTACTTCGTCACCGTTGCTGCACGTCTGCACCAGTGATGGTAGACGAAGGAGAGATGAAGGCGTTGATGATGTCCGCACCCGGTCACGTAGACGATACTTTTAGGACAGCTTCATCAGCCACATACCAGGGGTTTCCGCTCCGTACCGGCCCGCTGTACACAACATTTATACACTCGTAAATTTTCGCTCTTATACTTAAAGAGTCTGAATGTGTCTTCGACACATTATTATACTTCAGAGCGCTCTAGATCATTTCCTTTGTAAAATGTCTTCTCTATGCCACCATACTACTACAGTCACTATTGTCACAATTCTTATGACAATTCCTATAGCCACTTTAACACTGTGCACACATTTTGCGTACCTACACACAATGGATTATGAGCCAAATATTACAATCACAGCTCACCTTCAATTCGTAACATCTTACTGCACATTCATTCATCATTAGGTATACCTGATTACATACTGAATTACATTCCTATTTCCGTCCCACATTTTCACATATAAATGAATACAACATAACATCCTAGTTATAAACTATATCACCTACAACAATTACATGACCAAACAAGTATTGACACGAGTCATCGCACTTCCTTCCAACATGGGCTCTTCTGCACTCTAATCATAATAATTCATAATAAAAAAAAAACAATACTTTCCCTTTTCGTAAGAGAGGGGGAATATGAGAGTTTTAGGGAATCTTCTATGGTCCTCATTTTTCTATGTTATTCGCTCACAAAAACGCACACGACCTTGCCTTTCCTTTTTCTCAAATTCCTTTTATTTTTCTCTGTAATTAGATATATAAAGAAAGAACTGAATCTTTATTAACACTATGACTGAGAATTTAAGGGGTTAACTCAGTCATAGTGTTAATAATACTTCAAATCCCCCCCCCCCCCCCCCCCCCCCATAGACAAAACGCCCGATCAAACCAGTGCTTGTAACCCGAAGCAATTACATATAATACATAAACACCTCATGCCTACGCTTGACTGGTTTTGAAAGACCCCCACTTCAATTCAGGTAAGATATGAATAGACCTGTTCTGAAAATAGCAATTATTCGCATTTTCTTGTCGGGACGAGATTGCCTTTTGAAACCGGGATAAATTTTTTGAATCAGATCGGTATGTACCCACACTGTCTCGCTATTCATAAAGGAATTTTTTATTTTTCCAATTATGTGTCTACCCGTTCGATTTGACATTAAAATGCAAATGGCCAACAGCCAACGCGCCGACACAGTAGGGCGTCGCTATTCAACTTAGTAAGGGAACACTCTATGAATAAACCGGCTCTACAGCTTTGAAAAGGCTATTTGCTGAGAGGTGACAAGAAGAGTTTCGAAATTGACTTCATATTTACTCAATGGCTGGTTCCCGAAAAATCAGACGGTGGTTATACTGTGCACTATAAACAGTTTGATAAGAAACTAACAAGTAATATTTAACACACACACACACAGACGCACAGACAAAACACACAGACACGCACACAAACAAACAAACAAACAAACAAACAAACAAACAAACAGACGTACACACACACAAACACACACATACACACACACACACACACACACACACACACGCACTTACAGACACTCATGTCAGTACAATTTTATCGTAAGCATGAGCTGCCAGGTGGTGTCACGGTTGATCGCCTTTTGTGTTGCCTCACGCCGCGCTATTAGCGGCCGCATTCCATTCCTTTTCAATTCAGACACGAGCCGCATTTTGAAAAGGCTCTCACCCGTCAATGGCCTTTATAGCTACACCCTTTCAAATCGCTAAGTTGTGTCAAAGATCAACAAGGGGAACGTTATTATTTGAAAGGAGGGGGATCATTTACAAAACGGTTCTACATGTGAGGGCTTAGTACTCATGTCTGGTTTACTGACAAAGAAACAAATGTGTTTATAAATTATTTTTTTTTAAATGCATTATAAAATGAACACAGATGAAATATTATTATTAAATGATATTGGCGCTGTAGAAAACATAGACTTAGATTTGAAAAGGGAACGACTTTTATCTGTAGTGGTTTCTGGTCATTCGAAATCTTATCTTGGGAAGCTTTATTCAACTGAAGATATACTATCCCTCACGGCTGCTGATTTATTTAAACTTCATTTTAAATATGAACAGCACATGGCTTCACTAATGACCCGTGATTTGAGCAAATCAATTGTCTGCTTATATTCAAAAGCTGTGAGTTACGCTCTCCCTGTAGACATTGAAAATCTCACAAATGACCTCGAGAGTAACCCCATTGTAACGAGTGCAATTGGAAAATTAGCTTGCCTTTTATTCTACAGATTTGGTAATTTGCTGGCTCCTCTGGTAACATTAATTGTAACTAGCAGCCATATCGATTTCACGAAATTAAATTTTTTTGCTGATAAAAATGGACGACCAACAGACGACCCCCCAAACGACCCCACAGATGAACCCTGTTTCGGACCCTGTCCAGACTCCGATTCACGCAGTGACAAAAATTAAAAATGAAGGGAGGGTTCAGTCAGGTAAACGTTTAGCTGAATGGAACAAGCAGAAAAAGTTACAGCTACAGGCGCTAACAGAAAAGGCTCATGTAAGTGATCCGCCGTCAGGACCGTCAGGACTGTCGGAACTGACAGGACTTTCAACACCCCTGTCACACCCACATCAAAGTGAAAGACCTTCAACCCAGTCTAATTCTGAAACAGCAAAATATGTAGTTGCCGCATTTGTTGTCGGATCTGGTTTTGTAGCTTACCAATTATACAAAAAATACAAGCCACAGACTCGTACAGTGACCAAAAAATTAAACACTCCATCATCAAAAACAGAAGTCGCCACATTACCAACAATACCCAAAGTTGTCGACCCATTTCATATGCAGTAATAAATTTATTATTTTAATTTTTTCTTGCCTAAGAAATGAATGACTCAAAGAATTTAATGAATCTTGTGTATCACTCTGCAGTAATCAGTGCATTAGCAGTAGCGTTTTCTATGCTGGGAAAAAATCTACTCAAAATGAAATCACCAGACCTCAGTAGACTCGATTTCGAAGACAGCGCTAAGCTAATTGTAGTTGTAACAGCATCAATCGCCACGAAAGACCTTCTTGTTAAACAGGGAATTATTCCCGAAAATATATCTATGTAAATAAAAATAAATATGGCGACGATAGCTATTATGGTGGGAGGAGCGATGGTCAATGCTCTGGCGTTTAGCGGCTCTAATTATCTCTTTTCTAAAATGGGTAGAGAACAATCTGCAGAAGAAATAAAGCGTCATAATGAAGCGTCAGAAAAATTAGCACAGGCAGAACAGGATTACGAAAAGAATAGAATTGAGAAACTTGATTTCATCAATGAAAAACTCAGGCTAGAAGGTCACGCACAACATACGTTTTCAAATACAGACGACGCAATCCGTGAGTATTTTTTAGTCACGGGTGAACACATGTCTATCCCAAAACCGAAACTAAGTGACTACTATCAACCAAGCCCAGAACAAAGAAACGGGGAGATAATCTTTGTTCTAGTGGGAATGATATTTGTTTATTTTACTGGAGTTTTCATTGCTAGAAAAAATGTCAGCCGAAAATAAACTATCGAAAATATATTACTCACCATCAGGGTATTATAAAGGAGCAACCGCTATTCAGAAATTACATGCCGCTGTGGGCGGAGATATAACACTCAATCAAGTCAAGCAATGGTTACAGAGACAGGCAATTTGGCAAATTTATTTACCTGCTCCAAGAAAGATATCTAGACCCCATTTTGAGAACACAACACCCAATGACACGCACCAAATGGACCTTTTGTTCTTACCACATGACACAATAAGAAAGAAACGATACAAGTATGCATTAACTGTTGTAGACATTGCTTCAAGGTATAAAGACGCTGAACCCATATCTGACAAAACAGCCAGTACAGTTGCGACTGCTTTATCAAAAATATATAGTCGAGGCCCTTTAAGATACCCCAGACTAGTGCAGGTTGATGATGGATCTGAATTTAAGGGCGCAGTTAATCAGTTATTTGCGAAGCATGGCGTACTGGTCAGACGAGGAATTCCAGGTGTACACAGATCACAGGCAATTGTAGAGAACTTTAACAAACAGTTATCAGAAAGACTTTTCAGTTACCAGTATTCTAAGGAACTCATGCATGACACCCGTAACACGGAGTGGGTACAAAGGTTACCACATGTGATAAAAGCAATGAACAATGAAGGACACCCAAAACCTGCTGATGCTATTAAATTGAAAACAATTACAGAGCCAAAAACAATGTCAACCCCAGCACAGGCACCCGACACAAGTTTATTTACTAAACAGGTAAGATATTTATATCAACCAGGGGAAGCTGAGAATGACATCAGGCGCAGGTCAACAGACCCCATATGGTCAACATCCGTTCATAATATAAAAAAAATAATTCCCGGCGCAGACGCAACAATATATTACCTGTATGACCCTGCCCCACAGAGGGCATTTGTCAGAGAAGAATTACAGATTATTCCCCCAGACACCGTTACTCATTTCAGTAACTAACTCATCAATTAATTCATCAACCAGTTTGTAATTGGGGGCATTCCACTGCCGTCTATGCACCCTCCTGCCAGACGCACCCTCTGCGGCAGACGCTGGGCCATCATGCTGCAGCTGACTAATTTTGCCATGGGCCTTGGTCATGTGCCAGGAAGGGGCGTGCTTGTCCACCCATAGATCCGATGGGTTTGGACATCCTGCTGCCATCTGGCGCTGTGTGTGTGCCATCTGGCGCTGGGTGTGTGCAGAAAGTGCTGAGTGTAGCCAATTCAGTGCTGCAATGCAAACATGTCAAATGCAGCCATTGTAAACCGTGGACATTTTGGATCAGATATATACATAATTACTGCAGTATCTTCTGAACAATAACTGGTAATACAGTAAAAAGCGACACTTCAGTTACACAATCCGAAAAACCTGTTCGTGGAAGTCTGTTCTTCGAATCGCGAGGTAGTTTTGCGTACGAGGATTGAAATACACACTGAAATCTGGCGCCATCTTGTTTATAGTGCATGCATGTGTCAAGTTACTTTTCGATCACAATCACATATGTCAGAAAAAAAAGCAACCCAATCGCGTGACAGATTGACCTTGTAATGGTGTTATTAAATGAATTCCTTTCATTGAAGAAAAAAGCTTTTGTTAAAATCATGTGGTTCTATTATCTGTTACTACAAGATTGACTGAGCAGCAGGCGCCGGTCATAGCAGACATCTCAATTTTCTCTGCCAAATGGGTCCATATAGGCTACTGTGCAATTGTATCGGATTGGGAGCATCTCAGTTAAAGAACTGCACTGAAGAAGTACACTTGGGCGTGCTCTTAACTAAGAAATATTGCATAAAATCAATCTACCTGATGGAACAACGGTTGGCGGGATGAGAGACAATAGAAGGGGAAACAACTCAGTTCATGTCACTGCGCAGCTGACCATCTGCGCAACCGACCAATCAGGTATCAAGTTGATCCATAGAGACGCTCGCTTCCGTGGTAACACACTGGCCCAGTGCGTTTCAACCACACAACATGAGGTAAACCTGCAAAAATGGGACATCATATTTGGATTTTTTTCTGACTTTTGAATGAAAGATAATGCAGAAACAACCCTCAGAAAAAATGGGTGCCTGACTTGGTCACCCAGAATTTTACACACACCCATTTTCCATAAGGATGGTAGAGAAAGTCACCCATTTTAGGGGTTTTGTGCACGCGCACACACACGCACACGCAGACACACACACACACACACACACACACACGCGCGCGCGCGCGCGGCGCTTTGGCGCTAAAAAGACGTAGGTTTCCGTAGCTATAGAGTGAAGTCATTTTTATCTTGTTACTTCTTGCCAAAATTTCTGCCCCGCACACCCCAAAACGTCATGTGCATGCTCCGGAATGCGCTTTGACCAGCCCCATTTCAAAGTCTACCATATTTTTTAAATACGATAGACAAAAAGTGGTGCCGAACATTAGCTGATTTTCACACATCTGGCTTACAGGTCACAATTTGACCTAATCATACCCGACAGCTGAGACAAAGTGTAAATACCGTTTATGAAAAATCATACGATTATTAAAGAGAAGATTGTTTTATTCGTAAAAAAGAGAAAGAGTCAACTGTTTTAAGATTAATTTCATGAAATTAATCCCATAAAGCATGTTCTTAATTAAACGAACTTTAGTTCGCGAACTCTGACGATCTAGAGTTCACGATCTTGGGCGAATCAGGTTGGTTCTCAATTGGACGATCTAAAGATACGGCGAACCTAGTTCGAAGTAGTTCACGAACCTCGGCAAACCATAGTTCGCTGTCGGAAAACATTCGCTCAACGTGTTGAGCAATCCAAGGCGAACCTTTTCTCTGATTGGTCAAAACTTTTACCCTCTTCTGCATTGGAGATAAGAAGATAGTCACCGATACAAACAAATATGTGCGAAGAACAAGACCTATTTTTTATTGATCTGTGGGAGGCGCAACGCTGTTTGTGGGGTTGCTACTGCAAAGAGTACAAAAACAAACATCGTTCAAATCCGCGAAGCGGCATAGCGGCAGCCATTTTGAAGACAGACAGTAAGTACGCCGAATCAAGCACTTCAGTTAAGAAAGTGAACCATGGCAAACCTGGTTTGCTGAAGTTCGCCTAGGTTCGTTCAAACTCAATTAAGAAACAAACCAAAAGATCGCCGATCTTCTCCGATCTAGGTTTGCCGATCAAAAGTTCGTCCAATTAAGAACAGTTCTAAACGTGAAACGTATTTTTTTGTGTGTTTTGTTTTTGTTGTCTTTTTTTTCTTCAAAGAATTTAATTATCACTAAAAAAAAAATTGGAAGTGGACAATGCTGGGTAACAAACTCATAATCTAGCGATATGCAAAATATCTAGTAAAAATAGCAAAAATTACGAACTGCAGTGTGGATCAACCGTTTTGTTGTGAAACGGACATTTTCTCGCCAATGTGCCTCAGAGATAGATAATATGAGTGGTTTTGGACAATTTCTATAGACCCCTTAATTTCACTGTTTTTGCTCACATACTTCCACACCTTAACGCCGCCCATGTTTCCCATAAATGTTCGTATTAAAACAGCGCCCCGACAGTCTTGCCTATCATACCGACCCCTACTGCATTATTATTTTAACAATCACTCTTTTATGTACCTCTCAGCAGAGTAATACCAACAGGGGGTTAACACCTGAGTTAATTAATATATTGATTATATGAAATGCAGTAAAATCAGCGTTCATTTGCATAGCTTATGTGTGGTGTATTTCGGGAATTTCCGATTTGGTTATAGGTAAAACATCATACAGCAGTTACTTCCCTTATAACTGAACACGCACGCACTGCTGACGACCTGTTGTTGGCAACTGTCAGGTGACATTTTGTAAACACCAAGCCAGTATTGTTCTTTTTGTTAAGCGGCTTTGTAGGAGACGGACGTGTTTTGAGGACTGACTTGACTTCTCAGAGGTGATATTCAGTGAATCTTGTGAATATATACGACGGTAAAATCGATAAATTGCATGTTAAATTTGTGATATTTAGAAACAAGAAAAGGCCTCGCGGTTAGCCTGCAGTGCATTAAATCTTACTGTCAAATTGTAACCAGGCCGGTCTAGTTTTATTTACCTAGGCTACGCTGACTAACATTCGCTCATTTCAAAAAATGAATTGGACTCATGAAGACGTGACGATCTTGCGATCTCATGGTGAATACCATGAAAAAATGACTGCTTTCATTCATTCCGTTTTAACAAAAGCTCCAGAATTTTGGCTTGAAAAACCAGGAAAACCACTCAGAAATTTGAGTGATATACTCAACAGTGGTTCGAAAAAACAAAAGACAAATAAAGAACCAAAAGAACTTGATTTGTTCTTTAGACAAAATCTTTCTGATGGCAGTAGAGCAGAACAATGTCATTTGACTAAATTTACTTTAGACATGTTAAAAAAGAATTTGGAAGATGGCTACAAAATACTTCGAGGAACCAAACACCTAAACATTTCAGCTTCAATCTGCTATGGAGAGTGGCTAATCCAGGGTGCTGAAATCCATAAAATACAGAAAATACGAAAACAAACTAAATTGAACTGGCCAGATTGGCTAAAATTAAACGTAAAAATTTCCAAGTCGTATGCTCATCGGTTGTGTGTTCTAGCCAGGCTGCTACGAGGGTACCACAAATTTCATTTTCTTGCACTGTCTTTCCGAAAGGTGTTTAGTTTGCGGGAGCAAATTGAACAAATGCTGAAAATACAGGAAATAGCCGATTTTGGGGAAAAAAACCTAACGCTGGTCTGTAACCTTGTTTATTGTTTGTTTGTTTTTTGTGCAAAGGCTCTGGCGAGGCTTAAAAGCCTGTAACCTACTGTTTTGAACGGTTCATAACCTTGTTCAGTACTGAAATTGAACAAAAGTTTTTGGCACGACCAAAAGAACCATAATATTACTGTTTAAGACAAAGGCTCTGGCGTGGCTAAAAGGCTCGTAACCTTTTGTTTTAAACGGTCCGTAACCTTGTTCAGTACTGAAATTGAACAAAAGGCTCTGGAGGACCATAATCTTGTTTGTTTTGTTTGTGTTGTCATGTTGCACAGAGGCTCTGGCGTGGTCTAATGGCCCGTAACCATGCTTTTTATGCTTGTATTATTCTAAATGTTATGGACCAAGTGTGAGAGGTTTTTTCCACGCTCATGCAAGTAGCTTGCTTTTTTGCAAGTGAATTGAAACGGATTTTACATAGGTTTTAGCAACAGGACTGACGGTGGGGTATACCTGTAGCACCCTGGCAAAGAAAGATGATTTTGGCTTTGTATCTGAATAATTGATTTACAAAACAGCACCCTGGTTAGCCCACTTGTAGCACGCTGTGAAAGAAAGGTGTTTATTGGCTTTGTATCTGAATAATTGATTTATAAATCACTCAGCGCCCTAGCCTCAAGACGTAGTCCTTAGCGAACGTCCCCACTGGGACCGTATCTAACGTAACCAAATGACATATGTCCTTAGCGAATCGTCCCCCACTGGGGGACTGGTATCTAACATAAACAAATGACGTTATACGCTAGAAACGAGTCAGACGTATCCAACGTAAACAAATTACGTAGAACAATAGAAACAAGTTCGACGGTGTCGAACCGGTTTCTAACGTTCTACGTCATACGGTCTTAGTAACGTGACGAAGTGGGCAGTGCCGATTTGTGTATACAGTTGTGGTGCATACAACTGAAATGCGGTGAAGTTTTCTGCGGGCCAGAGTCTGCAGTACATTCTGAATAAAGATTTTGTGTTTGTCTGTCTGTGTGTGAGTGCATGTGTGTGTTTGTAGGTATGTGTGTGTGTGTGCGTATGTATGTGTGTTTGTTTGTGTGTGTGTTTGTGTGAGTGCATGTATGTATGTATGTGTGTGAGTGTTTGTGCGTGTATGCGTGTGTTTGTGTGTGTGTGTGTGAAAGTGCATGTGTGTGTGAGTGCATGTGTTTGTGTGTTTGTCTGTGTGAGTGCGTACGTGTATGTGTGTTTGTCTGTGTGAGTGCATGTGTGTTTGTATGTATGTATGTGTGTTTGCGTGCATGTGTTTATATGTGTATGTGCGTCTGTGTGAGTGCATGTTTTTGCGTATGTAGGCGTGTATGTGTGTGTGTGAGTGCATGTTTTTGCGTATGTCTGTCTGTCTGTGTGTGTGTGTGCATGTGTTTGTCTGTGTTTGTTTGCCTATACGTGTGCATATTGATTAGTTATTAGAGATAGAAGAAAATACATTTCAATACCATTTATATCTGTCTGTCTGTGCATGTCTGTCTGTCTGTGTGTGTGTGTGCATGTGTTTGTCTGTGTTTGTTTGCCTATACGTGTGCATATTGATTAGTTATTAGAGATAGAAGAAAATACATTTCAATACCATTTATATCATTTTTTTTTTTTTAGTCAATGCCCACACATACATACACACACACAAACAAACAAAAAATAAAATACCATTGCTATATGCACTTGATAACAAATTATTAAAGTTACCTACAGATACTTGATAACAAATTTCCAAAGTCACGTATAACTGACAAATAACTTTACAGGTAACCTTTTAAGATCCTATAAATTAGTTATAAGTGACTTAAGTCAAGAACTTATAAGAACTTAAACATAACAAATTATAAGTTCCTGACTTAAGTCACAACTTACTCGGACAGATTTGTCAAGATACAAGGACAATGAAAAAACTTTTTTTTAGTAATAGTCTGGTGGTGGTGGTGGAGCTGATGGGGTTAAATAGTTAGGCGCAAGCGACATGACATCTTTTTGCGAAGTGTAATGAAAAAATAATAAACTGATAAAATAATAAACCACAGAAAAACTACACAATCTTTTAAACAAATAATAAATCTGATTTTTATTTGTTTAAAAGATTGTGTAGTTTTTCTGTGGTTTCCTGAACTCCGATCTGTTTTCCCATCTCTAAAAAACTAGCCTTTAGTTCTTCAACATTCACGGGAGATTGACTACGCATTTTATTCTGTATTTCTGACTTCTGTTTTTTGTAATTTTTCAAATCATCCTGCACTCTCTTAAATTCAATATCGTCAATAAAATTATCATCCAATGCCTTACTGATAATAAGTTTCATACTGCTCAGCTTCGCACCAGCGAGCGTACTCAATGCTTCATGTTTCTGTAACTTCGTATGAAATCTTTTGTTTAAGGCTTCCAAACCAAAGCAAGCCAGGCATGTAGCAACGCTAACACCCTCAACTGCAATTCCAATTAAACTTCCAATTCCTGTGGCAAACAGAACAATACCCTCCACAGAACATCCAGCTGAAACAGCACCAACAGCCATTGAAGTGTTTTGTACAGAATTAAATACTGACTTATACCTCCTTTTACATCTGGTGTACCTCGCCTCTTCACTTTCCAAATATTTAATTGCTTCTGTAATATTTATTAATCAGAATGCGTCTGCCTGTAATGTTTTATCTGATGCAATTGGTATTATGCGGATCAAGCACAAACGACGACACAGTCTCAGTCGTCAGTAGCTGTTGATAGAAGTTTACCATTTTTTTTATTCACAAATATTTTTTATTTAATCAGTGATTACATTTTGCAACTCGTCAAAAGTATACAATTTGCCGGCATAATAAAACGAAACAAGATCAATGTGTTCAAGTTTTATGAAATTTAGAAAAACAAAAGTTATTTTGTCGACTAATATCTTGACAGCTGGAACACTGCTCGAAACCTCAAAAACATCTAAATTTTTCTAATGGCAATCAAAACTTTTCTTGATTCTGATACTGTTTCATCCCACGTAAGCTTTATTCCCTGTGCTATATCTGCCTCTTTCGCAGTAGTTACAGATCTCATGATAATTTCAAATACTATTGTCACTTCTCTTGCGATGGTAAAGTGTGATGGTACAAACATGACCTTTGCATCTGATTGGCCCTTCCTATGCGTAAGAAGATATCTCCGTTTCTCATACACAAGCACTTGCAGTTTTTCTCTGCTATTGTTTTCTGAAGTATAACTTGGAACAAGGCTTACAATCAATGGCCCAGAGTTAACAACTTTCCTAAACACTAAGGCACCTTCATCATCAGTGTATACATAAGGACTAATAAATTCCAACTTTATGTCCCAGTCAATTGTAGGTGCTGGCGTAGGCGCAGGCGGCACAGGTGAAATTACCCACTTATTTCCAACATGTATTAAGTTGTAGGGCGTATTATTTACAGGTGGAGTAGGAACAGTAACATCACGCAGCTGTCCAAGTTTAGGAATTGGTCTCTCTGTTCTGTCTTTCATGTCATCTATTACTTTCTGCTTGTACATACCAAAAGAATTAAGTTCAAATCCATACACCTCACCCACCTCCCCTTCCTTCTCAAAATCCTGTACATCAGCCAAATCTTTTAACTCTGTTACAGGACACGCAACTGGTATGATTCTCGGCTTTGGACCAGCACTCATTTTATAAACAAAAATAAAATTATTTAACTTCTAATACAACACTAAAATCATGCATCACAACTGGTTTATCATCTTGATTAGTTACAGATATACACAGTGACTCAAAGAAACTAGAACCTAATTTCTTAAACTGCGCAGGAAATCTAGCAACCACACTTTCACAATAGGGTGCGGTTCCAGTCAGTAAGCATCTCAACAAAGTTGAAGGCTTTCCATTGTGAACATTCTCAGTTGTGTTCAGTTCTTTCAAATAAACATTTAGTACTGTGTGTACTGCCAAATGAACTGGATATCTTCCAGTTATTTTAAGTTTATTTGTCTTCAATGTTATTATATTAGAAAAAATACATCATCACCATCCATTATAAACCAATCTTCATCCAAATAATAGCCAAGTAAATATGCAAATTTAATTGACATTTTTAACCAATCTTGTTTCGAAGATTCTAATGTAACAAGTAGGTTAGCTGGATTTAAAGTTGCTTTAATATTAAATTTACTTTGAAACTATTCAGCTATAGTACAAAAGTCATAATACCCAGGTGGTAAAGCTTCAGTCACACCACCAAAAATTACTTTATAATTTTTATCATCATCTACATTAAACCATTTTACTGTATAGAACATTTCATGGATAGCTACAGCCTTGCTACCATCGTGATTATCAATCCCATTAGTTAACCACACTGGTTTGCTTGTGTCAAGATTTGTTAAGGTAATAAACATTTTTATTATCTCATATAAAAAAGAAGAATGGAATTTAAATCACCAACAAGCGTCACTACAAACGCATTTCAATTTAATATAGATGCCAAATACAATGTTGCACCTACTTATGAACAGAAAATAATTCAACTAAATCAGCTTGATATAGCTGTGTCGGATGCAAGCGTACAAGATCTATTTCAAGTAAAAGTACCAAATCCCTTTGATGATTACCTAAACCCGCCAATTACAGACGATGTAACTGCAAGAAAGTGGTCTTCAAGTCCATTACAGATATTTCAAAACCAGCTTAACTTTGGTATACTATGTTCAACTACAGGCTGTGGTGTTTCATTCACAGACCACTTGAATCACTCAAACAAACTCATTAGGTCTGTCTACCGTTTCCACACTTATTACCAGCTGAGACGTATACTGTCAGAACTTCATACACCATTACCCACTGAATCCAGTTTCAACAGATTTAACAACCCCATGGATATGAAAGCGTTTGAACGGATTTGTAATGAATTTAACATCAGTACTAAGTATGACTTTACACAAAAACTTGATGATCACAATGGTATGGGTACATTGTATTATGCTATGAGTCACAGACAATACCCACAAGATTACTACCCTGGTTACACTTCATTCTCATCAAAATCACAAGTCCGGTTAGGCTCAATAGAACAGAAACAGTCTAATGCCTGGACCACATTTATTTTAGACAATAGTGATGGGTTTACTCAAGCGGGAGTCGAGCGTGTAAATGAGTCTATCAGAACATATGTATGGTGTTTACTAGGAGCACAATCACTAACAAAATCGAATATTTTAAATATTTTAAAGTTTGAAGCACAAAAACAGTTTCTTGCTAATTTTGAAGATTCAATCAACTCAGTGGTTGATCTTCCATCAAGCATACAACGCTATCAAGACGTTTTAAGATATGCCAGATCAAAAGTTGACTTTGTAGTTGGCATCGGGTTATACATGTTACCATTTGACCTTCAACTCCAAATGGGTACAATAACAAATTATAATAATGAAATAGTTGTTGCAGGTGTTAGTCAAAAATTAGGACTCAATCAATCTGTAAACTTAGGAGCAACAACCACACATGTACAGTCATTAAAATCATTACAGACACCTCCGGTAACACCCCCGGCCCCAACACCGGCACCCATACAACCAGTACAGATCCATCACCAACCCCTGACACACATGAGTTAGAGAGAACTGCATTGGTAATAGGCCTTACTGGTTTAGGGGTATTACTTCTTTACCTGTTTCATTAAATACCCTGTGATTAACGCTCCTACTGTCACCAAAAAGACCCATACATGTTCTGCCATAAACCCTACTACCTTTGCCGCTGTAGTGATAAGCCAACTGACAACTGTGCCTATTATACCAGGCAAAGCGTCCATTGCTTTCACAGCCAATTTCTTAAGCAAGTCTGATATGTGAGACAGTTGTTTCTTTACCCATGACTGTAAATCTTTTGGGTCAGTGGGAGCCGGTGGGCCTGGTGGTGCTGGAGGTGGAGAACCACCAACCCTGCTTGTGCCAGAGACAGCTAACACAACAGTACTGATAGTAAATCACAGAGCAGTAATTAAACTAGCAATTAATACCCTGTTCTCTGAAAAATGTTTTCAATCTCTCAGCCAGAGTTGTGTCTTCGTGAAGTATTTTTTAAATAGTTTCCTGTTGACCTGTGTTTTCAGTTTTTCTCTTCCAATACTAATCGTTTCTAACCTTCCTGATCTTTCTATATGCAAATCATTTAATCTGTGTTGTATTCTCTCTTTCATTTCTGTGTCAAGATTCCCATTGTCTGCTTCAGCTAGTTTTCTTTTTCTCGTTCTATATGTTTATCAAGCTCACCCAGTTTGGCTACATTATTCACCATCTCACCTCTTATCGTCTGCAGTGATTTATCCAAGCCCATAATCTCTCGCATTGACAAAGGTATCCATCTATTGTTTTCATAACGTCATTTATTTGCCCTTCAGTAAATGAGGTTTCTTGTATCACTGTGTTTGCTATTTCTGGTAGGCTTGTTACTGGTGCCATTTCAATTTCTTGCCCTGTTGGCAACTTTGTTTGCGTGTCGTGAAGCACAGTAGCAAGTCTCAGTGTTAACCTTACTAGTACCAACACCAAGGTAACGCTGCAGTGCTGCCTCACCACCAACATCAGTTTTGATTGTACTTAAAGCTCTAAACTTAGCAGGGCTATTTTTATGGGTTAGATACACTTTACCTCTGTCAACAGTCTTTACAAATAAGTGACCTGAGTATTCAAACTGATTAGGATCTATTACATCTGGGCGCACACCAACACTGTCATAAAATGAGTTTACTTTGTCTTTTAACAGTTCGTGATACATAGGAGATGTATTTCCCATTCCAGTTATATCTGTCATATCTGTGATACTGATATCTGATGCATCTGTGACATCCATTTCAAAATCTTCATGACCAAATCCTCCCACTGCCATTGTTTTATTAATTTAATATTTTTTATTGTGCATAATAAAAATGACACAGTCTTACGGATCAAAGTTAGACCCATATAGAAAACTACGTGAGCCTCTTGGTGTTAAGGGCATTAGACAATCAATCGTCATCACAAACAATCCAAGTACCATAGACCAGAACCAAACACTTACAGTCAAGTTTCCAAATTTAGGTCCCAGTGACGTTATTGTTCCTGGCACTGCACGCCTTGCATTTAATATTGAACTATCATCAGATGCAGACGTAAACAGAACACTAGTTAACAATCTTGGTAGAGCAATTATTAGAACTATTAAAGTAAAACTTGAAGGACAGGAAGTGTTTAGTCTTGACGATGCTGATGTGTTTTACTGTTACAAAGATCTTTGGCTCACAAGAAGAGAAGAACGAGAGGATCGTATTTATCAAGGCATACAGTCAGATAACATTGGTAAACTTAGAATCAACGCAGCAGATAAAGTAACTACTGGGGTGGCCAAGGACATTATATTAGCTGAAACATATGGAACCAGGTTTTACATACAACTTGAGTTTGAAATCCTGACAGCACATTTGCCTTATTACCAAGGAGCACTAAATGACCGTCTGAGCTTTGAACTAACTTTCAATGACTACTCCAAAAGTATAAAATCATCTGATCTCAATGCATCATATAAGATTTCTAACATCTCCATGGAATATGAAATTGTCACACATACTGAACTAGCCAGACTTATTCAAAATCAGTACCAGACAAAACTGCCAATTTATTATGACAGGGTGATTAGACATAGTTTAATGCATAAAGACAAGAGTGACCCGATGTGGAACATAAACTTGAAGACACCTGCCAGATCACTGAAAGGCATTCTTATGTTGTTTGTTGAACCAGCGGCTCCATACAAAAGAGATTCAGAAAAATTCTACAATCCAAAGATTACACATTTGTCTTGCACAATCAAAGGTCGCCCTAATCAAGTGTACGCATCTGGAATGTTACCTTATCAACACTACGATGAGATCACAAAGTATTTTACGGGTGGAAGGATTAGAGATAAACCTGCAAACATTGTGTGTAAAGATTTACATCTGTATAACGTTAGGACGTTACCTTATCACAACCGTTTATTCATTTGGACTGACAGCAACATTTATTTAGTCGACCCTGAGAAAAAACTGAATGACTGCCTACAATCTTTTTACAAGCAATTTGAAGGACAGCCAACGTTGTTTATTGTTGATGATTGCTCTGCAGAGAAAGACATTGTCAAAAATACTGTCGAAAACGGCAGTGATGGAATAACAATTCAGATACAAAAAAAGGTTGAAACCGCTGCAGCAATAAATATATATTTGTATCTGATTTATGACGCACAACTGAACATACAAGAGTGCAGACTAAGTGGTCACTTGTATTAAAATTATATTGTATATTAAAATGAACTTGATGACACTCGACCCACACTGTGGTTTGTTTTGTGGTGCCACAGGGTGTGGAAAAACTGAATTTGTTCTTGACTTATTACAAACAAGATACATCCACCATTTTGAAAACATAGTAATATTTTGTCCTACAATCAAACACAACAAAGCTTATCAATCGTTTATTCATTTGGACTGACAGCAACATTTATTTAGTCGACCCTGAGAAAAAACTGAATGACTGCCTACAATCTTTTTACAAGCAATTTGAAGGACAGCCAACGTTGTTTATTGTTGATGATTGCTCTGCAGAGAAAGACATTGTCAAAAAGAGAAACACTTTAGCAGAACTTGCTTTCAGTGGCAAACATGCAAATGTAAGTGTATGGATTCTCACTCAAAAATATAATGCTATACTGAAAGATTTTCGAGAACAGTTAAAGTTTATCTGTTTGTTTTACTGTAAGGATCGTGACAGCTTTGAAGACTGCCTCAGAGAAAACGATGTGATACCAAATAAACAAAAACGGGATGATGTAAAAAATAAAATGAAATCAACTAAACATCTAAAGCTTATTTTAAAGACAGATCAGCCCACAGGGTATGGGTTAGTAAATTAATTTATACATTTGTTTGTCCAATAAAAAATGACAGAGGGACAAAACATACAAGTGCTTGATATCTCACACTGCTTCAAAGATGTTGAGCACTTTACCGACTTAATATCATCCAAACAGACTCACATAAGCTTTTTAGCACCAGTGGAGATATATGCAACATATAGTTTGACTTTGGATTATGTTGATGAGCTTCGAAATGTGGAGCGCATGACAATTGATTTAAAGATGCCTACTTTTAAAGTTAATCATAATGACCGCTTGCTCTGGCTAGAGGTACTTTGTTATAGCATATTTAAACAACTGCGCAAACTAAATGTTTATATTAACAGTGTTACAGTTAATAAAGTGGTATTGCACATGCAGTGCCAGCATAGTCAACGTTAATATTTTTTTTTTTATTATTTTGTCGGACAAATAAAAATGACGGACAATGCTCAAAGCCCATCAGGCTCATCAGGCTTAAGAAATGTGTTTCACACAACAGACTTGCCTATATCCAATAGTAACAATGTCTATGAATCAATAGAAAACTCTTTTTCTGTCATACAAAATAATCTTCTTACAGGCAGTGTGAAGATACAGGTTGTTGCGAAAATAGAATTTACTAGAGTAGACGGTGAAGTGATTGTATCATATATCTCAACAAGACAACACACAGTTAACACAAGAAGAGAATTGGAGAACGTGTTTAGATTGATTGATTGATTGTACATTGCTTAACGTCCCGACAGCAACAAGGCTTTCTCAGGACGTGCCTGCACTGCTTGTGAAAAAAAAACAACCAACTAAACAGAACATTGAATGTATGTCGCCAGCCGGTCAAACACATTAAATAAACCTAACACATGGGGCCTAAATAAAGCTAAGACCATTTAGCAACACACATCCAATATCAAGAGCTACAGGCAGTGCAGACAGTAGGGAGAGTTTAAAAAAGGCAAATACAGGTGAATGGACCTCGGGTAGACAGAAACACATGCCCCAGAATAGAGAGAAAAACCCACCCTGTGGGGCTGACCAGGGTGACCCTGGGAACTAAAAAATACCTAACCCCACCCAAGTCCCCCAGGGCAGACCCGGGTGGGGTAGAACGTGTTTAGAGACAGACTATTACCTGACTTTCTCCAAGCAATTGACAGTGCAAAAATGAAGGGGTTTGGTTGGCATGAAGGACATGTACATGAACTACAATTAAAGCAGTCAAGGTATCATCTTATATTAGGTAAATCATGGATATCACTGCCAACAGAGGTTGCAAACAAAAAGGCTGTTGTTAATATACAGAACAATGACGACCATTGTTTCATGTGGTGTGTGCTTGCTAAACTACACTTTGTAAAATCAAAACCTGAACGTGTATCTAACTACACCAAAGTAGTAAATGAACTCAACTTCAGTGGTATAGATTTTCCTGTTAAAATAGAAGACATAGACTTGTTTGAAAAACTAAATCCTGGTATATCTGTAAATGTGTCTGTGTGGGATAATGAGTCTGTTGACAAGTTACAACCCATTAGAGTATCACCACTTGCTCCAACCTATGGGCAGCCAGAATATAAGCATGTTGACATGTTATTAATTGGTGATGAAAATAACTTCCACTACACAATTATCAGAAATATGTCACGACTAATTCATGGGCATACAACAAAACACAATGGTAAACAGGAAGTGTGTAAAAGATGTTTACAAAGATTCTCCTCTATTGCAGTAGCACACAAACATGTTTTACATTGTAGATCAGCTGATGACATGCAAACTGTACTTAAGTACCCAGATCCTGGTAGTCAAGTGTGTTTTAAGAACTATGGAAATCAGCAAAAGCTACCGTTTGTAGTGTATGCTGATTTTGAATCACTGGTTGTACCATATGAAGGTCCTGTTCCAGAGTCATTACCAAAGACTATAAAACTAAGTGACCAAGTGGTGTGTTTTTTTGGATACATTATTTTTAGGTCAGACGGACAGCATTCAGAACCTGTTATCTACAGAGGTGAAAATGCAGCATGTCTGTTTTTAACAGAAATGAGACATCTGTATAGTCAGGCAGTACAATATCTCACAATAAGTCAGATGCCTTTGGTGATGACAGAAGAAGACAAACTGAATTTTGATACAGCTGTGATGTGTTGGATTTGTAAACAACTTTTGGGAGATGATAAAGTTCGTGACCATGATCACATAACTGGGTGTTACAGAGGTGCCGCACATAACAAATGTAACTTGTTATTAAAAACAGATCCTAAGACATATAAGTTACCAATATTTTTTCACAATCTCAAAGGGTATGATTCGCATATTATCATGCAGGCTGTAGACGAGTCTTACAAAAACATAAATTGTATTGCCCAGACAACTGAAAAGTACTTGACCTTTAGGTTAGACAAATTAGCATTTTATGACTCTATGCAACATTTACCCTCAGCACTTGCTAGTTTGGCAGAAGGACTGACTGAGTTTCCAATAACGAGTAAATATTTTGAGCCAGACTTGATCAAGAAAGGTGTGTATCCGTATGAGTACATCAGTGAGTGGGTTGTGTTTGAGGAAAGGAGACTGCCACCAAAAGAGAAATTTTATTCTACACTTAATGGTAAAGGTATTTCTGACTCTGAATACCAACATGCTCTTGATGCATGGGATAAATTAGGGTGTCAGACAATTGGTGACTATCATGACCAGTACTTGAAAGCTGACGTTTGCTTACTAGCAGATGTATTTGAAAGTTACCGTGAGAAGGGTTTGTTACACTACAGTCTTGACCCTGCTTGTTACATAACTAGTCCTGGCATGACATGGGATCCATTTTTGAAATCCAGTAAGATATTTATAGATCTGTTGTCTGATCGTACGATGGGTGAAATGGTGGAATGCGGATTGAGGGGTGGCATTAGTATTGCAGCAAACAATTACGCCAGAGCTAATAATAAATATCTGGACGACTTTGACCCCTCAAGCCCTGGGTCAAGGTCATTTATTACATACGTGGAGGCTAACAATTTGTATGGTTGGGCAATGTGTGAATTATTGCCCTTGAAAAACTTTTGTCTGTATGATTTGTCACAGTATGATGTAACACAGTCAGGGTTAACAAACAATATTATGAATCTTAACCGAAACGATGCGAAGGGTTGGATCTTTGAAGTAGACCTAGAGTACCCACACCATCTACATGATTACCATAATGATTATCCCTTAACTGTTGAGAAAATGTCTTTGACAGGGAAAAAAGAAGACACTAAACTTGTACCAAATCTGAATGACAAATTCAATTACGTGTGTCACTATCGCTTGTTACAGTTTTATATAAGACATGGGTTAGTACTAAAGAAAGTTCACAGAGGCATTCAATTTGATCAGAGTGCTTTCATGAAAGATTACATAATGAAGAACACAACCCTTCGTGCCAGAGACGGAAACACTGCATTTGACAAAGACTTCTTTAACTTATGAACAATTCCTGTTTTGGTAAGACTATGGAAAATCCTCATCACCGCAAAGATGTGAGATTAGTAACAACTGAATCGGGTGCAATTAAACTTACAGGTAAGCCACAATACATGGGGTATAAAGAGTTTCATTCATCATTGTATGCCGTGTCACTCAAAAAAAAGATTGTTAAACTGGACAAGCCAGTATTCATTGGTATGGCAATTTTTGAGTTGTCAAAACTGTTGATGCTTGAATTTTATTATGATTACTTCAAACCGAAGTATCCTGAGTGTCGTCTGTTATACACTGACACTGACTCTATGATCATTGACGTGCCTACTGAAGACTTTTATGAAGACATGAAAACAGAGTTACATATGTATGACACTTCTGACTACCCTAAGGAACACCTGCTATACAGCACACAGAATAAGAAAGTGCCTGGGAAGTTTAAAGACGAACTGAATGGTGTGCCTATAGTTGAGTATGTTGGACTGATATCAAAAATGTATTCTATACTGCACCAAAAGGGAAGTCAGTCAAAAGCCAAAGGTATCAAAAAAACAGCAATAAAAAATAAAGACATACGTCATGAACATTACAAGCAAGTGTTAGATGGTGCATTAATGCCTGATTATCCAAACAAGTCACTGAGATCAAACAAACATAATCTTGAAATGATCCAAACACATAAGAAGTCACTTGCAGTTGGGGACACAAAATGTGTTTTTCATACTAAGGAAAAAGCTTATGCACCTGGACATTACAGACTCAAGTTATCTGAAGAAATAGCTGATGAACTGGTTGAAGAATTAATCGATGAGTTAGTTACTGAAATGAGAAACAGTGTCTGGAGGAATAATCTGTAATTCTTCTCTGACAAATGCCCTCTGTGGTGCTGGTTCAAAAAGATAATAAATCGGTGGACTGCCAGGAACTATTTTTTTTAATATTATGTACAGACGTTGACCACATGGGGTCAGTTGCTCTGCGCCTGACGTCATTTTCTGATTCTCCGGGTTGATATAAATATCTTACCTGTTTAGTAAATAAACTTGTGTCTGGCGGTGGTGCTGTTGTTTTTGGCTCTGTAATTGTTTTCAATTTAATAGCATCAGCAGGCTTAGGCTGTCCTTCGTTATTCATTGCTTTTATCACCGCTGGTAATCTCTTAACCCACTCAGTGTTACGCATGTCATGCATGAGTTCCTTAGAATACTGGTAGCTGAAAAGTCTTTCTGATAACTGTTAAAATTCTCTACAATTTGCCTGTGATCTGTGTACGCCTGGAATGCCGCGTCTAACCAGTACGCCATGCTTCACAAATAACTGATTAACAGCACCTTTAAATTCAGATCCGTCATCAACTTGCACAAGCCTGGGGAATTTTAAAGGGCCTCGACTATATATCTTTGATAACACTGTAGCAACTGTGATAGCATTCTTGTCAGATATAGGTTCAGTGTCCTTATACCTTGAAGCTATGTCTACAACAGTCAGTGCATATTTGTATCGTTTTTTTCTTATTGTCTCATGTGGTCCATTTGATGCGTGTCATTTTGTGTTGTGTTTTCAAAATGAGGACGTGTTATTTTTCTTGGTGCAGGGAGGTATATCTGCCAAACTGCCTGTCTCTGTAACCATTGTTTTATTTGATTGAGTGTTACATCCCCGCCTACGGGCCACGTGTAATTTCTGAATCACGGTTTGTCCTTTTCAGTACCCAATTGGTGAGTAATATATTTTCGATAGTTTATTTTCGACGTTCATTTCTTCTAACAATATAAAGACCAGTAAAAAATACAAATGTCATTCCCACTAGAACAAAGATTATCTCCCCGTTTCTTTGTTCTGTACTCGGTTTGTAATAGTCACTTAGTTTCGGTTTTGGGACAGACATGTGACGAGAAAATATTCACGAATTGCGTCGTCTGTATTTGAAAACGTATGCTGTGCATGGCCTTCAAGTCTGAGTTTTTCATTAATGAAATCAAGTTTTTCAATTCTATTCTTTTCATAATCCTGCTGCGCTTGAGCAAGTTTTTCAGATGCCTCATTGTGTTGTTTCATTTGTTCTGCTGATTCTTCTCTACCCATTTTTGAAAAGAGATAATTTGATCCGCTGAAAGCCAATACATTGACCATGGCCCCTCCAATTATTACTGCTAAAGTCGCCATACTTATTTTATTTATATAGAAACATTTTCTGGAATAATTCCTTGCTTGACGAGAAAGTCTTTTGTCGCAATCGAAGCTGTGACAATTGTTATTAGCTTTGCACTGTCTTCCAGATCTAATCTGCTAAGGTCTGCTGATTTCATTTTGAGTAGACTTTTTCCCAGCATAGAGTAAGCTACTGCTAGTCCGCTTATCACAGCAGAGTGATAGACAAGGTTCATTAAGTTTTTTGTGTTGCTCATTTTCTAATACAAGAAAAATTAAAATAAAAAATTTATTACTGCATTAAAAATGGGTCGACAGGTTTGGGTATTACTGGTAATGTGGCGACTTCTGGTTTTGTTTTTGGAGTGTCTGATTTTTGGGACGCTGTACGAGTCTGTGGTTTGTATTTTTTGTATAATTGGTAACCTATGTAACCAAATCCGACAACAAATCCAGCAACTATATATTTTGTTGTTTCGGGTTCAGGATTAGACTTAGTTGATAGTCTTTCACTTTGTTGTGGTGGTGGGTGTGTTGGTAGTGGCAGTGGGGGTGATGGCGGCACTGTTGATGGTGGTCCTGTCGGTGAGTCAGTTACATGAGCCTTTTGCAGTAGTTCTAACTTTGTTTGTTCAACGCAGGTACTCTTTTCCCAGCCTGGACTTTTAGCCTTAGTCACCGTTTGAACCTGCGTCAAGACAGGGTTCGGTTGTGGAGTCGTCTGGGTCTTGTCCATTTTCTACTGCAGTAAAATTTAATTTCGAAAAATCAATATGACTCCCAGTGACAAGCAAAGTTACGACAGGTGCAAGATAATTCCCAAACTTGTAAAACATGACGCATGCTAATTTACCAATTGAACTTGAAACAATAGGATTGCTTTCAAGGTCATGTGATAGACTGTCAGTGTCTACAGGTAGACAGTGACTCACAGCTTTTGTGTATAGACATACAAGAGATCGACTTAAATCACGAGTCATTAGTGAAGCAATGTGATTTTCATATTTGGTGTGTAATTTATTTAATTCATCAGCCTTGAGAGATTCTATATCTTCTGTCATGTATTGTTTTCCGAGATGAGCTTTTGATTTGCCTGAAACAATTGCAGACAAAAGACGCTGTTTTTTGGAGTTTAAGTCTTTGTTCTCTACAGCATTGATATCGTTTAAAAGAAGTCATTCATCTTGGTTCATTTTATAATAAAAAATATTAATTTTTGAAACTATAATTAAACATATTAAATAAGGCAGTGTGACTTGGCTTGACTTCGCGAACGAAGATTTTATAGGAGTTGCCCACGACGTCTGCAGGCTTGTTCGTGGCTGCGGAGGCCAATCCGAGACAGGCAGGTTCGACCGCAGTGGCTGCAGGGGAAGGTATGGCCAGGGTTCTGAGCTGCGGCATCTCTGTTTTTTCTCCTGAGCCGCTTGTCCTTAAGGCTAGCTCTGTGAGAGTCCTCAAAGGAGACAGCTGCCTTGTAAATGGTGGAGCGCCAGGTGTCACGGTCCGCAGCAAGCGAAGACCACTGGTGGTGGTCGATTTGGCAGGCACTAAGTGACTTCTTGAGACAGTCTTTGTATCTCTTCTTTGGTGCCCCTCTGTCACGGTGTCCAGTAGCAAGCTCGCCGAACAGGGTGATCTTTGGTAGGCAATGATCCTCCATCCTGGAGACGTGCCCCGCCCAGCGGAGCTGTGTCCGCAGCAGCAAAGCCTCGATGCTCACAGTTTCAGCCTGTTCAAGGACCTCGACGTTGGTGACATAGTCACTCCAGTGAATGCCCAGTATAACCCCCCTGTTGGTATTACTCTGCTGAGAGGTACATAAAAGAGTGATTGTTAAAATAATAATGCAGTAGGGGTGGGTATGATAGGCAAGACTGTCAGGGTGCTGTTTTAATACGAACATTTATGCGAAAAATGGCGGCGTTAAGGTGTGGAAGTATGTGAGCAAAAATAGTGAAATGAAGGGGTCTATAGAAATTGTCCAAAACCACTCATATTATCTATCTCTGCCTCTTAATCAATAAAGATGAGGATTTCATCCCAAAGTCTAACGTACTGTTTGGAGCTCACGTGTGTTTTTCTTTTATGAACATTCAGGGTTGTTCATATTTTTAAGCTTATCCTTCTGATCCATTTCCCTCCTCTCTAAGCCAACCTCTGATCAACACACATGCCGGCGCACAGACACACAGCGCTTCCCGCCATTAGTACGCTCTGTGGGCTGGTATAGCGACGGGAATTATGAAGAAGAAGAAGGATAGCACAAGCAGCAAAATGACGTCACTATGAGGTTCACGTCATGACATCGCTGGTCTCACGACGCCGTGTACACTGTGACGAATTTGATATTTCACGTCACTCATCCGAAAGGTACGCTCTTCCAGAGCTGACTTTTTTGTTCCACACAGCCTCTTCCAAGTTGATTGATTGTTTGATGAGAGTAAACAGTGGCTCCAAACTAACTTGCAAAAATGAATTAATTATTATTGAAAAGTTGAAGAGGTACAACGCTGGATTACGAACTCATTCAGTATCTCCCTTTCATCCCCACCCCACCCCCTCCCCACGCCTGATCCACACGGCAATGGCACACACAAACACAAACGGCAGAATGGCACACACAAACACAGACGGTAATCACACGTGTGGGCTGGCGTAGCCACAGCCATTTTGAAGAATAAGGTGGAATGGCCCACGCCCACAAAGCCTCTTCTGTATGAGCTTGCATGCATATTCCACCTTTACCACAATACCTTCGCAAATATCATACAAAAATAAATTAAGGAGAACATCGCGCGAGCTCATACACATGTAAAAACACTGAAGTGTTGGTGATTTGCGTTAATTAGGAACATTGTATAACACACCGACGCGTTTGGTGCTTTTACCTCACTGTTTGATTCTTCTGATGAAATCAAGGAGTCTTACTTTTGACATTTTTTCCGCATCGAACTTTATTTTCGAAAAGTTGAAGAGGTACACAGCTGGCTAACGAACTCATCCAATGTCTTTCTGCAAACTAGCCATATCCATATAATCAAAATTGCGGACTCCGGGTCAACCGACTTTCTAATAAACAGTCTTTTATATCTTCAATGAGATATCAAATTACAATATGCTCGGAGGCTGTCTTAGCCACCCACTTAATAACTGAAGTACTTTTGCCACGTTTCAAGTTTGTGCATACAGTAATATCGGAATTTTCTCGTGTTTACACACACACACACACACACACACACACACACACACACACACACACACACACACACATACGGTGCTTCGCGCCAAATCGACGTTCAACAGCAAGGTTAGAGTGGCTAGACGTGACGTCATTTTTATCTTGTTACTTCTTTGCCAGACCATGAGCCCGTTATGTCCTTTGCGTTCTACGGAACGCGCTCCGACCAGCCCAGAGTCCTAAAGTCTACAGCATCTTCAATACGGTAGACAAAAAACAACAACAACAAAAAGTCGAGATTATTCTTCTAGGGACAATATCATACAAGTCCGTCGTGAAACGCGGGCTCTAGACTCTCTCTCTCTCTCTCTCTCTCTCTCTCTCTCTCTCTCTCTCTCTCTCTCTCTCTCTCTCTCTCTCTCTCTCTCTCTCTCTCTCTCTCTCTCTCTCTCTCTCAAACACACACACACACACACACACACACACACACACACACACACACAACACACACACACACACACACACACACGCGGCGCCTGACGCCAAAAGAACGTTCTCCAGCAAGGTTTGCGTAGCTATACGTGGCGTCGTTTTCATCTTGTTACTTCTTTGCCAGAATTCCAGCCCCGCACGCACAAAACGTCATGTGCATGCTGCGAACGCGCTCCGACGAACCCCATTTCAAAGTTGTTCTTATTTTTGTCTACCGCTTTGAAAATACGGTAGACTTTGAAATGGGGCTGGTCGGAGCGTGTTCCAGAGAATGCACACGATGTCAGTGCTGGGCGGGCGGATCCCGCATTCTGGCAAAGAAGTAACAAGATAAAAATGACGTCACGTCTGGCTACGCAATCCTTGCTAGAGAACGTACATTTGGCGCCAAAACGCCGCGTGTGTGTGTGTGTGTGTGTGTGTGTGTGTGTGTGTGTGTGTGTGTGTGTGTGTGTATGTATGTGTGTGTGTGTGTGTGTGTGTGTGTGTGTGTGTGTGTGTGTGTGTGTGTGTGTGTAACAGCGACCGGGAGCCCGCATTTGACATACTTGAAACTTTAAGATATGTGTTCCCTACGTGAATTCTGCAGAACAATATTTTTTTGATTTTTTTAATTAGTTTACACGTTGACAAGAAAATGGCCGTTTAAAAAAAAAAGCCGGTTGTTCGCCATTTGAGCCCGTATTTTTTAAGTCCCTTCTACTTATAAAGTTTTACGTTTACGTATTATTTTAACAATTTATTTATGTTACGTGGTTGTCGTAGTCGTAGTATGATGCAATCACACCAGACGCACTCACGTAGGGTTCTTCTAAAGAAACTTCACTCAGCTGCAACTCGTCACATGTGGCACAAGGCTGTAGACCACAATGGAGTAACAGTTCCAACAATATTTTATTGCAGCGATGCGATCTCCACACAATGCATTCACAAATGCACCAACACTGATACACTGTCTCCTCTGCCCAGGCATGTTATTTCCACCTCACTATGAAGTTTGTGTCTAAATAGTTTTGTGGATTTCTGCATCATCTCAGTGACAATCCAAGGCCGGATAACTGTGCCTCAGTGTGTTGCGCAATGTTTTCTCTGACCAGCACTTTAATGAAACCTGGACAGTTGTACTTTTATATTGATGCTTCTTAATTAAGCCGCACGCTGTGTGGATGGACTGAGATCGTGTGGACTGTGGGAGGGACTTGTACTATATGAGTACTATACGGACAGCCTCAGCAATATTCTCTTTCCCTTTATATGTTCATAAAAAGTGTTTCTGACTCTCATTTTGAAAACGTTTTCGCCGACTGAATACTGGTTCCACTTTTTTCTGCTACTGCAACATCATAATTTTTTATCTTCTTAAAAATTACAGTTCTTCTTCATTACTTGTAAGCCTAATCTTTGTTTGCTTTGATTCAATATCATTGTCCCTCTCATTGTTTGGTTTTATTATTATTTGTGTTTGTGTACTGATTACTATACTTCAATAGCTTTATTACATTAAGTGTACTTATTGTTATTTTCATTTTTGCCTCCTTCATTTTTTTTTCTCATCTGTCACGATGAATCAAGCAGACGTGAACGTAAAAGATCTCCGCATTGGGCATATAAATGTGTACCATCTATATGCCAAACTTGCTGATATTTCCGTTTACCTGAATGACTCAAACCCATTTCATATTGTTGGATTATCTGAGACACGTCTTGGTTCTAATGTATCTGATGAATCAATTCAGGTTCCTGGCTTTTCTGTCCTGAGACGTGATCCAACGGCCCACGGACAGACAGGATTAGCTGCTTATATTCACACGTCTGTTCAAGCTCTTACACGTAGACGACATGACTTAGAAACTAAGCAAGTTGAGTGTATGTGGCTTGAGTTGAAGGCCCCCCAATCACCATCATTTCTTATCGGTTTTCTGTACCGCACGATAATTTTCTTAAAATGTTTGATAAAGCCTGTAAACCTAATTCTAATGTCATACTTATGGGAGATTTTAACATAAGACATGTTAAAGTCGCATCATGCATGGGACTCTACGATGACGTTGCTGGGTCTTAAACAGTTAGTCACTTCGCCAACACGAATAACAAACAACATCTACAATCATAGACCACATCTATACCACACAGCCGGAGTCTGTTCATAATGTGTCTGTCGGTAACCTTGGTATCAGTGATCACTTTCCCATCAGCTGTAAGTGGTCCACTAAGTTCCCAAAAGCAAAGAGATGTCATACGTATATCACCTATCGTTCTTTTAAAAAATTTAGTGAGGGCGACTTTTTATCTGACCTTAATAATGCACCTTTTGATGACGTGTTTAGTGAAACTGACCCAGACAGCGCTCTGTCTATCTGGTATAGCATTTTTCTTACTATTTTAAATAAACATGCGCCTGTGCGGCGGAGGCGAGTCAAACACGCATCACTCCCGCCGTGGCTGACTCAAGACATCATTCAGGCCATGAGGGTGAGAGATGACCTGAGAAAACAGAAGCGCTTTGCTGAATTTAAACGTGAGCGCAATCGTGTCAAATGTCTAATGCGGCAGGCTAAAAAATCTTTCATTGATTGTTTGATTAAACAAGACAAAGATATGTCTACGCTCTGGCGCGCTATGGCCGTAGTGACTGGAGGCAAAAGTAGTAAATCCACTGTAATCCCGTCTACCCTGACTGCCGATAAATTTAACGATCATTTCCTTTCAATTGCCAAGTCTCTGGTCCCTTCTAAAACAAACTCTCGGCCCTATACCTGTCCTGAAACCCTGACTGATTTCTGTAGAACGCGAACTGCGAAATTTGATTGATTGATTGATTGATTGTACATTGCTTAACGTCCCGACAGCAACAAGGCTTTCTCAGGACGTGCCTGCACTGCTTGTGAAAAAAAACAACTAAACAGAACATTGAATGTATGTCGCCAGCCGGTCAAATACATTAAATAAACCTAACACATGGGGCCCAAATAAAGCTAAGACCATTTAGCAACACACATCCAATATCAAGAGCTACAGGCAGTGCAGACAGTAGGGAGAGTTTTAAAAAGGCAAATACAGGTGAATGGACCTCGGGTAGACAGAAACACATGCCCCAGAATAGAGAGAAAAACTCACCCTGTGGGGCTGACCAGGGTGACCCTGGGAACTAAAAAGTACCTAACCCCATCCAAGTCCCCCAGGGCAGACCCGGGGCGAAATTTGATCCTTTTGCTATTCCACCTCTGGCAGTTCAAGAGGTTGGTAAGACAATTAGTTCCATGAAGAATAAAAAATCTTCCGGGCCAGATGAAATAAGCCCCAAAATACTGAAACTATCACTTCCCTATGTTGTTGAAACAATAACTTACAATTACAAAGTCTCTGGTCCCTTCTAAAACAAACTCTCGGCCCTATACCTGTCCTGAAACCCTGACTGATTTCTGTAGAACGCGAACTGCGAAATTTGATCCTTTTGCTATTCCACCTCTGGCAGTTCAAGAGGTTGGTAAGACAATTAGTTCCATGAAGAATAAAAAATCTTCCGGGCCAGATGAAATAAGCCCCAAAATACTGAAACTATCACTTCCCTATGTTGTTGAAACAATAACTTATGTCTACAATTTATGCATCCAGAAAAATGTTTTCCCAAAAGAACTAAAAAAGGCTAAAGTTATTCCCCTACCTAAAACAAAAGATCTGTCCGATGTTAACAATTATCGCCCCATTTCACTTTTGTCTGTCTTAAGTAAACCCCTTGAACGACACATTCATAAGCATCTGTTACAATACCTGGGAAAACGCAACTTAATCCACCCCCTCCAGTCAGGTTTTCGCCCGAAGCATAGTTGTCATACAGCCTTAACGCGACTTACAGACGCGTGGATAAGTTCAATGAACCAAGGCGAATTTACAGGTGCTGTTTTCATAGACCTTCGGAAAGCTTTCGACCTGGTAGATCATGACATTCTCCTTTCCAAGCTTAGTATATATCTGGATGGTTCATTTTCAAGTAACTGTTTTCACACCTCAGACGCCAGTTCTCAGGCATCTATTCGTTCCTTGAAAACAACCTCGTTTTTCGCTTCTTATCTTACAGACAGACAGCAGCGCACTTCAAGTGGTTTAGTAACACGAGGAGTGCCCCAGGGCTCTGTCCTGGGACCTCTTCTCTTTTGCATATTTATCAATGACCTGCCACTACATTTCACGAATGACAGAATTGCTTGTGATTTGTTTGCCGATGACGCAACAATCCACACCCCCGATAAGTGTCTTGAGTCTTTAAATGGTCGTTTGCAACAGGAACTGAGTGCATATTTCCAAATGGTGTGAAAATAATGCAATGATCCTTAATCCCACCAAAATCGAATGTATGACGATAGCAACCCGTCAGAAGCATCAGCTCAAGCCACTTTCGCTTAGCCTGGAAATCCAAGACCACACCATTACACAAGTAACTGAACATCGCCTACTTGGAGTTATTGTTGATAACCAGATGAAATGGCAATCTCACATCAATGCTGTCTGTAAAACTGTGTCCAGAAATGTTTTTATGCTAAGCTAAAATATCTTATTGATGTCGACGCTCGCAAACTATTTTACAATGCCCACGTCAAATCCCACATCCATTATGCCTCCACGACATGGAACGGCAGCGGTGACATACACTTGCATCGCAGGGCAGTGAAGCAGATCCTGCCTGATCCAGCCCTTTCTACTGACCAAAAATTTGAAAAACTAAAGATGCTTCCTCTCGACAGGCACCATCTCTTTAACAAAGGGGTAGTCATGTATAAAATCTGGAATGAAATCCACCCAGAATACTTGTGTAAGCTATTCACCAAGGCAGCTTCAGGCTATTCAACATCAAGGCGTAACTTCATCACACCACGCCCGAGGATAGATTTATTTTAAACCACCCTCTCATTCTCGGGCGCCTCGTTTTGGAATAAACTGCCAGCGCACATAACACACACTGGTTCATTCCCCTCTTTCAAGGAAAGCCTCTTCAAGTACCTGCTATCTAACAGCTCATTCACTGGTTCGGGTATCCCCATCGCCTAAAGCCTTGATATTAACCTCCGCGCGCAGGTGTGGGTGTATGTGTGTGTGTCTGTGTGTTTGTGTGTGTGTGTGTGTGTGTGTATGTGTGTGTGTGTGTGTGTGTGTGTGTGTGTGGGTGCGGCGAGAGCGTGCGCGCGTGTTTTATTTCAGTGAAAGAAGAAATTTTAAAGAATATCTTCTTTTTTTTCTTTTTTTTTTTTTGCCATTCACATTATTAGCAATCATAATTGGTGCCCTCCATTTTGCCTTATCCATCTTTTTTGAACGACTTGTTGTATTATGTGCACTTGTATCTTAGTAGCTTCGTACCTTTGTATGTTAGTAGCCTTGTACCTTTAGGAGAGTTGTACCTTTGTAGATTAGCAACGGCAAGCGTGAAACAAACTTAGTGTTTAAAAAAGTGCTAAACTCTGGACAATTGCTTGTGAGTCTTGTTCCGAGCCATTCCGAAGAAAACAATAGCAGAGATAAAATAAAACTGAGGGAGTATGAGAAACAAAGGTATCTTCTTACAAATAGAAAGTGTAGATCTGATCCAGCTGTTGTGTTTGTACAAGCAAACTTTACCATTGCAAGAGAAGGGACAATAGTTTTTGAAATTAACATAAGACCTTTAGATGGTGTTAAAGAAGCAAATATTGCACAGGGAATCAAACTTACGTGGGATAGCTCAGTGACAGAGTCAGCAAAAGTCTTTATTGCCATTAGAAAAGGCACAGTATTGAGTAGTAACTCCACTGTACTGCTTTTCTTTAGCTTGAGCTTTATTCTTAAGATAAGCAGATGATGGTCTGAGGCGACATCTGCTCCCCTCCTCACTCGAACATCTTGAAGGGATCTTCTAAATTTCTTGCTAATGCAGATGTGGTCTATTTGGTTCTCTGTAGTATAGTAAGGTGAGACCCACGTTGCTTTGTGTATTCTTCTGTGTGGGAAGATGCTGCCTCCAATGACAAGTCTGTTTAGAGCACAAAAGTCTACGAACCTCTCCCCGTTCTCACTCATCTCCCCTAGTCCCTGTCTCCCCATCACCTCTTCGTATCCGGTGTTGTCCTCCCCTATTTTGGCATTAAAATCGCCCATGATGATGGTGATGTCTCGCTCCGCACATTTGTCCACAGCACTCTGAAGTCGGTCGTAGAACTCTTGTTTCTCTTCCTCGTCACTGTCATTAGTGGGCGCATAACACTGGATGACGTTCAGCTTGATCTTTTTCTTGGTTCTAAAGGCTGCTGTGATAATTCTTGGCCCAAGAGGTTCCCAGCCCATCAGCGCTCTCTGTGCCACTGGTGACAGCATGAATGCTACACCTTCTGTATGGGGGGCATTCTCCTCTTCATGACCTGAATACAGAATCATCTCCCCACTTAACAGCCTTTTCTGGCCAGACTGCGTCCATCTGGCTTCACTGATACCTAGCAGGAAAAGGTTGTACTTTTGCATTTCCGCTGCTATCTGGGCAGACTTCCCGCTCTGGTACATGTCTTGACATTCCATGTGCCCATTATTGTGTCCCTGGATAGAGAGAGGCGGCTCGGTCCTGTGGCTTCCGAAGACTTCCGGCTTTGACCACACGACGTCATAAATCGTCTGGTAGAAGAACCTTCCTCCTCCAGGAAAGGAATTGCTGTTTGTCTATTCGTCGGCGTTTTTGTAGCTATTGCTTTATTTGCAGGGTGGGGAAGCTACCCCCACGCCCAACCCCCCTACTAAGGGGGTTGGGCGTGGGGGTAGCTTCTCCTTCCCTTAGACCATGTTGGTTCACGGCACCTTATTTCATTAGGTGCACCCCTCTCGCGAGGGACCCCCTATTCACCACGCAGGGGACGCGCCTCAACGCCATATGGTCCGAGCGCGAGGATAAAACTGCAAGCAAAGCGATTTATTGGCAAAATTTCAAATGTTTCATGATTTTCTCAGTTTTCCAACTGCAAAAGTCCAAACTCAATTATATGGATACATTAAACCCGATTTTGGTCTATGTCACATATGGCATGTGGTGCCTTTGGCACACAGCACACAGTGGGCCTCCCCCTCAGTCCCATCTGTTAAAATGCCCTATCCTTAGTCTGACCCAGTCATCCCCTAATTTTTCAATCCCCTAAACAACACTACCGCCCACTTGCTGCACATTTGCCATGCACAAAATCCCAAAAAATAAGGACATCAACATCCTGGCTATCAACATGATTCTGTACATCCAAGCGCAGCCAAAACTGGTACACACCTGAAATCACCATACGCTTGGCAACTCAAACTAGGACAAAAAGAGTCCGCTGGTTAAGCCAAGACTGGTATGAATCAAAGCACCAAACATGTCTCTGCTCATCTGTCAAGAGATTTTAAGCAAATTCCAGCATGCTGCCTCTGTACAAAATGCCAAAGAAGGCAAATGATTAAAAAAACAAAAACAAAAAACCCACCTCATTTAAATATTTAACATGACCTACAAGAACCTTACGTGCGTGCGTCTGGTGTGATTGCATCATACTACGACTACCACGTAACATCTGGCACCTCCGATGGGACATCTTTAGTTGGTTCAGTGGAAAGGGTAGCCGGAGACAACAGTCAGCAGTAAAACGCAGAGATGGCAACATCGGAAATGGAGACATTCCTGAGGACTGGGAAGGAATGCGGGCTGGAGGGAACTCAACTCCTGAAGTTTATAAAGGAGAGACAGGAGAGAGAAGAAGAGACGGGAGAGAGAAGAAAAGGAGAGACTGGAGAGAGAAGGAAAAAAAAAGAGACTCGAAGAAGAAAAAGAGATTGGAGAGAGAAGAAAGAGCCAAAGAGCGTGAGATCAAGAAGCTCGAAATTCAAGCTGTAGAGGCAGAGAAACAGCGAGAACATGGTTATCAGATTAATAAGATGGAGTTAGAGACACAGGGCCAGAGGACAGCTGAAGCAGCAGCCTTAGCCAGCAGAGAGCAAACAGTCCGTGCGCCAAAACTACCGCCTTTTGTTAAAAAAAAAAAAAATCAGATAAAATGGACACTTACCTGCAGCGGTTCGAGCGCTTCGCAAGCAGCACCAAGTGGAATCAACAAACTTGGGCCATCAAACTGAGCACACTTTTAACCGGCAAAGCGCTTGAGTTCTACACCCATCTGCCAAGAGATGAAGCCGAGGATTATGCGCAGTTGAGAGACGCCCTGCTGAGACAGTACGACTTCACTGAAGAGGGTTACAGGCGACGATTCCGGAATTACAAGCCTGAGGAAGGAGAAACACCCGGCCTATTCATTGAGAGAATCAGGACCTACCTGGAGAAATGGATAGAGCTGGCTGGTTTAAAGGAGTACCAGGACCTGTGTGACCTCATCATAAAGGAACAAGTCCTCAGCGCATGTTCTAAAGACCTGACTTCCCACCTCAGGGAGCAAAAGGACCAGTCCCTGAAGGCCCTTGCAGACTTCACTCAAAGATACCTGGACGCCCACAACACTAAGTTCGGGCCCGGTTAGCCACAGCGTGTGTCTACACCTGCAGAGGAAAACCACGACGTCAGAGACACCCCGAAACACATGCCTGACATGTTTACTTTGTGGAAAGAAGGGACACAAGGCGATACGTTGTCATTCCAAGGATGTTCCCCGAGGCGACAACAACAGAAGGCCCAACCAAGACCGCGGGACAACAGCAGAAGTCGTACCACGTCTCAACACCGAGCCGCCGCTGTACTGGCTAATGATGTGACGTCATCTAGTGACTTTGAGTCTGGAGAAAGGCGGGCGACACCGGAGCATATCGAGTCTTTCAGGAAGAGTGGACGCATTCCAGTTGGCGATAGGGCTACATTCTTACCAGTTTCCAACATCGCGCTACCTGAGAGTGAAGTGCCCAACATGCCGGTAGTGTCAGGATTCGTCGGCAATACACCAGTAAGGGTGCTGAGAGACACGGGTTGTAGCGGCGTCATCGTGAGAGAGGACATAGTAGCTGAAGAACAGAAGCTACAGGAGTGGACAACCCTCATCCTGGCCGACGGAACTGTGAGGATTATCCCCCATGCCAATGTCAGTGTCAACACCCCGTACCTGGCAGGAGAGGTGAAGGTGTTATGCGTGAAGACCCCAGTCTACGACCTTATCACCGGAAACGTTGACGGTGCCAGAAACGCAAAGGATCCAGATCCGGAGTGGAGACCTGAAACATGTGCCGTTACCACGGGAAGTCAAGCAAAAAAGAGTCACCAGACCATCCCTCTGAAAGCAGCTGACGACACAGAAGCAGCCGTGGTGAATAGGGACAAGCTGGTGGAATTACAGAGAGCCACGCTTGACAAGTTCCAAGGTCAGACTGAGCCCGTGATACGAAGAGGGAAGGGGGTAACCTTCGAGACCAGAAACGACATCCTGTACCGGGTATTCAGCCGCCTGTCCGTCAAGTTGTGGTTCCTGAACCCCTGAGGATGCAGGTGATGAAACTGGCCCATGATTCCATCTTAGTGGAACACCTGGGAATCAGCAAGACCCTCGGCAGTCTTCTATTGGCTTGATATGGGGGTGGGGGGGGGTGGGGGTGGGGAGGGCGACGTCACCCGATTCTGCAGGTCGTGCGACATATGTCAGAAGACAATCTCCAAGGGAAAGGTGCCCGAGATTCCTCTACAGAAAATGCCACTTCAAGCCGTGGATCTGGCGGGGCCAGTATCTCCTCCAAGTGAAGATGGTCATCGCTACATTTTGACACTGGTGGATTACGCTACAAGATATCCTGAGGCCATACCATTAAAGAAGATTGACACTCCAACAGTGGCAGAGGCGCTCGTGGACATGTTCATCCGTCTGGGTATTCCTGAGGAAATCCTGAGTGATCTAGGGACCCAGTTCGTCTCCGACTGCATGGATTAAGCTAATCGGCTGTTGAGCATCAGACACCTCACTACGACCATGTGTAACGGGTTGGTTGAAAAGTTAAATGGAACATTGAAGGTTATGCTGAAGAAACTGTGTGCTGAGCAGCCAAGGTTGTGGCATAGATACATCAATGCCTTGCTCTTCGCATACTGTGAATTTCCTCAAGGTTAAACAGGGTTCTCCCTCTTTGAATTACTGTACGGCAGTAGGAGCTGTGGACTAAGGATATCGACGCGCCTGAGGTGAAGATCAGCTACCAGTATGTCTTCGACCTGAGAGAGAAGTTGGAGCATACCCTCAGGATGGCTCGTGAAGAATTGGAGAAGGCGCAGAACAAAGGGAAGCATTATTATTATTATGACCGTATATCCAAACCTCGACGGTTCCAGCTAGGTGACCAGGTATTGGTTCTTCTCCCAACCGACAACAAGATCCTGATGCAGTGGAAGGGACCGTACGTAGCTGACACAGTTTGGCATCAACGACTACAGAGGCAAGATCAACAACAAGACGAACAACAAGATAAATACTTACCACGCGAATCTGCTAAAGAGGTACATCGAGAGAGGTCGTCAGGATAAACCACAACAAGCGGCATCGGTGCGTCTGGCTGCTGACGAGAGACTAGACGGCGAGAACCTGTTCGACCTTAATGAACTCAGCAACAAGGAGGGTGTAGGTCTTCATCCAGTTCGGTCAGAACTTGACCCAGGCACAACAAGAAGAGCTATTACGGAGTTCAAACATCGGTTACGCCTGACCCGGGGACTACATCCAGCATGAAGTTAATCTGACGTCGTACAAACCAGGTTCCCAGAAAGCCGCCGTATCGTATGCCTTACAACACGAGGAAAGAACTGAAAGAGGACATCAAGGAGATGCTGGACCTGGGAGTCATCATGGAGTCCAAATCGCCAGTGAGTATCGTAAAGAAACCAGATGGATCCAATTTGGTGTGTGTGGACTATCGTACACTCAAACAGAGGACAGTATTCGACCCTGGACCATCAACCCTTGAACTATCTGAACTGTACAACAAACCAAGGGGAATTACTCACCTATCTGGTTTGTGAGTATCTGAACTGTGCCCATCTCATGATTTGGCGATGTTCTTGCAGAACTTTGACATTAAATTACAGTCTATCAAGGGTTCGCAGAACTTTGGAGCGGAGTACCTGAGCAGAGCAGTTTAAAGCTGAGGTGCAATGAGAAAAACCTGCCCAGCACGTGTTTTAGAAAGACTACAGGACCCAGCTTGGGCCCTGCCCCTAAGTGGGTCAAATCGGTTCGTAACTCAGTTGACGGAGTTGGCAACTGCGTATCCCGAGCTTGCAAAACTCTCGGAAAACGACAGACCACTTCCTGTTGCACGGAAATCATCGCGATTAGCAGATCGGACAACAGACGATTCTGTGACACTTTGAAACTGACCGACAGCCACGGATTTTACGCGCTGGGGACTATGATGGCAGAATGTACGGCTGTACATGCTGTAAGTATGACTCCTGACACTTTGTAGTTGTGAACGAATATTTTCAACACGTACCTCCAGTCCAATATAGGCTAATATAAATAAATAAAGAAGCATTGTGATGTACAACCAATACAGTAAATTGGATGTGAGAGAGAGAGAGAGAGAGAGAGAGAGAGGAGAGAGAGAGAGAGAGAGAGAGAGAGAGAGAGAATCGACTGTTTACATAGATGCCAAAAGATACAAGGTCGCCATGGGTCAAGCTGATTTTTAGTAGCTGCCCTTCGCATGGAGAAAATTTTTTGCTGTAGGCCACTCCAGATGAAAAGATATAACAACAAACACTAAACGACAAATAACCCCTCCTTCCCCACCCTTCCGATATCAAATAAGCTTCAGGCTGTACTGTGTAACTTACGGATAGCTCGGCCTGGTCCATATCCAGTGTGCGTACAGGCAAGGCACAAATGGCCTGCTCTGTCCGTCGGGTGGTCGAGTGTCGTCTGCTATTGTTGATATCAGTAAAATTATCGCTGGTTTTGATCAGTGATCGCGGTGTCCACTCGCTGCAAACAGGAAGTGGCCTGTCTTTTTCACGGGAGTTTTGCCAGCACGACAAACGCAGTTGAAAACTCAGTCAACTGAGTCAGTTGCAAACCGGTTTGCCGAAGTTAGCCGAACGTTCACGAAGACAGAGCCCTCGCTGGGTCCTGCAAAGTTTTTTTAAAACACGTGCGGGGCGGAGTTTTTTGACTGTTTCTCAGCTTTAAAGGAACATTTCTTTGTCCAGGACAGTTTAAAGGAACTGTGAGATGATTAGTTTAGAGTAGTTGATTTGATTTGATTTTTTTAATGTGAACTTTTTAGTATCCATAGTTCTGTGTAGTTTAACACAGCCACAACCGTATTTTGAGATTTGAGAAGAAATTTCATGAAATTTCGTTCTTCAATGGTTGTGTTATTCTTTGAGAGCATGTGTGTATTAATCATAAAAAGGAACCCATATTCATTTGAGTTATTTTGGATAAGAATTATGTACCTTTTTAGTACGATTCATTTTTTTCTTTTGCACGGAGAATTGCGATCGGTTTTTGTTGTGACACGTAGTTCGCTACAGTGTTGTAAAGTTTGACCTACATTAGACTGGAAGGTTCCAGCAGGATCGCGATCTTTCTAGGGACCTTATCTATGACGTCAAAGTGTCGGCTACATTTCGTAACATTGTATCAAAGACGCTTTAAGGGTAGTGGAGTTTTGTAGTTCATTCTAGTGAATTCTTTTTCATGAATATTAATGAGTTTTGGTTACGTTTTCTTTTCTGATTGGTTGTGTTGTGCGAATTTGCTGAATTATTCTGGAAATCTGAAATAGTATAAAAGAGGAATAGGAATAAAATAGGAAGTATGTGTGTCAAACGTGTTGATGCATTGTAGAGGAGACAGTGTATCATTGTGGATGCATTGTGTGGAGATCGCATCGCTGCAATAAAATATTGTTGAAACTGTACGTTACTCTAGTGTGGTCTACAACCTTATGCCACGTGTGACGAGTTGTAGCTGAGTGAAATTTCTTTACAAAAACCCTACGTGCGTGCGTCTGGTGTGATTTCATCAGACTACATCTACCCCGTAACAAGGACTATCGTCAGCTTAGCGTTGAGCTAAATCGATTGCATGGCTGAGAAGAAAAAAAAAGCATGTATCCCGGTCACATGACATGGTACGGTTTGCGCTAAAGAGTGTGGTCGTGTGACGTAGGGATATATATATATATATATATATATATATATATATATATATATATATATATATATATATATATATATATATATATATATATATATATATATATATATATTAGAGAGAGAGAGCTGATGATGATGATGAAACGTTTTTATTCAGGATAAAAAGTTTTAGGCATAGCAATGCCTATCTTCCAAACTGTCCTGCTACTCTACACATATAAAAATAATCAGACGATACAGCAAAAGATAAAACATATATAAGTAAAAAGACCCATCCCCTCCACCACCCACCATCATAAAAAAGAAGAAAAGGAAGAATGAATATATATATATATATATATATATATATATATATATATATATATATATATATATATATATATATATATATATATATATATATATATCAGGCAATTTCCGTATTTTTTAACGGAAATTTTAAAAATCGAGCTAGCGCTACGGAAAATACGGAGACTTGTTTTACGTTACGGAAACTCAAAAAAAAAAAAAAAAAAAAAAAAAAAAAAAAAAAAAAAAAAAAAACACCAAACAAACTCGTTGGCCTGTGGTTGGCCGTGACAGGTTTCCGACAGGTCTATAGCCATCGCACACGACGCAGCTCAGCTTTGAATTTTTCTCTGTATCAATTCGTTCGTTTATTCCATTTTACCGTCTCGCTGGCACATAAGTGATCGGGGACTAATCTGCATCAATGGTTGGTTAGTTCGGGTTTAACGTCCACAGCACCGAGGTGATCATGGACGGCCCTGACGGGCGGGTTATGGGGGACAGGGAAATCTATTGCCAATGGAGTACGACCTGAACACTGATCAACTCAGGCGCACTCCAGCTGTGCCACTTTGATTTACCAGGACCTTTCAACGGACATGCTATTGAACAAATCCGTTTTTCCCTCCAGCTACCGGGGCCGGGACGGGATTCGAACCCACGACCCGGCGATTCCCTTCGCTCTTCTGCTCCGACGTTTAACCGCCTGAGCTATTTCGGACTCTGATCTGCATCAATCCAGCTTTACGTCCCGCTGGCACATAAGTGATCGGGCATCTGCATCAATTCATTCTTTAATTCCAGCTTAGTGTCCCGCTGGCACTATAAAGTGATCGGGGACCCGCTGCATCAATGGTTGGTTGGTTAGTTCGGGTTTAACGTCCACAGCACCGAGGTGATCATGGACGGCCCTGACAGGGGGGGTTATGGGGGACAGGGAAATCTATTGCCTATGGAGTACATTGAACAAATCCGTTTTTCCCCCTGGATTGTGAGTCCAGCTACCGGGGCCGGGACGGGATTCGAACCCACGACCCGGCGATTCCCTTAAACTGCTGCAACATCATCATCATCTTCTTCATTTTAATGTCCCTCTGGCACTATACTGCTGCAACAATGTTGTCGTTGTTAACATAATCCAAGTGTTTATTTTAGTTTAAAGCTGTGGGTGAAATTGTACAATAAAAGATATTCTAATCTCACAAAAAATGCAATTATTTTGCATTTTGTTTTAAATTAGTACATAAAATAATAATTTATATGATTTCCTAATTTATCATTAATATTAGTTGCGTTTTAAATCTAGAAATAAAGTAAATATTGGAGTTAGTCAAATGAAAACAATAACAAGGGGAGTAAGCACACTAGAACAATTTGCTCGATTACGTCCCTTTATTTAAACCAACCTGTCAGTGTCTGCTTTGCCTTGATCAGTGCAATGATCAGAAAATTTCGCAATGTGCAAGTTAAAAAAAAAATTAAAAAATTAAGTGGAGGAGGGGGGGGGGGGAGCGCCCAACCATTATTTAACCCATTACAGAGATGTGCAAACTATATGTGTCCTGGTCAGTGATGTGTGTGTGTGTGTCATTTTTATTTTTGCGCTCGTGCTAATATAAAAGGCACAATATAAAAAACAGTACAGAAATAATAGGTAACAATAGTAATAGTATTACTCAAATTGTAATAGTATTACTGAAATTTCAAATAGCTAATACTGAAACTTCAAATTGAGGGTAGGCATGCCTGATTATATATATATATATATATATATATATATATATATATATATATATATATATATATATATATATATATATATATATATATATATACATATATATATATAATTTTTCAATAAATTCTGAGAATGCTGTGCTAATGACATGGAAATCCAGGCTGGTAAGCTTGCATTGTGTCATCAGGTCATCAGCTGTCCTTTTGTGACTGCATCGCTTATTAGATCTTTTGAGCCTTCCACTAAACACTTACTACATAAAGTAATAGGGACTACCCCCAGGCGTCCCGCAACCCGCTGGAGAATATCCAGTCCTCCCCCCCGAGAGGGGAGGCTAGTGCATGAATATTCCCAAACAGATCTTGGACCTGCTGGATAGATTTAAGATTTTGCCGCCTACGACCGGTTTCGACCCAAGGTGGGTCTCATCAGGTAGGCATACGGCGTAACCTGAAATTGCAAACACAACGCATATACTAGAAGCCGCCTCCAGAATTTGACTGGTAGCAACCACTAGTCCAGCGTGGATTGCATCCCTAAAGCTTTATGGGGTGTTGCAGTGGAAGAAGACTGACTAATTTTGAAAAGGCAACACCTAGGCAATTTTATGGTACAATTATTCATTACTTATAACAAAGGCGTCGCCCAAGCCAAAAAATGCACTCAATCAGAGTAGCTCCAAGGGACATAATTTTTCAATAAATTCTGAGAATGCTGTGCTAATGCCATGGAAATCCAGGCTGGTAAGCTTGCATTGTGTCATCAGGACATCAGCTGTCCTTTTGTGACTGCATCGCTTATTAGATCTTTTGAGCCTTCCACTGAACACCTACTACATAAAGTAATAGGGACTACACCCAGGCGCCCCGCAACCCGCTGGAGAATATCCAGTCCTCCCCCCGAGAGGGAGGCTAGTGCATGAATATTCCCAAACAGATCTTGGACCTGCTGGATAGATTTAAGATTTTGCCGCCTACGACCGGTTTCGACCCAAGGTGGGTCTCATCAGGTAGGCATACGGCGTAACCTGAAATTGCAAACACAACGCATATACTAGAAGCCGCCTCCAGAATTTGACTGGTAGCAACCACTAGTCCAGCGTGGATTGCATCCCTAAAGCTTTGTGTTGCAGTGGAAGAAGACTGACTAATTTTGAAAAGGCAACACCTAGGCAATTTTGTGGTACAATTATTCATTACTTATAACAAAGGCGTCGCCCAAGCCAAAACATGCACTCAGAGTAGCTCCAAGGGACATAATTTTTCAATAAATTCTGAGAATGCTGTGGTAAGCTTGCATTGTGTCATCAGGACATCAGCTGTCCTTTTGTGACTGCATCGCTTATTAGATCTTTTGAGCCTTCCACTGAACACCTACTACATAAAGTAATAGGGACTACCCCCAGGCGCCCCGCAACCCGCTGGAGAATATCCAGTCCTCCCCCCGAGAGGGGAGGCTAGTGCATGAATATTCCCAAACAGATCTTGGACCTGCTGGATAGATTTAAGATTTTGCCGCCTAAGACCGGTTTCGACCCAAGGTGGGTCTCATCAGGTAGGCATACGGCGTAACCTGAAATTGCAAACACAACGCATATACTAGAAGCCGCCTCCAGAATTTGACTGGTAGCAACCACTAGTCCAGCGTGGATTGCATCCCTAAAGCTTTATGGGGTGTTGCAGTGGAAGAAGACTGACTAATTTTAAATCTTAAATCTATCCAGCAGGTCCAAGATCTGTTTGTGAATATTCATGCACTAGCCTCCCTCTCGGGGGGAGGACTGGATATTCTCCAGCGGGTTGCGGGGCGCCTGGGCGTAGTCCCTATTACTTTATGTAGTAGGTGTTCAGTGGAAGGCTCAAAAGATCTAATAAGCGATGCAGTCACAAAAGGACAGCTGATGTCCTGATGACACAATGCAAGCTTACCAGCCTGGATTTCCATGATACTCACAAACCAGATAGGTGAGGCTAGCGCTGGCAGAATTGTACAACAAACCAAGGGGAATTACTCAGCGCTGGACAGACGAACAGTTAGATCCCCTGCCCCCCGCCTATCAGGCACCCATTCGCCAGCCCACAGAGAAATACGCAGGTATAGAACAAGACGATCATCTACATCCCTAAAAAGGATGCATCAGGTCTCTTATATAACCCATGTCTTTCTCCGGAACTTAGGAAGTAGGCAGGAGAAACATACATACACAAACACGAAGGCGCATTACTATATGTGGTCGGGTAAATACCCTGAATTCCCACAGTAGATGCACAGAACATTACACAACAATGTAACGATACAAATTTGCCTCGAGTTATACTGAGATACTCACAAACCAGATAGGTGAGGCTAGCGCTGGCAGAATTGTACAACAAACCAAGGGGAATTACTCAGCGCTGGACAGACGAACAGTTAGATCCCCTGCCCCCCGCCTATCAGGCACCCATTCGCCAGCCCACAGAGAAATACGCAGGTATAGAACAAGACGATCATCTACATCCCTAAAAAGGATGCATCAGGTCTCTTATATAACCCATGTCTTTCTCCGGAACTTAGGAAGTAGGCAGGAGAAACATACATACACAAACACGAAGGCGCATTACTATATGTGGTCGGGTAAATACCCTGAATTCCCACAGTAGATGCACAGAACATTACACAACAATGTAACGATACAAATTTGCCTCGAGTTATACTGAGATACTCACAAACCAGATAGGTGAGGCTAGCGCTGGCAGAATTGTACAACAAACCAAGGGGAATTACTCAGCGCTGGACAGACGAACAGTTAGATCCCCTGCCCCCCGCCTATTTCCATGGCATTAGCACAGCATTCTCAGAATTTATTGAAAAATTATGTCCCTTGGAGCTACTCTGAGTGCATTTTTTGGCTTGGGCGACGCCTTTGTTATAAGTAATGAATATATATATATATATATATATATATATATATATATATATATATATATATATATATATATATATATATATATATATATATATATATATATATATATATATATATATATATATATATATATATATATATATATACACTTAGAATGTGAAGAAAGGATCCACATACACCACGTAGTTTAGAAGGAGTTACACTTTTATTCTCAGCGAGGTCTTCTTTAGGGGAATGCCCAGGTAACTAGGTAACAAAACATAATTTACGTGTGAGAATGTAGTGGTCAAAATAGATACACGCATGCACTTTCAAATTCTAAATTATCGTAATACTTTTACATATATAATAAATAATCCAGACCAAAAAGGTGACTGCCAAGCGTGTGAAATGCAAAGAAGTACCCAACGGAGAAAGAAACACGCTTAGAAAAAACGGTACAACACAATTTATTAATATTTCGGGTAAATACCCTTTGTCAAAATAGACAAACAAACAGAGACATTAGCCGCTACTTATCTTCAGATTGCCACATTCCTTCTGCATCTGAAGATAAGTAGCGGCTAATGTCTCTGTTTGTCTATTTTGACAAAGGGTATTTACCCGAAATATTAATAAATTGTGTTGTACCGTTTTTTCTAAGCGTGTTTCTTTCTCCGTTGGGTACTTTTTTTTACATATATAGACTAATGAACAAAAGCACGTGCACAAGTTCGTGACATTAGTGCGTCATTACTGATGACATGAAACTTTTATGAAACACGAGTATTGACACGCAGTGTGCAGAGGAAGAAATGTCGCAATGAAATATTTATAATAACGTCATCATCAACATTGACACCATCCTCATTAGTAATAATCTAATTTTTGGAAGTTGGATCAAACTATTTCTCGTGTTTTTCCTATTATTGTCGGAAAATAGAGTTTTTAGATAGGGTGGGGCTTTTCCGTGCATGATCTTGTGCAGTAGAATACAGCGATTAAATTCAAACTGTTTATTCAATGTTAGTAACTTGAGAGATTTTAATTTTTCGTCAGTCGAAGTAGGACCGGGAAGTATTAATTTAATGCCCCGACGATACAAGGAATTAACTTGTTTTCATGTGAACTTCGCTGCATCCATCCCAGACGGTAGAACTGTAGTCACAATGCGTTTTAATATGCGCATGGAAAAAGAGTTTACGGATATCGGTATTAACTATATGGCGTAGTTTTGATAACAGGAACAGAGTTTTGGAGATTGTTTTGCATATAGAGTCAGTATGCGGTTCCCAGCTTAATTGGTTGTCCACGTTAACGCCTAATAAGCGATGCCTAGTTACTTGTTCTACAGGCTGGCTATCTAAGGAGAGTGTTAAAGATGGTAGGCCATGCTGGTGTTTCTGACGTGTAGTAACTAACATGCTCTTTGTCTTTGGAATACTAATAATCATGTGATTGTCACTGCACCAGCCTCCATCTAGACTTTGTTGGAGTACCTTATTAATGGTTGCGATATCTTTATCAGATGTGTGTATGGTCGCGTCGTCTGCGAACAGATCGCAGTTTGCGTCTAAATGAGATATTTACAGTGGCAGATAATAAATAGAATAAATAATATGGGCCCTAGAATAGACCCCTGTGGAACACCGCAAGTTACTAACCCGTCAGAGGAATATTTGCCATTTAGCAGTACTTTCTGCGTTCTGTCCCTGAGATAGGAAGATATAAAGGAGACAGTATTGGAGTCAATGTGATAAAATGGTATTTTTTTTATAAATAGGATAGAGTGGTTGACAAGATCAAAACCTTTTCTCAGGTCAAGAAAGATTGTACCTGATACTTTGATGTCATTTATGGCAGAGAGCCATTTATCAATTAACTGATCGAGGGCAGTTTGGCACAAATGTAGAGGTCGAAATCCTGATTGTGCTGCAGTTATCAGATGGTTTTGCTCCAGAAAGTTTAGAAGATGAGTATGGATATGTTTCTCGAGCGGTTTTGAAATACAATATAATATGGAAATGGGCCTGTACTCGTTTAGGTTGCATAAATCTTTGCTTTTAGGAAGAGGGATTACCTTCGCTCTTTTTTAGCTCGTCGGGAAAAACGTTATGTCTGATCGATAAATTATAAATAAAGGTCAGGGATTCGACGACGTAGGGCAGAGATAGTTTTAAAATCTGACTACTAATCTGGTCCATCTGGACCGCAAGACGATTTGTTCTTTAAACTGAAAATAGATTTGCCTACATCTAGGACAGTCATAAGCGGTACTAAAAATGGGCCGCAGGCTCTCTGTTGACTATGGTGACATAGTTGATGAGATCAAGTGTAGTTTACAGGGTTTGGTGTATTTGACTTCGCCAGATTTTGAGCAACAGTTATGAAGTGAACGTTGAACCCATCTGCAGTAAGATCGGGCGGAATATTAGGCGATCGTTTACCGTTACCTTTGGTGAAAGTGTTTATTACTTGCCAGACTGAACGGATGTCTTTTCCGTCGGCAATAACTTGTTCTGCATTTTGCCTCTGTGCTTTCTTGGCTTGACTTCGCGAACGAAGATTTTATAGGAGTTGCCCACGACGTCTGCAGGCTTGTTCGTGGCTGCGGAGGCCAATCCGGGACAGGCAGGTTCGACCGCAGTGGCTGCAGGGAAAGGTATGGCCAGGGTTCTGAGTTGCGGCATCTGTTTTTTCTCCTGAGCCGCTTGTCCTTAAGGCTAGCTCTGCGAGAGTCCTCAAAGGAGACAGCTGCCTTGTAAATGGTGGAGCGCCAGGTGTCATGGTCCACAGCAAGCGAGGACCACTGGTGGTGGTCGATTTGGCAGGCACTAAGTGACTTCTTGAGACAGTCTTTGTATCTCTTCTTTGGTGCCCCTCTGTCACGGTGTCCAGTAGCAAGCTCGCCGAACAGGGTGATCTTTGGTAGGCGATGATCCTCCATCCTGGAGACATGTCCGCAGCAGCAAGGCCTCGATGCTCATAGTTTCAGCCTGTTCAAGGACCTCGACGTTGGTGACAGTCACTCCAGTGAATGCCCAGGATGGTACGCAGGCAGCGCTGGTGGAAACGTTCGAGGAGTCGTAGTTGGCTGCGGTAGAGGGCCCAGGACTCGGAACCATACAGCAGGGTGGTGAGGACCACAGCTCTGTATACGCTGATCTTGGTGCCTGTTTTCAGCTGTTGATTGTGCCACATCCGCTTGAAAAGTCGCCCGAAAGCGCTGTTCGCTTTTGCCAGCCTGCTGTCAAGCTCCCTGTCCAGCTTGGCGTCCGACGTGATAATGCAGCCAAGGTAAGTAAACTGGTGCACTGACTTTAGTTCAGACTTGCCAATGGTGATGTGAGGAGGGCGATACACTGTCTTGGGTGCCGGCTGATGGAGGACCTCTGTCTTTTTCAGACTGACTTCGAGTCCAAAGAGCTGGGCAGCGTCTGCGAAGCAGGACGTGATGCGCTGCAGGGCTCTCTCTGTGTGTGCAACGAGGGCAGCGTCATCAGCAAAAAGCAGCTCACGAATCAGTTGGTCTAGGGTTTTTGTGTGGGCCTGCAGTCGTCTGAGGTTGAACAGTCTGCCATCGAGACGATACCTGATGTACACTGCATCGTCATCATCGAGGTCTACTGTGGCCTGCTTCAACATCATGCTAAAAAAGATGGTGAAGAGGGTCGGTGCCAGCACGCAGCCCTGCTTTACGCCGTTGAGAATAGGGAATGGTTCTGAGAGAACATTGTTGAGTCTGACCTGGCCTTGCTGGTCCTCGTATAGCTGGACAATCATGCTGAGGAACTTTGGGGGACAGCCAAGTCGCTCCAGGATCTGCCACATGCCTTGCCTGCTCACAGTGTCGAACGCTTTTGTTAGGTCGACAAACGTTACGTACAGCCCTTTGTTCTGCTCGCGGCACTTTTCCTGAAGCTGTCTCAGCACAAAGACCATATCGGTGGTGCTCCTGTTTGCTCTGAAGCCACACTGGCCCTCAGGGAGTTGGTCTTCAGCGATGGCAGGTACCAACCGATTCAGGAGCAGCCTTGCAAGAATTTTCCCAGCAATGGACAGCAGGGTAATTCCCCGATAGTTGGAACAGTCTGACTTCTCGCCTTTGTTCTTGTACAGGGTGATAACGACAGCATCACGGAGATCCTTTGGTAGTGTTCCTTCCTCCCAGCAGCAGAGAAAGAGGTCATGGAGCTTGTTTTGCAGTGCTGTGCCTCCATGTTTCCAGATCTCTGGTGGTATTCCATGTGCTTTAGGAACTAGAGATTTGACATGGTTTCGCTGCTTCTTGTATTCAGCAAATTTCTTGTCTCGTTTTAATTCATCTCTTACTTCCATTGCTTGTTTTATCTCACAAGAGAGCCATTTTGGCATAACAGGATATTTGATGCGTTTGATGCGCGTGTCTATCCAGAACAGCGAGAAACAGCTCGTACCAGCGTGACAGAGCCGGGCATCGTTACAGCGTGACAGGGTAATCATGTACAAACAGGCAGATATGCTTATGCACGGGGCCTGGATGAATAAATAAGCTGTGTGAAACATCTCCAAGAGGCATAGATACTCATGCGCCTGGAGGGCGCATGAGGATCTATTCCTCCTGGAGATGCGCGCATGTTTGTGTGTGTGTGTGTGTGTGTGTGTGTGTGTGTGTGTGTGTGTGTGTGTGTGTGTGTGTGAGAGAGAGAGAGAGAGGGAGGAGGGAGGGAGAGAGAGAGAATGACGAATGACGTCATATTTAGAGTATTATGTCAGTGACTTTTACGTCACCGGCACTATCTAGAAGTAAAGGTTGTTTTTTTGTTTGTTTGTTTGTTTGTTTTTTGATCGATTTAATTCTTTTCTGAAAAGAATTATTTTTTTTTACTAAAGCAGTTGAAAATATACCAAGCTGGCTAACGAACTTATCTTTCTCCAAACTAGCTATATGCAAAAGTTCCAGTAAATAATTTACGACAAAACTTACTGACTCTAATCTGGGTCAACCGACTTCCTATAAACGGTTTATGTTTTCAATGAGACATTTAATTACAATATGCTCAGAGGCTCTCTTAGCCACCCACCCGAAAGTATTTCGCCAAGTTTCAAGCTTGTGTGTACACAAATATCGGAGATTCTCTTGTTTACATACATACGCACATACATGTATACGCACATACGGCGCTTCACGCCAAATGTACGTTCAGCAGCGAGGTTAGCGTAGTTAGACATGACAATTTTTATCTTGTTACTTCAATTGTTAGAGGATTAACCTGCCCGCCTTTGACATCATGGACATGCTATTAAATTCGCCCCACCGCGACCCGTCCTAAAAAGTCCCTTCTATAATTAGAAGGGACTTAACAAAAACCATACAATACGCATAAGCAACAAAAATCCACACAAAACGTGTACATCAACGCATCCAATACAAGATTCTGTCTCTCTGCTAAAAATCCCTGAACAACTACGCTCCTGCCTATCTCTCCAACTTACTTCACCCCTACACTCCTCCCCGCTCCCTCCGCTCCGCCTCCTCATCCCCCGCACCAAACTCGGCACTTTCGGCCCCCGCTCCTTCTCAGTATACGGTCCATCTACCTGGAACACTCTCCCACTCGCTCTCCTCCTTCCAGTCCGCCCTCAAAACTCACCTCTTTCAACAGTTCTAGCACTATATCACCACACTCCCCACCCCAAGCTGACCGTCGTAATGTTTTTTTTCACTATTTGTGTTACGTGAGTCATTGTCTAAAGCGTGCGCATGCGTGTGCGAGTTGTGAGTGCGCGCTTAGTTATTATAAGATAAGCGCATTATAAATACCGTACTTATTATTATTATTATCAATTGCTCAAACACCAAAACGTACAGTTACGTAACTATCAACATCAGAAACTGTACGCTGGAGGACGACTGGAAAGGCACCATCACAAACTATGATCCGGGCCAACTCTGTCTCGTTGAAGTGTCAGAGAGGAAAATATCAAATGTGGTTATACCTAGGAAGTCAAAGCTGCACAGACAAACTGGACCTATTATGGTGCCCATAACTCAAAGTGACAGCAATGACTCACACCCTGAAAAAAATAAAACTCGCATGCACTAGCAAGTCTGCTGGAAAATACAGAACCCCTAGCACAAAATCAGAGCGTTACGTTGTCCAGCGTCGACTCTCAGTAACTGACAAGAGGCCTATGATTCACAACCGAAACAGGCAGCCAGTTTAAATGCACTCCAGAAAAAGGTCATACGCTTATTTGCTCTTCAATATGCAGTCTTTGAATGAAGAAACTGCTCCATCCACGCAGACTCAGTCCAGGACGCTTCATCATAATTATAACACATTATATATAATAAAAATTAAAAAAAACACTAGCTAACCGGTACAACCAGCACGTCAGCCTATCAGCCGCCCAACAGTAACAGTAACGACAAACAAACAGGATCTAAATCAACAATGAAACTCAGAAAGCTGAAAGCAAAACACAAAACATGCAACATGTCAGCACACATAATTAGTTATGTGAACTCCAAAAAATGCATTTTTCTCTAAAAGGTATTTTTTCGAAAAATACTTACCGATGACATGACTGATAGGGAGTGATCTCCCGTGACTGCCCATCCGGTTCCGAGTCATGTGATGCTTACTCAGTTTAGGCTACTTAGCTTCCCAGCGGCAAGCGGGGCAGGAGGGAGGGTCCTCCGAGTCATGTCATCGGTAAGTATTTTGCGAAAAAATACCTTTTAGAGAAAAATGCATTTATTTCCTCAAAAACATTACCGATGACATGACTGATAGGGAGAATTACGAGCAGGAGGAGGGTGCCGCTGTCCGCAAAATAACCCAGGGGGCCTGCAGAGCCATCCTCCCAGTCGCAAACTCCCGACAATTTTAGCTAAGTAGCGTACCTACGGCGCCTGTGGCGCCGGGAGGGAGTGTTGCGCTGCCGTGATGTCCCCCACCAGAGCGAGGTTGTCTCGCTGGCCTGCCAGATCCCGGAGGTAGAAGCGGGCGAAGGTAGATTCCGCTCGCCAGCCTACTGCCGCCACAATGTCTTTAACAGCACAGTTCCGGTCAAAGGCAAGACTCGTGGCCATGGCACGTACCTCGTGCGCGCGTATCTTAAGCCTCTTTGCTCCCTGTGGGGAGAGGTCCTGGTAGGCGGACCGAATGACCCAGCGTAGCCAGGAAGAGATCGTCTGGGCCGAAATGTCATGTCTGCCGGGCCTAAGAGGCAGGAAGAGGCGTGAGCGTCCTCGACGGACGGCTTTGGTTCTGCGTAGATAGACGCGTAAGGCGCGCACAGGGTCTTGTTGCCTGGTCTCTCGAGGGAAGTCCATTCCCCGCAGCGGTCGCAGTGTGATCATTTGTGGCGCCGTCAGTGGAGACCTGGTCGTGGCAAGGAAGGAGGGATCTGGGAGAAGGTGCACGGAGCCATCCGCACGAAATTGCAGGCAGGTAGGGCGCGCCGAGAGCGCGTGCAGCTCGCTGACTCGGGCCGCTGTGGCAAGGGCCAAAAGGAAGCAGGTCTTACGAGTCACGTCCTGAAGGCGGGCCAAGGGCAGTGGTTCGAATTTGGATGAGTTCAGCCACGTCAGGACCCAGGGAAGGTCCCAGCGCGGGACGAGAGAGCGGAGTACCGGACGGCGCAAGCCGAAGTGCGACATAAGGTCGGCGATGTCCTTACAGGCGCCGGGGTCCGGACGTCCAAGGTGTCGATAAGTGTCGCAATCATGGAAAGGTACCCTCTGATGGTGATAGGGGCGAGACCCTGGTCTCCAAAGAGCCAGAGGAAGAAGTCCGCGAGCTGGGGGTGAGTCAAACCAGTGGGGTCGAGACGGAGGTCCTCACACCAGGCGCACAGCACTCGCCACTTTCCCTCGTAGACGCGTCGCGTTGAGGGTCTGCGGGCCGAAGAGATCGCCTCCACTGCTGCATTCGAGAAGCCTCTAGCGGTGAGGGCACGCCGCACAACCTCCAGGCGTGAAGGAGGAGACGCTCCGGGCACGGGTGGAAAAGGGCCTGTCGAGGCTGTTTGAGCATCGTCCGGGGCGTCGGTAAGCGCAAAGGAGGGCCCGTGGCGAGGCTGAGGAGGTCTGTGGTCCAAGAGCGGTTCCAGGAAAACGGGGCGACCAGGAGAACAACGGCGTTGGATCCCCGGAGTTTGAGGAGGACTTTGGGGACAAGGACCGTCGGGGGAAAGGCGTAGGCGATCAAACCGTCCCAGGGGATGGAGAGAGCGTCGACAGCCCAGGCCAGGGGATCCGGGACCGGGGAGACAAAGAGGGGAAGCTGATGGTTCCACCTCGTGGCAAACAGATCGATCTGAGGAGTCTCCCAGTGGGCGCAGATCATCTGGAAAATGTCCTGGCGAAGAGTCCATTCCGTGTGTAACATCTGACCACGACGCGAGAGCGAGGCGGCGAGGACGTTCAGGTGGCCCGGAATGTGTCTCGCTCGAAGGAAGATGCCGCGGGTCTGGCACCAAAGCATCAGCCGGTAGGTGAGCATGCACAAGTCGGGAGAGTGTGTGCCGCCTTGCTTCTGAAGGTACGCCACCACCGTCGCGTTGTCGGAAAGGACCAAGAGCTCCTGGTGCAGCAGACTCGATTCCCAAGTGATGAGGGCTTGCCAAACAGCCTGAAGCTCCAACCAGTTGATGTGACGGGCAGACATCTCTGGCGGCCAGGCTCCCGACGTCGTTCGGAAGTCCGGAAACAGGTGGGCACCCCACCCTGAGAGGCTCGCGTCGACACACAGGGATAGGCGAGGAGGGGGAGACGCGAGGGGAACTCCCGAAGCCAGCCACGCCGGATCCATCCAGCGCAGCAGATGGGGACGAAGAAGCGCAGTGACCGGTACCAAGGCTGCCAAGTCGGCGGAGGACGGGCGCCAGTGAAGGAGGAGGTGCAGCTGTATGGGCCGATAGTAGAGACGCCCCAGGGGCAGGAGATCTGCAGCGGCGTTCATCGTTCCTAGAAGCTGTAGCCAAGTCCTGGCAGGTGCTGCGTCTAGCCGGCAAAGATCGGCGGTCAAGGAGGCTAACCTCTGAATCCGCTGTTCCGAAAGACGAACCAAGTTCAGATCGGGAGCGAAGTCCATGCCTAGGTGGACGAAACGGCGACTGGGCAAGAGATCCGATTTCCCTCTGTTGAGGAGAAAACCGAGTCGCGCTAACAGCCGGATCAAGGCGTCTCTGTCCGCTGAAGAACGGTCGCCGATTGGTTGCGTAGGAGGAGGTCGTCGAGGTAATTGGAAGTAGGGCTGGACGATGACTGACGAGCCTTGGCCACTACCGCGTCCATCAGGCGAGAGAATACCCAAGGGCTGAGGTTGAGACCAAACGGAAGGGCCCGGAACTGGTAGACTGCTTCGTCGAAGGCGAAGCGCAGGTACTTCCTGGAGGCAGGGTGAATGGGAACATGTAGATACGCATCTGACAGATCCAAGCTCACGGCGAAGTCCCTTGGCTGCACCGAGGCCCTGAGGGACCGAGCGGTTTCCATGCGGAAGTGAGGAGCCGAAATGAAGGAGTTCAGCTTGGAAAGATCGATGATCGGGCGCCACCTGCCGCCCGGCTTGGGCACCAGGAAGAGGCGACTGTAGAAGGCCGGGGAGCCGTGACGCCCAACCACCTCTGTGGCACACTTCTGCAGAAGAGCGGAGATCTCGGAACGCAGAGCGCTGGACTTTAACGGGTCGGAGGGCATGGCGGTCCACAGGGGGGCCCGTCGCAGCGGAGGAGGAGAGCGAAACGAAATCCGAAGGCCGTCGGAGACGGTGGTCCTGATCCAGGGGTCGTCTGGGAACAGCGAAAACCACTCTTCGCTGAACCGGGCAAGCCTCCCGCCGACTGGAGGACCCAAGACGGTCGGCGGGGGCGGAGCTAGGGAGTCAGTGAGCCCGCCCGCGCCCAGGGCGACGGGCAGGTCGGGACCGGGCGGGGGCAAAGGAGCTAACCTGACCGGGTCGACCAAAGGCAGGGCGGCGGCGGGGGTTACGAGGAGGGAGGGGGTCTGAGGACGCAGGAAGTCCGGAGCCCCGCAGGGCGCGACCCGCGGCCTTGCGGGAGGAGCGAAAGCGAGAAGGCGCAGATTTGGAAGGCCACCGATCCGAGTTCGCGATCTTAACCGAAGACCAGGTATCGCCAAACAGAAGTGATCCACCTAGGGGGGCACGACGCAACTGGTTCTGCAGGTCCGAAGGCAAACCCCGGCAAGCCCGCAGGACAGCATCTCGACGCATGAGGTGACAATTGGAGGAAGCCGCCATGGCGTTGACAGATGAGTGATACGCCGCACGATTAGCTACCTCCGCGAGGGCGAGAAGATCTCCTAACAGGGGAGTGATGGAAGGATGCCAAGCTTCCTCTATCCGCTGTACCGCCGCTCGGGTGACAAGCTCGAGGAAGCCCGAACAAGCAAGGGTGTTACGAACCAGGGCCGCTGTAGCATCCAAACCTCGAGGAATGGCGCGTTTCAGAAGCGAAGAGCCGCCAGCCTGAAGAACAGCCGCCGGATCCACTGGAGGAAGAGCGCAGACAAAGGACTGGGAATGTCCAGAGTACCACTCCTGCCGGAAGGCGATGTCGAGGCCGGGGGGCCATCTGCGGTCGCCGAAAAACTGATGTTCCCTAGGGGCAGCGAGGAGGTGCGCGGAGAAGGCGTCCCGCATGTCGCTGAAACCAGGAGGCTGAGGAAGAGACTTAAACTTCTTCGTCTGCCGACCAGCATCGACGAAGGCCGATACCTTGCGCTTGAGGGGGGGAGACGGAGGGCAAGCGTCGACTGGAAGGGAGGCGGAAACGATGCGGGCGGCCTCATCCAAGGCGAGCAACGTAGCCGCGCGAGAAGAAGAAGGCAGCGGAGAAGAGTCCGAGATGTCCGAAAGGGACGAGCGGGAGGCGGGGGAACGGCTACCTGGGCCTAGGAGGGCAGAAGCAGAATCCTCAGCCAGCAAACTCAAGGCGTCCTCGTCCCGGGGAGGAGGGGGAGCGGCAAGCGGACTGCCGCGGCGAGAACGGAGAGGTCCCCGAGAGGCGTCCAGCCGGGAGGAGAAGGGAGAGCGACTACGAGGACGGGAATGAGGGGGACCCTCCCGGCGAGGGCTCCGCGCGGAGCGACGCCTAGGGGAAAAAGACGGCCGACGCGAAGAGCGATGGGGCGAAGACCGCCGGTAGCGCGAAGAAGACCGCGGCAAAGCCGCAACCAGGCGAGGGGGGCTGGAGGGCGTCCGACGAGAATGATGATGCCGACGACGAGAGTCCCACGGCGAGCGAGATCGCGGCGAATAGGGAGAAGCCCTAGAGTCGTGAGTCCTTGGTCGCGTAGCACTTCGTCTCTGAGAGCCGGGCGCTAAAAGGCGGGCTCCCTGCCGGTAACTTGACTCCTCGTAGGAGTGCGCGGGGCGTGAGAGACGAGCGAGAACTGACCGCAGACAAGGGGCGGCGAGGGTCGCGTCCCCTTGGGCCGAGCTCAGGGAGGACGGCACTTGGGGTCTGCAAGGTAGGGTCAGTTGTCCGAACAGTGCTGGGTGTACGCGTTCTAAGCGGCGTCGTATCCATGGGGTCCGAACGGACAAGCTTGGTCCCTGCTCCTGACACACTGGGGGACGCTCGGACGGGAGGGTTACTCACAGGTAACGGCCGGTCCCGCCTGTAAAATCTCCAAAGCTGCGACCACTTCAGGTCTGGCCACGTGGAGCAGAGGTCACAAGAGCGGCCCGAGGCACAGCCAGAGCAAGGGAGGCATACAGCGTGGTTGTCCGTTGGCCACTGGAAGTCGCCGCAGAGGGTGCAGGTTCGCACTTGGCAACTGCAACACACAAACAAACAAGCGTACAAGCGAGAGCACGTGGCGGCGCCCAACAAGGGGAAAGGGGAAACTAAGGTGACAAAGTCAACATACCCAAAGTGAACACACAATTCACCCCCCCCCCCCCCCCCAAGGTGCGAGCGCCGAGGCACGAGGCCGGCAAGCTAAGAGTCCGGAGCGCAGCAACGCTCCGCCAGCACCCGGCTACCCAACGTAACCGCAACAAAAGACGGAAAGCCGTCTTGCACAACACATGTTTCATTGGTCAATCTCAGCATGAAAAACAAAGACAGTTTAAGCGCCCGCGCTAGGTATTAAGCGACACGGCGTAGGCCGCAAGGGCCAAGCTGAGAAACAAAGCACGGCGCCAGGTTAAACAAACAAAGGCTGAGAAGAGCTCACGACCGGCGACCCGCTTGGAGGCCGGCCGAAGGCCAATCAACTACCTTACCTCTCCGCAGCAACAGGGGCGGGGGACGACACCTCCATACCACAACAGCGCCGAAGGCGGGAAAGGAGGCCAACCGAAGAGGCGAGAAGGCAGCAGAGGCAGAAGAAGAAGCAGCTGAAGGTAGCAGCACACGGCAAGAGTCCGCAAGCGAAGCAAGTCCCAACACAGGACAAAGACGGGTTCCAAACCGGTCGAAAGTAAGCGAGGCCGGAGGCTAGCAAAACACGTCTGCACTAGACGAGCTAAGTAGACTAAACTGAGTAAGCATCACATGACTCGGAACCGGATGGGCAGTCACGGGAGATCACTCCCTATCAGTCATGTCATCGGTAATGTTTTTGAGGAAATAAATAAGCAAATCAGAAGCATACACGCATCAACAAATTTACACTGCTCACATGCTGTGCATAAAAACAACATGCAGATGAATTAAGGCGCACAAAAGGAAACAAAAGAAAATGTCAGTGTGTAACGAAGGTTTTTTTTTTTTTTTCGTGTACTGAGTTAAGTTGTTACGTGTATAAACGTTTATTCTAATAGAATAAGTGTGTGCGTGGGTTTTCTGACAATCAGTATAAAGGTGGGTGTTCTATCTCTGTTTACTAGACTCTTTCATCCACCACCACACACGCTTACAAACAAGGACAAAGGCCACACAGTTATCTCTCTTTGCCCTCTGTTTCACTATTTCTCATACACTCATATCATATACATTAAATCACACAATTCACATCATACAAACAAGTGTTTCACACAAATAATTAAGAAGTGGCGTATAGGCTATTCATAACTTCAGCGCTCACACATTCACTCGCTACCGTAGAGGTCGTTGTCTCTCTCTCGAGACGTCACTCGACTCTACTCTTTACACTAGTGTCGACACAGTCAAAGATATCACATCGACGACTTGACTTGACGGAGATTTCCCGAACGGAATGGTACTAGTCGATGACAGTACTCACAGATTAGAATATTCCTAGGCGTGCAATTATCAACGGCGCTAGGCGTCATAGGCTACACTGAAGGAACACTGCATGTGGTCCTGTAGCTCAAATCTGTAGGCTTACTTCGTCACCGTTGCTGCACGTCTGCACCAGTGATGGTAGACGAAGGAGAGATGAAGGCGTTGATATGTCCGTATCCGGTCACGTAGACGATACTTCACTTTAGGACAGCTTCATCAGCCACATACCAGGGGTTTCCGCTCCGTACCGGCCCGCTGTACACAACATTTATACACTCGTAAATTTTCGCTTTTATACTTAAAGAGTCTGAATGTGTCTTCGACACATTATACTTCAGAGCGCTCTAGATCATTTCCTTTGTAAAATGTCTTCTCTATGCCACCATACTACTACAGTCACTATTGTCACAATTCTTATGACAATTCCTATAGCCACTTTAACACTGTGCACACATTTTGTGTACCTACACACAATGAATTATGAGCCAAATATTACAATCACAGCTCACCTTCAATTTATAACATATTACTGCACATTCATTCATCATTAGGTATACCTTAATTATACACTGAATTACCTTCCTATTTCAGTCCCACATTTTCACATATAAATAAATACAACATGACATCCTAGTTAAGTTTGAACTATATTACATAATAATTACATGACCAAACAAGTATTGACACGAGTCATCGCACTTCCTTCCAACATGGGCTCTTCTGCACTCTAATCATAATAATTCATTAAAAAAAAATACTTTCCCTTTTCGTATGAATAGCTTTACAGGTCATTATAAATACCGATAATAAAAAGAATAAATACCTGTATTCTATATACAGCTATAGAATTCTCTAGCCAGAATTTTTTTCTCAGAGCACCAACGAACACGTCCGCTCGACTCGGCTGATATGACATCTCTGGCTAGCAATAGTTCCCGATACAACCCTGTCACTCCCACAGGTGACACGTGAACATCGCTCACCTCTACATTACCGCACGTGAACATTCGGTCCAACTGCTAATGACGTCCTACCGTCGTCCGACCGAAACATGCACCAAAGGCGCTCGTTACACAGTGCTTCCTGCATATGTCATCATAGTGTTCTCATGCCTATCGATCACTATCATTTAGCTCAATTCTGGTAGTCAGCAAACTATGTAAACTCATTTCGGATATGCAAATTTAACTAAAACACAATCACAAATTGGTTTATATGCGGAATGAAGGCATAAAACTAATAATGCTGTAAGATACATGGCTTGGCAAAACCCTTAAAACAGTGCCATCTGGCAGAACATCAAAATAGGTAGTGGCACCAACAGTTGCAGTCCTACACAGGCAGATGGCATGACAGATGACTGCCCAGCTGACTGCTGCGGCCAGCAAAACTTCCAAGAATGCACTGAAGATGGTGAAGGTGGCCTCTCAACAGGTTCAGCCGCCTCTACAGGGGGTGTACCTTGTGATGGTGGGGTAGTTCGCTGAATGGCGCCTCTTCTGCTGATGTGCTTGGATGCGGTGACTTGGATACATTTGGTGGTTCATGGACAACTTACACAGGTGTTACCTCCACTGTGACACCTGGACTTCCACGCATTGCGGTTCAGAAAGCGATGGAGATGGTGGCTCCAGGGCTGGAGCAGCATCGGCAGGTGTTGCGATTGATGCTATTAACGTGTCGCTGAGGTCCGCCTGTACAGGGGGTATCTCAGGTGTAGCACCCGGAGGCTGCGTCTGTGGTGCCCCGTTGGCACCAAACTTGTGTTGCAGGAAGACGAGGAGGGCGGCGGCAGAAGATCTGTCTTCCTTTGTTGAGTGGTAGGTGTAGTAAGTGTCTGCCTCATCCTCTAGTGCGTCGGTGATCCATCGCACACACACAATTGGGTGGATCCGGCGGGCAAGGTCCTCATCAAGGTCAGCCATCACCTGCTCAGCAGGTCGCGTGAAGGATGCTATGGATGGACCCCTGTACCGCGGACCCTTGTAGATTGCGAGTGGAGACATGACGAGCATCTTTCCATGTTCATCCTGTATGGTGTTACCGTCGTGGTCCATAAGTTCAGTGAGGAATCACGCCATCGGGAACTTGCGTTTCCGCCCTATGATGGTCGTGGCCAGGCCGAGATGACAGCACGCCCTCTACACTTCCTTTCGTTGGTACTAGCGACTCTTCCACCTCTGTGATCCTGTCGGCGACGTCACTTGTAACCGAGTAGATAGACAGGCCACGGAAGCGCGTAACGAAAGAGTCAACAAAGAGGTCGCTATGACATTTGTTTATTGTACCAAGTACTATGCAGTGCATAGGCAAAATTCAGCACGGGAGTCCTTCACATGTTTAGATTTGCAAGGATGCAGTTCAAAGTTTGCTAAAAAAAAAAAAAAAATTATAATGAAGGTTCACATGGCACAAGTCATCAGTAGACCGGCTCAGAGGAGAATGAAGCTACAGCTTAAAACTACCACTGACCACAAAACTGACAAAGAGGCCAAGGTTCAAAATGACTGGCAGTTAGTTAAAGAACTGATCAGTGATTGGTCATACTAAAGTGGTCAACTGGCCCTTGGTGGTAAAAATAAAAACCTAGGCCGACAATCAGGGCCAGTGTAAGAGTTACCTACACTGCCTCCAGGCTATTAAGTGATGGCAGGTGAACAATAAAGGGAAGGGTAACATAGAGAATAGAAAGAACAGAGCACAAGTATGCAGACTAGGCAAGGGGGAGGGGGGGGGGGATAGGAGAAAAGCAAGTACATACAGAAAGTCACCAAAATGACAAAATGAAAATAAGAACCCAAAAGCAAAACAAATAAACATATCAAAATGAAAATATGAACCAAAAAGCAAAACAAATAAACATACAAAACAGTAACCTGGGGATGACCCGGTTACATCTTTTTTTTTATTCTTTTTTTTTTTTTTTTTTTTTTGAGTGTGGGGGGGGGGGGGGGGAGAGAGAGAGAGAGAGAGAGAGAGGCGGGTGCGGGTGTCTAAAGACGAAAACGAATCACCCCCAAGAAACAGATCCGCTAGCGTTGCATTGTGCGCCAATATATCTATGGTGAACTTAGACTTTCCGATAGCGTAAAAATCCAAAATACCGTAAGCGTCACCGCGATATCTTCCGGTAAGTTTGTGCGTCACCGGTTTTAAGTGAATGGAATCAGAGCCTCAGTTCCAGAGACCCCACCCCCCCCCCCCCACCCCCCACCCCCACCCCGCCCACTGAGGTTCCGGCCACTGGCAATATCTAGCAAAATGTAGATTATGTAAAAGTACTCATAGACTGGACACGTCATGACCAAGGGCAGTCTTTTATAAAACACAACGGGGCCAGTTTTCCTGTCACCATTTTTTTGCAACGTAACATTTTTAGTGACGGGTTTTCTATTATTGCGTCACTGTGTCACGTAAGGGGGCACGTTGCACGCTCCGTTTCATTATTTTTTGCGTCCTCGGTGGCTTACGCTGGCACACTAGTACATTCTGATTTTGCATACTTTTCAGTATTTAACCAAACATTAAATTGCAGGGATCAGCTACTTTCCAATGAGGGTTCCAATTTTTTGTTTCGGACCTTCAACATAAGGCAAAAAGATTCCCATTGGCCAAACGAAAAGTCGAAAAGCGGGGGAAGGAGGGAGGGGTAAGTGTGTGTGAGAAACTTTTCACCACTGGCCGAAATATCGTGAAGCGGGGTGGGGGATCGATACCCACGACGTAATGCCTTTATAGTTTACTTTTAAATTTTTTATTACTCTTCCTTAAAGCTGACAATCGGCAGTAAGGAAATGGAATCAAACAAAAAACGACGCCAAAATGATGACCTCGTACCCCATGCTGTCTGCAGGCCAAGATGGAGAGTGATAGGGATACATTAGAAGCATAAGTTGCAGTTAAGTGTCCTACTTTAGTAAGGACGGCAGGGGTTGGCTAATAATTAAGTCGCAGTCCATTTACACTAACAGTAAGCACTGCCACCCCACTGCTACAGCCAACTCTCCGTGCGTCATCACAGCAGCAGACGAATGTTCTTCTGCGCAATCGCGACATGAATCGGTGCCCCGGTTTGCTAGGAACGTCTTGATTTGGTCAAAAGTGAAAAAAATGAACTAAAACGAACGGACGGAAGTTATGATCGTTCGCCAGTTATTAGTATAAATGTGATTTTTTTTCCCTCCAAAAATAAGCGGGGGTGGGACATTTTTATCCAGAGAGTCTATTCATCATGTAGTTTCTTTCAGATACTCATTTATATTAGAACAATTAGTCAACCCAAACACCGAAGTTGATTGCACCATTTCAAACAACAGTTGCCTGAGTGATATTTTTTTGGTGGTATTTTTCGTTTCAGGAGCCCCAGGCGACCGGACCTGCAAACCCGCTGGCCATGCTGGCTGCACAGTGCAACAAAATTACCACCCGCTCGCCGCCACCCTTCACCGACTCGCCACTAGCCAAGGGATTTCACCCATGGAAGAAACTGGAGCCAGGCACTGCATCTTCTTGCGCTCAGACCCTTGCAACGCCACACAGCAAGGCATCAGTCCTGTCCACCGCCGCCGGCACGAGTACGTCCTACGTGTACACACAGACACATGCCGCCACCACGACTACCTCCACCTCGCCTTCATCGTATTCTACAGATCTGCTGTCGGCCACGCAATTGCAGTACTCTCCAGATGTCAGCGCGCAAAGCTCATTGAAGTTGCATGGAGACAGTGCGCTGGGAGGTGCGTCGGCGGCAGGCATTGCCAGTAGCGTGTACTCACGTATGCATCGTCTGGCCAGCTCCTATGACTCATGGCCCTTTAACGTCACCGCGCCGCATGTGCCAGCATCTGCTTTGAAAGCTGAAGTAACTGCTGGCGGCACTATCGGAATGGGTGTGAGCGGCGCCGGGGCGTGGTGGGACGTTCATGCTGGCAACACTGGTGTGGGAGGCTGGCTCTCGGACACCGGCAGATCTCAGATTTCGCCGTCTTACGCCTCAGCTCCCGACTTCGGCCTCACACACGCAGCGCTGACGCATCAAACAAACGCTTTAATTGCGCCCGGACAACATCTTTTACAGGACACGTACAGCACTTACAAGTCCATGCTGTCTTCTCATCAGACGCCGCAGGACCTTACCCACGGCACGACGGCAATGTCCACGTTTTTGGCACGCTCTGCCACAGGTCTGCCCACCTTGCCCAGCACCCGCGCACAACGCCGCTACACAGGCCGCTCCAACTGTGACTGTCCCAACTGTCAAGAGGCCGACCGTATGGGTCCTGCGGGGGAGCATCTAAGGAAACGTAACATTCACAGCTGTCATATACCCGGTTGTGGAAAAGTCTACAACAAAACTTCACATCTCAAGGCCCACCTCCGATGGCATACCGGCGAGCGGCCCTTCGTATGTAACTGGCTGTTCTGCGGCAAGCGCTTCACGCGGTCTGACGAGTTGCAGCGCCACCTGCGTACTCACAGCGGGGAAAAACGGTTCGCCTGCCCTGTCTGCAACAAACGCTTCATGCGTTCCGACCACCTGGCCAAACACGTCAAGACACATACCAATCCCGACAGCAAAGACTGTGACGGCAGTGACTGTAGCGAATCAGAGCAAGGCTCCATGCTTTCAGACGCCACTTCGCGATTAGACGTAGCTTCACATCTGTCTACGGGCACTGAAACCTTGCTATCAGCAGACAGTTCCAGTCGAATCAAAACAATATCGCAGTAAACATTTTCTTACACAGCTCCTTCTTTACGCCTTCAACCGGAAGTGTATCACAAAATGTGTCGTACAGCTTGAGCGTATCTCTGGTGTGCGAACGGCCACGCGTACAAAAAAAAACAACAAAACATTGTATAGTCTACTCACTTACTTCACCCAAAGCAAAGAAATAATGCGGGCGAAACTGGCTCGACATGTAGTGGAGAGTAATTTTTGTGTGGCAACAAAGAATGCTTTTAAAGAACTAACTGATGTGGTTGATGCTACACTGTTTACTACATCAACTAAGAAAAAAAGTTTCGCCATCAAATCCATGAAAATGCGTCTGCGTCCTTAGAACCAAGTGTGTGTTTGAAGAGGCCGACAAAGAGCCATGCATTTGGAAAGGCCAAGAGTCAAACTGAGACTGAACTGCGCTCGCGGGTTTCAGTTGTATCTTGAAGCTGTACTGTTATGACATATTCCAGTATAATTCCATTATAAGTCGTTAATTTACATCATCGTTTTATGAAATAATTGTAAAATTACAACGTGTATACGCGCCCGTGCTTTTTCATAAAGAATGTAATAGTGTGCCGATTTAGCCAGCCTAAGCCACCCGGGATGCGAAAATAATGGGATGGAACTACGCACTTCCTTTGCATGACGTTTTACGGTGACGCAATAATAATATAAAAAAGTAATCGAAAACGTCACTAAAATATTATTTTGCATTATATAAAAAACAATCGTGAAGGGAAAATCTGTCCCTTGAGCTTGACAAAAGACGGCAATTCGTTTGGAGTACCACAGTTGCATTAATGTGAGTACCTCTACAGATTTTGAGTGTGCATGTACCCATACTCTAAAGTAAATGTAGAACTTCCTTCCTATCCACTTGGATATAGTTATTTCGGGTTTTCGCAACATTTAAAAACAACTGAGATGAGGATTTCATCCCAAAGTCAACCGTATTGTTTTGAGCTCACACTTGTTTTTCTTTTAGAAACATTCAGAGTTGTTCCTTTTTTAAGCTTCAGCCTGATTCATCTCTCTCCAACTTAACGCACCCTACCCCTCGGTCAGCACGGCAATGGCACACACAAAGACTGACAGACACACGGCGCTTCGTACTAGTTATACGTTCTGTGGGCGGGCGTAGCCACAGCAATTCTAAAGAGGAACAAGGTGGGATGACCAATGCCCGCAAAGCCTCTTCTGTATGAGCTTGCATGCATTTTCCACAATACGTTCGCAGACATCATAACAACAAGAGTTGTTCCTATTTTCAAGCTTATCCTTCTGATCCATCTCCCGTTCTACCCTGACCACACACACTGGCACACATAAATATAGATGGTTACTCGTCGCTTCCCGCCATTCGTAAGCTCTGTGGGCTTGGCTTTGTTAGTCCCACGACGCCGAATTCAAAGTGACGACTTGATGTTATACGTCACTCATCGCAGTACTAACATTTTACGTATTAGAGGATCAAACTTTGCAATTTTCTAGCTGATATAGCCGGGACAAACAGCAGGCTTATGCAAACGCTGTTTATGAAAAATCATGCGGGTATTCATAAGAAGATATTTATTTTTTTGTAAAAGAAAAAATCAAAGTGATATTAGCTGTTTTAAAAATAACTCCGAAAAAGTGGTGCCAAAAATCACAATTTTACCGTAATCGTTCCCGACAGCCGAGACAAAGTTTATACTTATGTAAATACCGTTTATGAAAAAATTATGCAATTATTAATGAGAAGATTCAATTGTTTTAAGTAAAATCCCAAATAATTCCAGGAAAAAAGAAACGTGAATTTTTTTCTTCTGAAAAATATTTAATTATCACTCCAAAAATTGATGAGGTGGTTAACGAACTCATTCAGTGTCTTCCTTTAATCTAGATATAGTGAAAATAAGTAAATTAAAGACTCCAGTGTGGATCAACCGGTTCTTGTGAAACGGCCATTTTCTCGACAATGTGCACCGTAATATAAAAAAAAAAAAATTAAAAATTAAAAAAAAAAACTACCTCGAGATTATTCCCTTAGGGACAATATCGTAAAATTTCAAGCTTGTCCGTCATCAAACGCGGGCTCTAGTCGCTGTCTCACTCACACACACACACACACACACACACACACACACACACACACACACACACACACACACACACACACACACACACACACACCACGCACGCACGCACGCACGCACGCGCGCGCCAAAATTACGTTCTCCAGCATAGCTCGTAGACCAAGCGCATACCAAGGAACAGCGATTGGAGTCCCTGCTATGTTAAAAGCGTGTAGGAGTGGTGGCGCATAAATATATGACAGAGGGAGAAAATAAGGCCTAATATTAATGCTATACCGTGTCCAAAGCTGTTCTGCTACCTGAACTACGTCGCAACTTTGAAGCAAAGCGTCACCGCCGGTTTGATGCTTGTCTTCGAATCGACCCACTCGGGACGGGCCACTCGGGACTGGACGCCATCTTCGTTTTGTAAATTTGCGGTGGAAAAACAATTCCGGTGAAATCAGTCCAGTCATGTGATCTCAGTCTAAGAACATTTACGCGCCGCGTGCAAATAAAAAAAGAGCTCGTGCATGCGGAGTCGAAAGAGCAGACGACAATAAAGATAATGCTTTCTCAAATACATCTGATTGTCTGCTGTTTACGATAGTACGCGTGTGTATGATTGTGTAATGGCCTCTTGTGCCTACTGAGGCAGTAGCTCGTAGACCGGCGCATACCAAGGAACAGCACTTGGAGTTCCTGCTATGTTAAAAACGTGTAGGAGTAGTGCCGCGGCGCTAAACGACAGAAATATTAAACCAGATGAGGATTTCATCCCAAAGTCTACCGTATTGTTTGGAGCTCACATGCGTTTTTCTTTTAGGAACATTCAAAGTTCATATTTTTAACCAGGCTTCTGATTCATATCCCTCCTCTCTAAGTCAATCTCTGATCAACACACATCCCGGCGCACACAAAGACGGACACACGGCGCTTCCCGCCATTAGTACGCTCCGTGGGTTCGTGAAGCGACATGTGAATTCTGAAGAATAACACGAGCAACAAATGACGTCATTATATGCTTGACGTCATGGCCCGTGTCACTAGTCTAACGACGCTGTGTACACAGTGACGTCACTCATCCGAAAGCAGGGTTGGAAGATTTAACGATTAAACGATTTAACAAATTAAATTTTTGGTTAAAGAAAATTTAACGCGTTAATGTTTTTAAAAAGTTAAAGAAAATTCAACTAATTAAAAAATAAAAGTAACGATTATCGATTTCTTTCGTTACTTCAGTTCGTTTTTTCGCCACGAACAACAGGTGCCTATGCGCAAAGCCGGTTTGACCCAGTTGCAGCCGGTTTGAGGCGGTTTGGATTACCGCTAGCCTACCCTGAATCAGTTCAAATTTGAGATCGTGAAAAGAAGATGGCTTCCACTTCCAGCAGTGAATCGAGTGATGAAATTTTGCCGAAATTCTTTGACGCGTTTATTGAATACTACGAGTATGTTGGAGGAAAGTCAATGTAGTTTAAATGCAAACAGCGGGGCTGTGTAAAAGAAATCTTAGCCCATCGAAAGACAGCCGCAAATCTGACAAGTCACTTGAAGGTGACAGGTTATTTTTCGCTTTGTAGTAGGCCTACTGGTTTACAGTTGAAACTTGGGCATTGTGGTAATTTTAGCGTGGTATTTTTTAAGACGCTCTGTATCAATCTAACGTATTTTGTGAAAAAAAAGTTGATTCAGCTACCTTCAAATCAAATCAGATTAAATTAATTCCATTACTGAAAAAAAAAAAAACATTAAATCAGCACGTGTGTTTGAGTGTGCATGTCACCATGTGCGTACGTGTGTGGGTTTGAATGCCTAATTTTTAATTTATGTGATTATATAAAATTAATATTTTGTGATATTACCAGTTGTGATATGTGATTTAGTTTTATATTTTCTGCAATCACCTTGTTTAGCCCCCGCGGTCAGTTACTCGGACAACAACTCCCCTACTAAAACTCTTATTTGTACGGAAAAAGCAAATACCATCCTACCCAGCAGTGCATCAGTTGAAAGACTTTTTTCGTGTGCTGGGCTTGTCTTCACACCCATCAGAAGCAAAGTGTCAGACGAACACTTAGAGATGAAAGTTCTCCTCAAGTTCAATAAGGCTTTGTAGGCGTGTGTGTGTGTGTGTGTTTCCTACTTTCCAACAGTAATGACTTTATGCTTGTGCTGAAATTCTTTTTTTCATGTATTTAACGCAAATTTATTTCCTTAAAAAGAAAAATTAAAGAAAATTTATTTCTTTAATTTTCCAAAAAAGTAAAGAAAATGTATTTCTTTAACCTTTTACCAGAATTAAAGAAAAGTTATTTCATTAAAGAAAAAAAGTAATGACTATCAACCCTGTCCGAAAGGCACGCAGCCTCTTCCAGGGCTGACTGTTTTCTTCCACATAACCTCTGCCAGGGCTGACTGTTTGATGGGAGTATATCCAAAACTTGCAAAAATAAATAAATTATTATTCAAAAAGTTGAAGAGAGTAGTACTGACAACGCTGGATTACGAACTCATCCAATGCCTATTTCAAAGCTAGCAAATTCCAAGTGAATAGAACGAAAATTACGGACACAGATGTGGGTCAACCGACCTTCTATAAGCGGTCTTCCTAAATCAAATTGTCAGAGAGAGAGAGAGAGAGAGCTTTTCTTTGTGTCAATTTATGTATAACAATGACGTGTCTGGTGCTTTGCGTCAGTTCAGCAACAATGTATAACAGCAACAGTAATTATGTGGCTAGCACCGTCACTGTCTGAAGTCGAGAATTCTTCGTGTCGACATTTTGTTTCCCCTTCGATTAATTATTTTTTTACAAAAACATTTAATAGATACAAAGCTGGGTTAACGAACTCATCCAATATCTTTTTCGAAGCTAGCTGTATTCATAATTCCAAATGAATATAACAGAAATTACGGACTCAATGCGGGTCAACCGACTTTGTATAAACGGCAATTTTTCTTTTTAATGAGTAATCCAATTTAAAATGCTGAAAAGTACTCCGATATACATCTTGAAGGAAGCAGTTCCTACATTTTTAGACCTGTACGTACACAGACACAGGAAAACTCGTGTCTACACACACACGGCGTTTCCCGCTAAATGTACGCTCGACAGCGCGGTTCGGCATAGATAGGCATGACGTAGTTTTATCGTGTTACTTCACTGTCAGAGTCTGATGTTTGCCCGCCTATGTTCGTCATTTTCATGCTACGGAACGTGCTCCGACCAGCCCCATCTCCAAGTCCACCGTATTTTCAACAAAAAGAAAAGAAGGAACCAGAGAAGCAACCTACCTGGAGCTCCTGTTCCACCATAAACTCATGTAGAAGGTTTTATTCAATGCACAAGCCACTGTCAGCTACTGCGACGTGAAAGATTTCAGATCTCCCGCCATTTTGTCCACAAGAAATTGGAAGAATTTGGGCGGATAAATATATTCCACGTCATTAGCATATAATGATGGTAATAAGAAAACAATTACGTCACTTGTTACGATTGTGGTTGTGTTGTTCTGTGAGAGCATGATCGTAGGAAACGATCCGATTTTTAATTGAGCTATCATGATTACGAATCACGTACCTTTTCAGTAAGATTCGCTATCGTTCGCGCAGAGAGCGGAATCGGCTTTGTTACGGCTAAGATTAGTCCGGAAGTTTCTAGCAAAACCGCACGGAGAATAGCAGATGTTTGTTGCGATGCGTAGATTCGCTGAGAATAGACTAGAACGTTCGAGCGAAGTCGCGCTCTGTCGAGTGACCTCACATGCGACATCAAAGTGTCAGCAACAGTTTTGCAACACAGTATCAAAGCCGCTCAAATATTCATATTTGTTTCCTGTGCGCGTGAAATTAGCGGCCAGTATTGTGTTGGGAAAGGTCGTGAACCTTCCAGAGAATTCGGGCAAGGTCGTGAATTGTATAGCGTATTTTTGTGTAACGTCATTACACACGGGAATTTCCCAAAATTGGGGTTGAAATTAGCAGTCGAATTTGTAGACTTATGTAGTCTATTCTAGAAAGTTCTTTTTCATTGGTTGTGTTGTATGAATTTGCTAGATTATTCTGGAAAGCTATTATACTATAAAAGATTATGCTGGGAAGCGCGTTTGTACATTGTCAGTGATGGAGTTATGCAGTGTACATTGTATGATATGTTTACATTGTATGATGGTCACAGTGCGTCAAAAGCGTGGATACATTGTAGTTGAGACAGAGCACGATTTTGCTCGAACGTTCTGGTCTATTCTCATCGAATCTACGCATCACAAAAATCGACCGCTCTTCTCCGTACGACTTTGCTAGAAACTTCCGGACTAATCTTTGCGTATCATAACAAAGCCAATTCCGCTCTCTGTGCGAACGATAGCGAAACTTACTAAAAAGGTACGTGATTCGTCATCATAATAGCTCAAATAAATATCGGATCGTTTTCTACAATTTAGGCATGCGCGCTCTCACAGATCACACAACCACAATCGTAACAGGGCCCAAACACTATTTTTCTCAAGATCCGAGTTCATTATGTCAGCTCTAATATTATCATTATTCACGGACAAATACATACTGGTATCATCTGCAGTTTCATTTTAGATGCAATGTCTAGTACAATGTCGTTTTTATAAATAAGAAAAAAGATAGGGCCCAACACTGACCCTTGCGGGATGCCCGCCTCCATGGGTGACATATTCCCCAACTTAAGTCAAAAGCACCGCCTTCAGTAAACCACAATATACATCCTTTGATAACAACGGCTTGCTTGCGATTGCGCAGGTAATCAGCCAGCCATTGTAGAGGTTTCCCACGTATTCCTATTACATCTAATTTTTTAAGCAGACCATGTTGCCACACTTTATCAAAGGCTTTGGCTACTTAAAAAAAATACAGCTTGGGAATTTATGTCTCTATCCAATGACTTGCAGAAGTCATTATAGACACTAAGGAGTTGGTAGACTGTTGAGTCCCCAGGTATAAAACCTGATTGGCTAACAGTTATTAGATCATTCGAATAAATATATTGGAATATAATTTTATGGCGTTGGATGCATTTTTCTAGAATTTTACCAATGCAGCTTAGCAAGGATATAGCGTGATAATTGCTACATTTGCTTTTGTCACATTTTTTATAGACAGGAGTTACATAAGAAATTTTCCACACGGATGGAAATATACATTCGTCAAGCGACCGGTTAAAGAGAATGGTAACAGCTTCTGAAATAAGCGTACTACTAGCTATCAAAATTTTATTGTGTATAAGATCAGGACCTACGGCCTTATTTGGCTCTAGATCGTTTATAACATTAAATACCTCTGTAGGACTAAGATATATATGGGAGATTGATGTAGGTACATATTGCATATCAGGTACTGGATCATGACCTTCTACCGTAGATTGGCTTATAAAGTGATTATTAAACGCCGTTGCCTTCTCCTCGTTAGAGTCATAAATTTTACCGATTTCCTCGATAGGGGGTATATCCTCTATCGTGAATCCCTTTGACATAAACGGTTTAACTAGTTTCCACCAGTTCATACTTCCGAAGTTTCTATTACAAGAGATACGATTGTCAAACTCTAACGTGTACTCTTTCTGTCTTTTGCGTATTGCATCTGTGCAAGTATTACGAGCATGACGAAAGAGTTTCCAGTCAGCCTCTGAGTTAATATTTTTGTCCTTCCTATGGAGTTTATCCTTTTTTTTTTTTTTTTTTTTTAGCCAACTGCTCGTGTTACAATGGAGCATCTCGTTGTTGGACTATTATAGTTTTGACTGGTATACATTTCTTGGCAGTATTTAGGAGTGTGTCACCAAATGTCTTGGCAGCAGATTCAATAGACGGAATAGTTGCTATGGCTATCCAGTCAATTCTAGCAAGTTCGAGCAAATGTTTCCCTGTCAAGCTTGGCATAATTGAATATTGTTCATTTAAATCGTACATTTGGATACATATGGCCTTTAAGCTTAATAATAGGGACAGAATGGTCACTACACATGGGAGGTAGAACATCAACACATGAGACTAATTCCCTGCTAGGAAATAAAATGAGGTCAATACACGTTGCGGTTGTAGACTGTTATGCGGGTAGGAGAGGAAACTAATTGCATAAGGTTGTTCTTAACCAAGATATCAGTATGATATGGCGAGGGGTTGCGAAGTGTATCAGAATTGAAATCTCCCAATATGATAAATTTGTGCGAAGCAGAGATTACATTTTTAATTGACTGGTCAACAAGACGCCAGTAGTCAACAGAGGAGTTAGGTGGGCGATAAAAGGAACCTATAAGGATAATTTGCTGGGTCAGTCTAGTTTCGACCCACACAGCCTCGAGCGATGGTACAGTAAGGTCAGGTCTAGGCTTACACACAAGGTTATCTTTAACATAAATGGCAACGCCACCATACTGATCAAGTCTATCTACTCGAACAGGGGGATGGAATCCATCAATACTTATACTATCATTGTTAATATTATCCGAAAGCCAAGTTTCTGACATAGTTACAATATCATAGTCTTTAATTTCACATTTTAAAATTTAAAGTTTATGGCGAAGACTTCTCACATTAACATGGATAATTGAGAGATCTTTTGAGGGTGAAGTCTGGGTTGGGTCAGGGTTGGGGTGTATGTCATTGGAAATAATAAGAAGTAATCCAATCACCTGAAGAATTATGACGATGCACGTGCAAGAGGCTGTAATTAGGGAAGAAGCCTTGGCGTACTTTCCTTTATTGAAAAACTTCATCTTGCAACACAATAATTGATGTTTTATTCGAGGGGTGGAAGAGGGACGTAAATCATTAACTAAACGAGTTGTTTTAATAAGGGCAAGCGCAAGCCCTGCGTTGCCGAAAATGATGAGAATAAGGAACGGTTCAACGTTGCTAACATTAATAAAGTAAAGCTTTTGTGTTGATAATCTGACTGCAGTGGTATAAAATCCGCCGGATATGGTTCTATGTTTTTGCACACTGTTGGGCATTAGGTTACTTCTTCACAACGGTAACAAAATTCCAATTGAACCAGAACGGGCGGCATGTCATAATGTAGCTTAACTTTACTACGCATTTTGAACAGTAGAGAAAAAAGTGAGAAAGGACGAGGCAAAAAGAAATCAAGAGAAAAAGGAACAAAAATAGCATATAGTTATAATCACGATGCGTTTCTCCGCAGAAACTACTGAAATACGGAGTATTAAATTTTACAAATCAGTGAATAATGTCAAATTAAACATGTATTCTGCAAGAATGAGCCATCGTGAAGGGATCGCGTTCCACTTCAATTGGTTACTCTCGTGCGTGTCACAAGCTTATTATTCCAGTGAATAATAATGGGGGAAAATTAGTGCTAACTAGAAGGAAAGCGAGAGGAAAACATTTCCACTGTGCAGGCAGGCCCGGCGTGGGAGACAGGTTGAACAAGACTGCCCTAGGACAACTGTCCCGAGCTATCGTGGTCAACTCGTCCCCCCACGGCCTGTTTGTGGTGCCTGTTGAAGACAAACAACCAAGCAAATAACCAAACGGCAACCACTGTGTAACAGTATAGCATATATATGGTGCGTTTACAAGAGAGAACGAGAAAGAAAAGAAAACAAAGAAACGAAGAAACGAGAAAACAGGCTCTTGTTAAACGTAAAGCGATAACCATAGTTTACACACTGTGCGTTGGAAGACGGGACGAACATGACCGCCCTGGGGCAAAACCCCTCAGCCATCATGGTCGATCCATCTCCCGATGCCATAATGTAGCTCATTTGCAAGACCGTGGCTACACAAAATAAAAATACAGCAGACTATATATAATCCGGTCGCCAAAGACAAGTCAACCATGACGGCACTAGGAAAAAAAAAAACATTGCCGACATGGTTGATCCCTCCTCCGCGTGAGACAGTATGCGACCAGTCCATGGGAGGCAGGTCAAGCACGACCGCCATGGACAATACCCCTAAGCTGTCTTGATCAGACCAACTCCACCAGGGAGGCCCCTTTGGGGGCTTAACTGCCTGTCCCAAGTCAGGATAAAGGAGGAGGGTTAGGCGTGGGGCTAGCGACTCCACCCTGTAAAAAGAAACTTGCTACGGAAACGACAACAAGGGAAAAAGCGACAACCGGCGCTGGGAGCGAAAAGAAGAGTCGCCTCAAGCACCAGACGGCGCAGAGAGGACTGAATTGAAAATTGAATTGTCTTGATCAGACCAACCTCCACGGTCTGTTTGCAGTAGGTCTAGAAATCACTATGCACCAGCCCGCGCGAGACGAATCAAACACGACCGACCTGGGACACAACCCCGAGCCACCGTGGTCGACCGGCCCCGCGCGGCCCGTGCGTTGCACCAGTCCAAACCTTGACAGGTCAGAACACAAAATAACAGCACATGCCGGGGCGCCACTTCGCAATAGGCCCTCAGAAGATAGGTCATATCAGCACAACCCCGAGCTAGCCCAGTCGATCCGCCTCCGAGGGCCTACACATGGCGCATGACGAACTTGAAGACGAAAACAATCGTAAGGGGATAACATTAAATCTAGTGCGCATAAATATACGTCAGCTCCGTGGGAGACAGGCCAAACATGACTGCCCCGGAGCAACACTCCCGAGCTTATGGTCGATCCAACTCCCACTGCCAGTTAAAGTGCATGTCTAAGATAAAACATTGTGCAAAAGTGTGCATTCAGCTCGTGGGAGCGCCCGTTTCAGTATGGTTGATCCGTCTCCCACCACCTGTGTGAGTTGCCTGTCCAAAACAAAGTACAAAGCAGCGACCACTATGCAAGAGTGTGCATTAAGTCCACGGGAGACAAATAAAATACGACCACCCCGGAGCAACATCTCTAAGCTACCATGGCCGACTCGCCTCTCCTAGTCTTTGCGTGGTGCGGCATACAAGGCCATGGTTGAGCAAAACAAAAGAACGGTACAAGGCCATGGTTGAGCAAAACAAAAGAACGGTAAACAATACGTCTATCATTTCAATCCGTAAACAATAAGTAGTCTGGTCACGGAAGACAGGCCGATCATAGCGGCTACAGCAAACATTCTCGAGCCATCACGGTCGATCCATTTCCCACAGCCTGCTAGTGGGTTTTATCACTATAACAAAACACACTATAATAAAACACAAAGCACAACCCAAAACTGCCAATTACCAATTACCAAATCAAGCACAGGATTGCCAACCACTAAATCAAGCACAGAATGATAAAACCCAACATATACCACTGGAATCCCACTGTAATCTAGTGTAATCTAGTCCGTGGGAGACAGATCAAACATGAAAACCCCGGGACCGCACCCCCGAGCTTCCATGGTCGATCTATCTCCCACAGCCTGCTTGGAGAGCATGCTCAGACTAAAGCAGAGTATGCTCAAACTAGAATTCAGAGCGGCGACCACCGTGTACACCGTGGGTGAGAATTCGAGCATAAGAGTCCCAGGGCCGCACCCCGGAGCCCCAATGGTCGAACTATCTCCCATAGCCTGGTTACTCTCGTGCGTGTCACAAGCTTATTATTCAAGTGAATAATAATGGGGGAAAATTAGTGCTAACTAGAAGGAAAGCGAGAAGAAAACATTTCCACTGTGCTGGCAGGCCCGGCGTGGGAGACAGGTCGAACAAGACTGCCCTAGGACAACTGTCCCGAGGATGGTCGAGTCAAAATACAACACAGTGATAACTGCGTAGTCGCAGTGTGCATTCAGCCCGAAGGAGACAGGTCAAAAACAAGCACTCCGGAGACAGCCCCCGAGCTTCCACGGTCGATCCATCTCCTTCTGCCTATCTGCAGTGCCTGTCCAAAACATAACACATAACGGCAACCACAATATAACAGTGCGCCTTCAGCCAGTGGGAATGCTATCAAACGTGGATGCCTCTGGGCCATCCCCCCAGGCTTCCATGTCTGGTCCATCTCCCATAGCCTGCTAGTAATGTTTGTCCAAAGCCATTCACAAAACCGGCGGTGCCCATGTGTAACAGAATGTCAGCCCGTGGGAGGTAGATAGAACACAATGAACGATCCTGCTTTAGACCACAGTATATGATCAAATCGGAACAAGTCAAGTCAGAACACAACACTGCGTATTAGTGTGCATTCAGCCCGTGGGAGTCAGGTCAAACATGAACACCTCGGGGCCACACCCCCAGGTTTCCATGGTCGATCCGTCTCCCGTATCCTGTTTGCGGAACCTGTCTTAAACCTGTCTCAGACAGAACACAGGACACAGGACGGCGACCACTGTGTAAGAATCTGTCTTCAGCCAGTGGGAGACAGATCAAACATGCATACCTCGGGGCCACACCCCTACGTTCCATGGTCGATCCATCTCCCACAGCACATTGAGAGAGCTTGTCCAGAACATAGCACAAAACACAAAACGGCGACCACCGTGTAATACTGTAATAGTGTGTCTTCAGCCCGTGGGAGACAGGTCAAACATGAATGCCCCAGGGCCACACCCCCAGGCTTCCATGGTCAATCCATCTCCCAGAGCCTGTTTTGCAGAGCCTGTCCAAAACAGAACAGAAAACAAAACAGAAAACAGCGCTCACAACAACACTACTGGGGCAGATCGAACCAGAATGCCTCGGGGTCGCATTCCCAGGCTTCCATGGTCAATCCATCTCCCATGGCCTGTTCTGCAGAGCCTGCCCAAAATGTAACATAAAATGGATATAACAATGAAACAATGTGTGTCCTTTGCCTGTGGGAGATTGATCAAACATGAATGAACATGAATGTATCAGGGCCACACCCCCAGGTTGCAATGATCGAATCGTCTCCTATAGCCTGCTTGTAAGTTTCTAACTATAGCCAACCACTCAAAGTGTCCCATGTGTAACAGAGAGCATTCAGCCCGCGGAAGGTAGATAGAACACGATGAGTGATCCGCCCCTTGTAGCCTGCTTACAGTGCATGATCAAGTCAAAACACAACCCGGGATACACTGTGCAACAGTACGCATTTAGCCCGTGCCGGAGGCAGATCAAACATGAATGCCTCGAGGCCACACCCCCAGGCTTCCATGGTCGATCCGTCTCCCATAGCCTTTTTGCAGAGCCTGTCCAACAGAGCAACAATTTGCACTCAGCCCACGGGGTACACCGAGTTTACACCGAGCTTACATTGTCCGCCTTTGTCTATCTGCAAATCAGGCACTAACCTCAAGCCACCGCGTTCAATACATCTTCAGCGGACTGGCTTGCAGTAACTAGCGTGAAGCTGGAAAGTGCACGCTATTAGCTCTGGAGGAGACAGGGCTATTTTACTTATCATATCATCACAAGCGTCCCAGTAGCCCTTTTGTTGACAGAAATTTCTTAATAGGGACGGCACGCGCCGCCTCCCATCTGGTTTCACTGAATGCCGGGCCGGAGAGGGGTGGGTTGGGGGTTGGGCGGCCGTAGGTCAACACTGACCTGTACTGAAACACAACCAGAGCAGGGCAAATGCACTGACCCAGATCTTTAGTTCACGGCTGCAAAGTCTGGTAACTACTGACTCTGAGACATTCGTCTCCCAAGCGTAAAACTCAGCCTTTTCACGTCGGTAATGCCGACTACTGGCTCCATTGCTAACGACGCAGTCGGCCATCTTTGTTTTTAACTCTCGTCAAATGCTTTTCTTTTTATAACGTTTCTTGTGGGGTTTTTTTTATCTATCGCCTATTTCATTCAAAATGTGATTTTGCAAAATAAACAAAAAGTGATAAAATTTCATTTAAAAATGGACAGCAATTAATGAAATAGTTTTTGTTTTGAGTGTATTTTGGGCTGATGCTGCTTAGCACGGACATGCATCGCGATTGCTGAGTAGCAGAGTGGTCCATGTGGAACAAGACTTTATGTAGCAGTGTGGCACAGTGTGAAAGGCGATCTACGCGTGTTCTGTGTCCGTTATCTAATTATTTGTCAATAATAATTGTTATGCTTTGCGTTGGTTGTGTTGGTTGTCATGTTAAATTATATTTGTTATGAATGGAGATCAAATGTGCTTGTCAGTTTAAATGTGCTTGTCAGTTAAACTCGGAATGGCTGTAGCTGTCGAAGAGTAGTAAGCCTGAAAACGGTGTCAGTCTTTTTAATGAAGACAATGCCGTCACGTACCCAGGTGTCGTCGATACGTCTTCCTCTTTTAAGATCTCGTGCCTCCGCTGCCAGCTTAGCTTGCACCCTCGTCAGGTCGTCGTTGACAAAGATCTTGCAGGAATCTCGCTGCGTGGGCGTGAGACCGTGCCAGTTAGCATCAGGAAATAACTTGGCTCCATCCACCTTGCTGAGCAATCTACGCGAGCGCATAATTTCGTTTTTGGATCGGTACGATGCAAACTTCACGACAATGGGCCGCGCTGAGGCGTCGCCAGGTGCAAGCTCTATGGCTTCGGTCGATGTCAGTTAAATTCATTCATTAACTCCCATAGACTCGGCCACCTTTAGCACAATCTCGTCCGTGATTTCACCACTCCTCTCAGGTATGGAGGCGATACGAATGGCATTGCGTCGGCTATATTGCTCTAGCTCATCAACTGGTCCCGCAGCTCCATTATCTCTCGCCTCCACCTTTCATTTTAGTTCTATCATCTCAATCCGCAAAGCGTTAGTCACGTGGGCAGCCACCGCTTTAGAAATTAGATCCAACACTTCCGGGTCATAAAAAACGGCCTTTATCTCGTCCTTGAGAGTAGGTGCACTGGGGAACATAAGTTGTTCCTTCGACGTCTGCTACAGAAGCCAAGCACGCTCCTTCAAGTAATGTGCTCGAAAGGAAAGGTTTATTATAGTGGTCTCACTATCGTCAAGCGGAGCACAGTGGCTGCTCACATCCTCTGCCACGAGGCTGGTATCCAGTGACACGTGAAGCCTTTTATCTTGGCTGCTCTGGTTGTCTGCAGGAGAAGAGGCTAGGCGTTTAACTGTTGACATCACTGACCCCTCAGCTAACCAGGGCACCAGTCCTATTGTTCATGCACGACTCTCTCGCGCCGTCTACTGCACAGTTCATAATACAAGAGAAAAAAAGTACACCAAGACAAGGCGAGTGGGAGAAGGATAAGTGAATAAAGGCGAGACCACCGTGGTAAGAAGATGCGCGCTGGCGGCTCCTCCTTCCCATCCGGCTCCCCTCGCTTGTTGGTCCCTTGCCCTTTGACGCGCTTCCGTGGTTTGGGACTGTCGGCGATAGCGGTCCGGCGGACGTGACGCTGTAGGCAACCGTGCGTGTCCCACGCCGATCCTGGCCCGGCGAAGCGTGGTTGACCCAGGTCAGCCCTCCGACTGGTCCAAGCCCCAGAACCGTGTAAAGCAAACAAAAACCTAAATGGCAACGTAAGTATCGTATCTGGTGGTTCCCAATACCTCCCCTCCAAAGCCCACCCCGCCTTGTTTACAATAGCACTAACAATTACCTCCCATACATTCCGCTTCCATACTAAACCGATAAGGCACACAATTCAACAACCAACCATAAGCACAAACCAACTTAACATAATCCACACAAATACTATACTACGCAACTCATCCCTTAACCCCGTCCCCTCTCCCCCGCGACCCCACCCGGGTCTGCCCTGGGGGACTTGGGTGGGGTTAGGCATTTTTTAGTTCCCAGGGTCACCCTGGTCAGCCCCACAGGGTGGGTTTTTCTCTATATTCTGGGGCATGTGTTTCTGTCTACCCTTTGTCCATTCACCTGTATTTGCCTTTTTAAAACTCTCCCTACTGTCTGCACTGCCTGTAGCTCTTGATATTGGATGTGTGTTGCCAAATGGTCTTAGCTTTATTTAGGCCCCATGTTGTAGGTTTATTTAACGTATTTGACCGGCTGGCGACATACATTCAATTTTCTGTTTAGTTTTTTTTTCACAAGCAGTGCAGGCACGTCCTGAGAAAGCCTTGTTGCTGTCGGGACGTTGAGCAATGTACAATCAATCAATCAAACCCTCTCCCCCGCTACCTCTAACACATAGTACACACGTAACAATTCTAACAAACATAACGAACGCACGCAGGGTCTTTGCACTTACCTCCTCTGAGACTCAATGCAAGCGCCGCCACCCGCAGGCAAGACTAACCCCAGTATCCGGCCTCCAACGACCCGGCGACCGAATCGGCGCTCTGTCGCTAACACTCACGGTCAGCCACTGACTTTCAACAGCCAGCAAATAGGGACGACCAGGTCCCGCCGAGTACAGCTGCTAACTAAACTAATGCCGATAGCTCTCGGCCGTGACCACGCCGCTGCGTGTTAATCACGTGCCTCGCGCGTGCAACACACAAAACATTCATCCGACTCTGTCAACTCACAACAAATCCTAGTTTCCTAATCCTAGTACTTTCGACTACTACTACGCGAAACGGTCTCAAACCGAGACATATTCCCCAACTTAAGCCAAAGCACCGCCTTCAGTAAACCACAATCGTTTAGAACAGAGACGCGACTTAGTCGCTTTGCCTATTCCGTCATGCGACTCAAATAGTCGGCTCCAACATTCTCCGCCCCTGGAATAACTGTAACTATGAAGTCGTGTTCTTGTCGTTCGGGTCCATCGAAACCTGCCAGTATCCCTTACTCAGATCCAGCTTGCTGACGGCTTCGCCTTCCCAAGCTTCGCAAAACGATGTTCCGTATCTGTGTAATAGGACATTACCTATGGGCCGATGGCCGCAAAACATCTGTTCAGTCTGCCTCAAAGTGGGGTAGACCCCCTGATGCAGCGCGTCTGTGCGCGCTGTGCGGCGTGTGTGTATGTGTGTGTGTGTGTGTGTGTGCGTGTGTGTGTGTGTGTGTGTGTGTGTGTGTGTGTGTGTGTGTGTGTGTGTGTGTGTGTGTGTGTGTGTGTGATCATTATATTATGAGTACCAATTCCAAGAAGAAATTGTTGTTTCTTTTTATTCATATCTTGTCTGTTTCCTTTCTCGTGTTGTCATTGGTTTTTCCAGTTATGTAATCTCACCCCAATTCGAATGGGTCGTTGACCTACCGAATAAAGTGTTCTGAGTGTCTGAGTGTATCCGGCATGGGTTTACAATCGGACTCTATAGCCGTGTTGAGGCGCCTAAAGTGGAATCTCGTGGACCCATCCGGCTTCTCCCTTACTAACACGATTGGCGAACTGTACGGCGACGAAGCGATCACCCCCATTTCAAGCATGGCCTTGACTTCTGACTTAATGGTTTCCACTTGGGAATGCGGCAGTGGAAACTGCCTGACCTTGATTGGTACTTGTGTTCTCAAAGGCAAGTCCGTCAAAATCGATTGGTACTCGACACACACTTCCTCCACTTCCTCTTTCTGGCTTCGCGTGAGATCCGGGTTGACTTCGACGTCGCGATATGATTCCTCTGCCTGTAGTGGAATCAGGGCAATCGCGCCTCCTGCCAACCTATTCGCTCTCTCGGCCTCTTCGCCTTCCGACCCGTCTTGAGCGATCACCGCCGTCCCTGCTACTTTCTCTGCCGGTGCGGGCCGCGTCTCCCTCTCCTTGTAGGCTTTTAGCAGGTTCGCATGAAACAGTTTTTAGTATGCCTCCAAAAGAGGCATTTTATTCTACATTAAATGGCAAAGGAATTTCTGACTCTGAATACCAACATGCTCTCGATGCATGGTGACTACCACGACCAGTATTTGAAAGCCGACATTTGCTTGCTAGCAGACATTTGAAAGTTATCGTGAAAAGGGACTGTTGCACTACAGTCTTGACCCGGCCAGCTACATAACTAGTCCTGGCATGACATGGGATGTATTTTTAAAATCCAGTACCTGTTGTCTGATCGCATGATGGTTGACATGGTGGAATGCGGATTGAGAGGAGGCATTAGCATGGCAGCAAATAATTATGCCAAAGCTAATGATAAATATCTTACCGACTTTGACCCCTCAAGGTCATCTAATTATATCCTGTACAAGGACGCATGTAATTTGTATGGGTTCGCGATAACCGAATTATTGCCCTTGAAAAACTTTTGTCTGCATGATTTGTCACAATGTGATATAACATACTTAACACACTGTATTATGACTCAGACCAGAATGACGAAAAAGGTTGGAGCTTTGAACTGAGTTGACCTGGAGTACCTGCACCACCTACATGATTACCATAATGATTATCCATTAGCTGTTGAGAAAATGTCTTTGGCGGGGAAAAAAGAAGACACCAAACTTGTGCCAAATTTGAATGACAAATTTAATTACGTTTGTCACTATCGCCTACTGCAGTTTTACATCAGACATGGGTTAGTACTAAAGAATTGATTGATTGATTGTACATTGCTTAACGTCCCGACAGCAACAAGGCTTTCTCAGGACGTGCCTGCACTGCTTGTGAAAAAAAACCTAAACAGAATATTGAATGTATGTCGCCAGCCGGTCCAATACGTTAAAGAAACCTACGATATGGGGCCTAAATAAAGCTAAGACCATTTAGCAATACACATCCAATATCAAGAGCTACAGGCAGCGCAGACAGTAGGGAGAGTTTAAAATAGGAAAATACAGGTGAATGGACACGAGAAACACATGCCCCAGAATAGAGAGGAAAACCCACCCTGTGGGACTAACCAGGGTGACCCTGGGAACTAAAAAGTAGTTAACCCCACCCAAGTCCCCCAGGGCAGACTCGGGTGGGGGTAGTACTAAAGAAAGTTCACAGAGGCATTGAGTTTGATCAGTGTGCTTTCATGAAAGATTACATAATGAAAAACACAACCCTTTGTGCAATGGACGGTAACACTGCATTTGACAAAGACTTCTTTAAGCTTATGAACAATGTCTGTTTTGTTAAGACGATGGAAAATCCTCATCACCGCAAAGATGTGAGACTGGTCACAACTGAATCAGGCGCATTAAACTTACAGGCAAGCCACAATACACAGGGTATAATACTCATTGTATGCAGTGACACTCCAAAAAAAAAAAAAAGATTGTTAAACTGGACAAGCCAGTATTTATTGGTATGGCAATACTTGAGATCAAAATTATTGATGCTATGATTACTTTAAACCGAAATACCCTAACTGTCGGTTGTTATACACTGACACTGACTCTATGATCATAGATGTGCCTACTGAAGACTTTAATGAAGATATGAAAACAGAGTTGCATATGTAGGACACGTCTGATTATCCCAAGGATCACCCGCTGTATAGCACACAAAACAAAAAAGTGCCTGGAAAGTTTAAAGACGAACTAAATAGAGTGCCGATAGTTGAGTACATTGGATTGAGGTCGAAAATGTATTCCATACTGCACCAAAAAGGCAGTCAGTCCAAAGCAAAAGGTTTTTTTTTTTTTAAAAACAGCGATAAAAAATAAAGATATACGGCATGAACACTACAAGCAAGTTTTAGATGGAGAACTAATGCCTGATTATCCAAATAAGACACTGAGGTCAAACAAACATAATCTTGAAATGATCCAAATGCATAAGAAGTCACTTGCCGTAGGGGACACAAAACGAGTGTTTCACACTAAGGAATTGGCTTATGAGCCTGGACATTACAGCCTTAAGTTATCTGAAGACATTTGTGATGAACTGATTGATGAACTGATTGATATATGAAATAGTTAAAAATGAGTAACAGTGTCTGGTGGAATAATCTGTAATTCTTCTCTGACAAATGCCCCCTGTGGGGCAGGCTCATATAGTTAATAAATCGATGGGTTGCCGCCAGCACCGGGGCATATTTTTAAAAAAATATTGTGAACAGATGTAGACCATATTGGATCAGTTGCGCTTCGTCTTACGTCATTTTCTGCCTCGCCGGGTTGATACAGATATCTCACCTGTTTTGTAAAACAAGCTTGTGTCTGGCATTGTTTGTGATTTTAGCCCTGGCCCTGACCCTGATGGCAATGCTCTTAATTTAATAGCATCAGCAGTTTTTGGGTGACCTTCATTATTCATTGCTTTTATCACAGATGGTAACCCACTTAGTGTTATGTGTGTCATGCATGAGTTCCTTAGAATAATGATAACTGAAACGTCTCTCCGATAATTGTTTGTTAAAGTTCTCAACAATTGTCTGTGACCTGTGCACGCTTGGTTTTGCTGCATCTAACCAGTATACCATGCTTTGAAAATAATTGATTAACTGCTCCTTTGAATTCACTTCCGTCATCGACTTGCACAAGCCTAGGGTATTTCAGAGGACCCTGACTATATATCAATGATAATGCTGAAGCTACAGTACTAGTGTTCTTGTCAGTTATGGGTTCAGCGTCCTTGAACCTTGAAGCAATGTCGACAACAGTCAGTGCATACTTGTATCATTTTTTCCTAATCATATCGTGTGGAAGGAACAGAAGATCCATTTGTGTGTGTCATTAGGGGTAGTGTTCTCAAAGTGTGGGCTTGGTATTTTTCTAGGCCCAGGTAAATAAATTTGCCAAATGGCTTGTATTTGCAGCCATAGTTTTACTTGATTGAGCATGGCATTGCCGCCGCCGCCGCTGCCGCAGCATACAATTTTTCTATTGCAGTTTTTCCTTTCCAGTAGCCAATCGGGGAGTAATATATTTGATAGTTTAGCGTCAATGCCTGTCATTTTTTTCTAGCAAGAAAAACTCCTGTAAAATATACAGAAGTCATGCCTACTATTACGAAAATTATTTTTTCCATTTCTTTGTTGCTGACTGGGTTGATAGTAATTGCTAAGTTTTGGTTGTGGGATGGTCATGTCTTCGCCAGTAACAAGGTAGTCTTCTTTGATAGTGTCATCAACATTTGAAAATGTATGCTGTGCGTGACCTTCCAGCCTGAGTTTTTCATTGATGAAATCAAGTTTCTCAATTCTCTGTTTCTCATACTGCTGCTCAGCTTGGGCCAGTTTTTCAGACGCCTCATTGTGTCGTCTCATTTCTTCTGCAGATTCCTCTCTACTCACTTTTGAAAAGAGAAAATTTGATCCGCTAAAAGCAATTGCATTAACAACAGCACCGCCAATCATAACAGCCAATGTTGCCATATTTTTTATTTACATAGATACATTTTGTGGAACAATTCCCTGCTTAACTCTTTGGAGACGCGTTTTTTTGGGCTTGGCTATTCCCTGGGAATGCACGTTTTTGGGGTATTGTGAAAAAATTATACAGAGGACAGTTTTCCTGCACAAGAATGCTGCACATATCAGTAAAAACTTCATTATTTCAACTTTCTAATGATATAAGTTTATGTACCTAAATTTAAAAAACGTACCAAAATATTTTTTTGCAATTCACCAACAAAATGTATCCAGACTTTTTTCCGGCATTTTGGATCATAGAAACTGCGTGAAAAAAACTTTAGTTGCTCATGTAAATTCAAAAACAAAAGCAATCTGCTTTAGCTTTCCAATAAAGGGAAGTAACTGCTGATAGACAAATGGTTTCTAAATCGTATAACAGCAGTAGTTTACCTTTGACCATATTTGCCATCATGGGGGAGAAGGAAAAAAAGTCGTACGCTCTTATATAGCATACACGTCGCCAACGACTACGTTCAGGGTGTACGCGCTTAAAGCGCATACGCGGCTTCAAAGAGTAGTTAAAGAAAGTGTTTTGTGGCAATCGATGCTGTTACAACTGCAATTAGTTTAGCACCGTCTTCTAAATCTAATTTACCCAGGTCAGCAGCACGCATATAATAATAATAATAATAATAATAAATCGCTCATGTACCATCGTGCTTGCGTATCGCCCGGCATACCTATCTCAAAATCGATTCAAGTTTTTTTTTTTTCATCCTGTACGCCATTTAATTATTCTCTAGTCGTACGTGTATGCAAAAATAAAAGCTAAAAGTGATTAGCTTACCTTTTTTCCTTCCTTGGGAAAGCGAAAGAATGATATGCCGATACAACTTTGCTTGTTGCGTTTGAGAAAAGAAACTGCTTTGCGAGTCTCCCCCACGCTTCGCTTTGCTCGGTCAGCCCGTCGCAGCACGTTCATAAGGGAAATAAATCTCAAAACGCGTCCTCGCACTCTTGCTTTGTCTTATAATGATTGTATTGTCTTTGATAGCACTACTATCGATAGCACTATATGTCGATAGCTTTGTGATCGCTAGCACTATGTGTCGATATCACTACTACTTCAAAAGTACATAAGTCTGCGTGTCGATAGACCTATTTTGTCTGTAGTGCTAGTGACACGTAGAGCTATCGACACGTAATACACGTACTACTGATACACATGGGTCTCTCCAAAGCTGTGTACCACAGTACTCTCAGATGAGTGTTTTTGTAAACCTTTCCTACTGATCGGCTCTATTGCCGACACTGATCGATAGGGAATTGAAAAGACGAATTGAAATAAAATTCACTTCAAAATACGACGTTTTTCTTAAGTTGTATTTTTACGCCTGAAATGTCAAAAAAGCTGCCCAAAATGGCGGATGAAAATGTGACATGCATTAAGACCCCTTCTCTTTTCATGTACCAAATCTGATTGAGTTTCAATAAAAAGTCTAAACCCGCAGTTTTCTACTGTTTGTGAAATGAAGTGAGTGCCTGTGTGATTTATTTTCTCCACAAATTAATTCCGATACCTTGCGTTTTTGGGCAGTGAGGAAAAATAGCCGTCCAACGTAACGCGTGTTTCCGCCACACATGTCAACCAACAGGCACCGCTTCTTTTCTTTAAACGTATGGAGACAGAACTATTTTCATCCATATACCTTGGAAGATGTGTACGAAACGTGTAGGTCGTGATTAAATTTTGAATAAAACAAAGACTTTTTCCCGTTTTTTTTAAAATCTACGATCGCTTCCTGTTTCCGCCATTCCGTTGGACTACATCATTTTCGCATTTTACGATAGGAAACCTACAGCCCATGAACTATGTTGCATATGAATAGCTTCCGGTTGTCAGCGGAAGGCTAGTAGTGCACTCTGTCAGTTTGAAAGAGGTTCGAAGAGAGAGCGCGAATCTCCAATAAATTTGATTTCCTTCATACTTCCAAAAGTTACCTTGGACAATTTTATTAGTGACGAAGAATTTAAGCGAGTCCAGGATGGCGTGGGGGAGACTCGCAAAGCAGTTTCTTTTCTCAAACGCAACAAGCAAAGTTGTATCGGCATATCATTCTTTCGCTTTCCCAAGGAAGGAAAAAAGGTAAGCTAATCACTTTTAGCTTTTATTTTTGCATACACGTACGACTAGAGAATAATTAAATGGTGTACAGGATGACAAAAAAAAAAACTTCAATCGATTTTGAGATAGGTATGCCGGGCGATACGCAAGCACGATGGTACATGAGCGATATGTGAACGGATAGCCGTTAAAAATAATTTTAATTATCTTTGGGTTCGAATCTGGGAATTTCTCCGTTCGGTTCTCAGTCTCTGCATTTGACACGCCTAGTCACCTTTTTGGTTTGAAGTGGAAAACTACACTGACTGCAGTTAGACCCTAGCTCTCCACGAATTCCAAGAAATGTTATCAGTTGGAAAGTGGTCTAACTAACACTTAGATCCAAAGAAATTATACGTCCTTAGTATTTTCTTTCAAATGTAAAAGTGATCCATCTATACATAGATTAGTTTTCCTTTCCACTAAGGTTGGTTGGTTATACATTGCTTAACGTCCCGACAGCAACAAGACTTTCTCAGGACGTGCCTGCACTGCTTGTGAAAAAAGCCAAAACTAAACGGAATATTGTCGCCAGCCGGCCTAATACGCTAAATAAACATAAAACCATTTAGCAACACACATCCAATATCAAGAGCTACAGAAAGGGCAGACAGTAGGGAGAGTTTAAAAAAAGAAAATACAGGTGAATGGACCAACGGTAGACAGAAACACATGCCCCAGAATAGAGGGGAAAACCCACCCTGTGGGGCTGACCAGTGTGACCCTGGGAACTAAAAAGTAGTTAACCCCACCTAAGTCCCCCAGCGCATACTCGGGTGGGGGCCTTTCCACTAATGTTCGATTAACGCAAGATAGATCTAATCAATTCAGTGTGCCGCTTGTGCACAGCTAATATAACTTTAGAAGGGGGAAAAAACGTTGCAGACTGTTCTCACGAACTAGGGCTACATATTAAAGCGTTTAGGTGATGTTTTAATACTTTAAATTCATTCAGTGTTTGTTATTTTTCCAATAGATGTTAGAAATAAGCGCAGAACACTTGAAGGAAAGATTTGTTGAGACTGCATTCACGGGCCTACAGGTTATGCAGTGTCCATTTTGAAGACAGCCAGTTAAGTGTCTCACGGAAAGGCACAGATTGTTGTGGGATGCCGTACCAGCTTTGCTTTCTATGCCCAACCCACCCCCGAAAGTGACGGCAAAGAGACAGCCACCCAGGAAGAGGGATGCTGCTGCACGTGTCACTTCAGCCAGGTAATTTATATAAATAAATAATTGTTAATATAATACGTAAACGTAAAACTCTCAAATATGTAGTTTTCCTCCCCGACAAAACAAAACAAAAAAGGCAAAGCCCTTGTCACGACCCCGCTTCCGGGGCGCGAGCTATGAGCGCTAACACTCGAGACACACCCAACCCGCACTAACACAAACCTAACACAAACACCAGAGGAACAACGACGACGACATTTATTAATACACTCCTAACAATAACTAACTATACCCTCATTCAATCCTAACCACACGCTCACACGTCACATTCACACACACATACGTCCAAACTCCCCAAACCGATTAACCACTATACACAATACAAAATAGCAACAAAATATATGATAAACTAAATATCCCTAATAAAATACAAACGAACAATACATAAATAAAACTACTATCCTTAATACAACGAAACTGAAAAGCTTAAACCCAAAAGCCACCGGACCCCGACGGAAGCACAAGCGTCAGGCGCTAATGCCAGTAGACCAACGCCTTTGCTTCCGCGAAGAGTCCCTCACAGCACGTGGCTCCTTAAGTAATATAGTATGGCAAATAGCACAATCAACGATCAACACACAAATGAAGATCGAGAAAAATGAATATTGTTCATAAGCTACTACATCTCCTCAGCGGGAGCACGAACGACAAGTTCGAATTAGGCTAATGCTCTAGCAAACTAGACATTCACAGAACAAAGCTCTTTTAACTAACAACGTTTCAGAACAAAAAAGGCTCCTTCAACTAGCAACGTTTCAGAATAAACAAGGCTCCTTTAACTAGCAACGTTTCAGAATAAACAAGGCTCCTCTAACTAGCAACGTTTCAGAATAAACAATATCACGTATACAAATGGAGCAAATATCACTAATTCAACCTGACTGAAAAAAGTTGAATAAACAATATATTTCACGTCACGGGACCTTCTCGCCGGAAGTACGACCGTTAAGCGCAGCTCAACTCGATGCTCTTGCTTCCGCGATAAGGTCTTCCGTAACACAGGCTGTCTTTAAATAATACAATATCTCCAAAACTTTCCGTCACTGTGACAGAGCTCCTCTCACAAGACTGTCACTACGAGGAGATGAAATAAATCTTAACGTTCTTTACAATATTATAAACATACAAGACTTTCCTTAAACAGGTTAGAAATAAGTGGGACGACCCGACCTGACTAACACGCGGCGTGCCGCGACACTCGTAACAGCAGCCAGGTTCGGCGTTGTAGCCCCACAAGGCGGAGTGACACAGTCAGCCTCCACTCAGTACCACAGCAAGGTGGCAGACTAGCTGGTTAGTTCTTTGGATTTAAAGATGCATGTCATCCGTGAAGACACCCCGGCTAGGACGAAGACAAACAAGACAAGACAAGCCAGGGGTTAAGTCCTCGCAGCTCTTTCTCTCTCTCTCTCTTCTCTCCTTCCTCGGACACGGGATCTGGGGACGACCCGAACCGTATCGCAGGGCCGATACACAGGACCGACACAGCCGCTTGTGGCCTCCAGCAAATGGCGAACCACGCCTTGAGACTGTTGGCAAAAGACGACTGCCTCGTTCGCTGTTGGAAATGCGACTCCCAATTTGGATACCGTTAGGTTAGCGAAAAAAACGATCACTAAGTTTAAAACACGTGAAACATCAACCACCCGATCGCGTGTAGACTGAGCGATCACGTGTGGTACGCCAACATCCAAACTGTCGCACGGCAGCAAATACTCGTGTACAGGCCAAATACTAGACACCTATGCTATCGCTACTCGGTGACTAACTAAACCCTGTCACCCCTCTAAACTTACTCCCCTACAAAAATAGGCGAAAAAAAAAAACCGTGTCGTGACAGCCCTTATGGTTCACGTGTATGACCGATCCACACATGTGCCAATAAGTAAATGCACCATGTTTTCTCAAAATTTAATCAGTTTTTACACATCTGTCAAACCCCCGCGACCCTTGACCTTTGCGACGCGTCAACTAAATTAGTATACATAGGAAGGTCATATCACCAGCTACCTTTGTGCCAAATCTGATTGAAAAGTTTGCAAAAATGTTAGCATTTTATAGTGACCCTTGACCTTTTCCTTTGGGTCATCCAAATTAGTATGCATAGATAGGTCTTACCATCAGGTATCTCTGTAGCAAGTTTGGGTTTGAAGTTGTGAATAGTAACTGAGAAAAAAAAATTGGTCAAAATATGGCTAGTTTTGACCTATTTCCTGAGCTCTTGTGACCCTTGACCTTTCCGAGGGCTCATCCAAATTAGTATGCATAAACAGGTCTTACCATCAGGTATCTCTGTAGCAAGTTTGAGTTTGAAGTTGTGAATAGTATTTGAGAAAAAAAACATCTTTCGTCAAAATATGGCTATTTTGGACCTATTTCCTGAGTTTTTGTGACCCTTGACCTTTTCGAGGGATCAACCAAATTAGTATGTATAGAAAGGTCTTACCATCAGGTATCTTTGTACCAAGTTTGGGTTTGATGTTGTGAATAATATTTGAAAAAAGAATTATGTCAAAATATAGCTATTTTTGATATATTTACTGATCCCCTGTGACCTTGACCTTGTGAGAGGTCATTGAAATTGGTATAGTTTAGAAAGGTCTTGCCACAAAGTATCATTGGGCCAAATTTAAAGACTGTAGCTTGAATAGTCTCGGAGAAAATGTCAACGATAAAGTTTACCACGGACGACGGCGGACCTATAGAAATTAGTTTTTGAATGTGTTCTGTTGCGCTTTCCCAGAGTTTTCGAATGTTATTACATGACCAAAAGAAATATTCTATGTAATCTTTATCATCACAAAAGTCACATTTTTCGGAAGTCTTAATGCCCATCTTATGCAAAAGAATAAGAAGATAAAATTTATATTATGCAGTATTTTCCAGTGTAGTAATCGCAGCCTTGTTTCTTTTGTAGGGGAGGAGCCCCTATTATGAAACAGTGCCTATTATGAAACACCTTGCTCCCGGATAAACGGAATAACTTTTCCAAATTCCGCCTGTGCAGTAATATAGAGCTACTTCAGTGAGCCTTATTTCCGGTACAAGAATGTCAGGAGTGACGAAAACGAAAACACGCCGAGAAAATGTGAGTTTTGACCCTTCTGCATCTAATTTTTCGCCATTTTGAAACACTTACATCAACATTCAGTTTTGTGATTTTTAAAAAAAATAGCCACTCTTGTCATGAAGAGCAATCTTCGGACATCAGATAACCAGCGACAATCGTTTTGGTTCTCTTTTTGTTGTTTTGGAGGCACGCATTTTCCTGGAGAGGTATCTTGTTCCTATTATGAAACACAGTGAGCACCTAATGTGTAACACAGTATTTCATATAAGGAGCAGTGTTTGTTTAGCGTATATATCGGAAACCATCCAGCCAGTTTGTTCCAGCCTTCACTCGCGTCCCAAGCAAGCAAGCAAGACAGAGCCTGCACGCCACGCGCTGCACCCGCAACTACGCAAAAGTCATCGCCGCAAGGAAGCATGACCTCAAGAAAGAAAACCAACAACGCCCTTCTAAGGGCGAACCGACGGAGAACAAATCTGGAACAGGCCGACGATTACCAGGCCAGCCACCCCCAAGTCCAACCACAATCATCGCCTAAACCCAGGAGAGAGACAAGGCGACCAATGTCACCGCCAAAACCCCCTCAACCAACGGCGCAGATGATGACACCGGTTACGCCGAACCAAAGACTAAGGGAAATGCTCCAAAAGCAGCCGCCGCCTGTACCACCAGCGGGAATGTTCCCCAAACTCGACGCACTGCTAAGGGCCTCACCGATATACGCATCAGCGAGCCCTCCAACAACGCCTCGACTACCGCCATCACTGGCGGATGCAGAAGAAGAAGAAGAAGAAGCAAAATACCAACCAGCGAGCCCCCCCCCCCCCCCCCCAACAGCGTCACCAGAAGAGGAGCCCGAAGACTCGTCAGAACCGGCATCGGAGTCCGACGCCCCATTCTCCCCACCGCCGGTCATTATTCCCGAATCTCTCACTCGGGAACGGCCGGCATCGACTGAGGAGGGAGGGACCCGGCTCCGGAGCATGGACTTCGATGACCTAGTGCTCCTACTGCAGGACGCCATACCAGCTATATTAGCACTCAACGGAGACACCTACCGTGGCCACCGCGCACTGGTCACCTCCCGGTGGCTGGTGCACACAAGTGCGCTAAAGGACCTAAAACCCCGTAAGACGGAGAGCACGGGCCGGCCAGCCAAGCCACAACCGAGACAACCAACAGCGAGTGTCAGGCAACAGCCGCCGCCCCAAAGACAGCAACCAAGAAAACCGGCACCACTCCCACCACCACCAAGCATAGAGGTTGCGGCAACACCCCGCTGACAACGCAGGAAGCCGGCACAGAAACAACCCCAACCCCGGCCACCGAAACCAAGAGCACTGGCACCGACCCGGCACCGCAAGAAGCCAGCTCCACCCCAACACAACACCTTCAGCCACCGCCAGTCAACAAACCAACCAACGGCCCACGGCAGCGTAGACGACCACCCAAGCGCTTCCGGAACCAACACCCAGCACTACTCCCCACGCCGCCACCCCACCTTCGACTGCCACCTCAACACCGCCACCCACCCCGCCCAACCCAGCGCCCTACCCCCAAGCCCAGGCTCCACTGGCAACCACCACCGCCACCCCAACGCCCCAGGCCCTACTACAACCAGCCACGGTTCCTCCGGCCTCCACCACCACTTCTACAAGATATGCTAGAGTGGCTGGCATACAACCTCCCCCCCCCCCCCCCCCCCCCCCCCGCCTGGCACTGAAGCGACGGTCCCCCGGCCTATCACCCGCCTCCTCCACCACCACCCGCCCGGCCCCGGTAACACCACCAGCCGCTGCACGACGGAGCGACAGACAGACAGCTAGATGACCCCTCCCCTCAACCTCCCTGGTCCCCCCCCCCCCCCCCCCCCCAGGACGAAATCAGCGAGAGCTGGAAGTTCCCATCCCTTTAAAATTAGCACTAGCACTAGCCAGTTTGTTCCAAATTTCATATGTTGATACTATTTGTCAATACAGATTATCCCACACCAGGATCATGTCACTTTGGTCAAGGTCAAGGTCACAACGGCTACATTTATTATGTATGCCATTGTCCAGGCAATGTTACTGTAAACACCGAAACGATGTGATCCAAATGGCAAATTGTGCCATTTTGTGACGACACAGCGTGTTGCATACCAGAATCTATTCACTGTCGTAAAGGCCAAGGTCACAACGGCCATATTTGTTTTGTGCAGAATTGTGTGCTAGGCAATATCTCAATAACCATTGAGCCTATTCAATCCAAATTTTAGATTATAGTATTTTACCATATCACACATTGCCATCAATCTTAACTGTGCCTCTACCTCAAGGTCAAGGTTATAGTTGCCATATCTTTCTTGCAGATTATTGAGTAGAGAATTTCTCTGAAACAGCTGTACTGATCTGCTCTGAAATTTTAGGAAAAGATGACTTACCCTCATAGGTGATGTTTTTAACAGAATGAATTCACGACCTGTAAGGTGAAGGTCGCAGAGGCCATATTTGTGTGAGCCTTTGTGCAGGCAATATCTCTGAAACCACAGATTTTTTCCAACTTTTCTTTATATTGCACTTAACCCCTTCACAGCCGAGAACCTCTCAATAGGAACATATTGTATTTTGCTTAACGTCCCGACAGCAACAAGACTTTCTCAGGACGTGCCTGCACCGCTGCTTGTGAAAAAAAAAAAAAAAAAAAAAACTAAACAGAATATTGAATGTATGTCGTCAGCCGGTCTAATACGTTAAATAAACCTACGACATGGGGCCTAAATAAAACTAAGACCATTTAGCAACACACATCCAATACTAAGAGCTACAGACAGCGCAGACAGCAGGGAGAGTTTAAAAAGGAAAATACAGGTGAATGGATCAAGGGTAGACAGAAACACATGCTCCAGAATAGAGGGAAAACTCACCCTGTGGGGCTGACCAGGGTGACCCTGGGAACTAAAAAGAAGTTAACCCCACCCAAGTCCCCAGGGCAGACCCGGAATAGGATCCATCTGCAAGACACATAGAGCCTCATGAGCCTCGCGCGATCGCGGGGGCCTATGGTGATTTTGGCTCTTGCTGACACAACTGACATATATTTATTTGACGTTTGGGATTCCTTGGAACTGCATTAGGAAAGATTTCAGAGCAATATTTGCGTCTAGTGGTAGTGAAGAGAATAAAACAGATATGTCAAAAACCAAGTTTATGTAGCGACATCACTTCAAAATGACTCGCACAGTTGTCGGGAATGCTTTCAGACAGACAAAATTGCTCACTACTATCTGCGGGGAGGGGGTGGGGCTAAATAGTTGTTCCAAGAGCAGACCTTGTTGGCTTACGTGTGACAGCAAATGTGAAACAGTATAAATGTAGTCACCAATTGTCCATGCAGCCGCTCTTCAGCCGTCGTGTGTGTATGCGTCCGGTTTGTATAAGGCAATTTCTTAGGGGCTATAACATTCACAGATTTTAAACTCGACACAATTGTAGTTTACAAGAACAACTTTACCTACATATTTCACCTGTAGAAAAGGTCAAAGTCACCCCAGGTCGATGTCATTTTTTTGCACACAAATTTTGTTAAAATTAACTTTGGGAGCAAAAGTTTGACAGTACGTAAGTATGGTTTTATACTACGAATACTATTGTGAATGACCTCTCTTTAAGGTATAGGGCAGTTAAAAAAAAAAAAAAAAAAAAAAAAAAGAACGTGCGGGAGATTCCGTAGACCTTTTCGTGGGAACTCTTCCTGTCGGCGGAGTCACGGTTGCTGAGAATGTGAAGAGGGTGAGGACCTACAAATGCGCCACTTGTTGACTATCAAACGAGGGGCGGGTGGTACTGGTGTTAGTGCGGGTGGGAGGTCGCGCGAAGGGGGAGAGAGGTCTGGAGCCCTTTTCACCAATGGGCGAAAAATCACACAACGGACCGTTTACAATTTCCAAGAAGAGGCGCTGGAAGATGTGTGTGTGTGGGGGGGGGGGGGAGGGGGGGGGTTGGGGGGGGGGGGTTGGGGGGTGGGTGGGTTCCAAACTCCCCAAAATGGAAAATTACACATTAAAAAATATCCTGGGAGCCGTGCACCTTGGAACATCCCTCTCCCCCGGAATTTGCTTCTGAATATGTACATACACCTGTGTCGATAATGCTAGCTTGTATCGAGTTTGACTTCTGAGGTGGAAAAACTAAATACAGTAGCTTTTATTCCTCCATACATAGAACATTTTCAAAAAAACTTGCTGACATGCCTGCCCTTTGACCTTTGGAAATAAAATTAATATGCATAGACAGTTTAATCGGCCCTAGCTTCTTCTTCTTCTTCAGCGTTCCCGAGGTTCTGCCTCAGATGTCAAGATTAATATCCACCTGAGGCCGAGTAATCCATGAGGGTTGCGTGTGTGCTCGTTTTCCTGACGGGTTTCCACACTATACCAGATGACATAGTCAGCGACATTCCGACTTCGTTGGTCATTGGTTGGTTTTCTGTCGGGGTTTGCTCCCCTAGCCTTTGCCTCTCCCGATGCACCAACAAGACAGTGGGGCTATTTACCCATAGTTGGGAGTCAGGTTCACGGGCATCAGGGCCTATCCACACACCGGTGGGCCTGCATGCCGCGTGTCTGGGGGCCAGACCTCCTCCGAGTCCCCTGTAGTTCAGCCTGAGTCCGTGAGGTGCTCAGTTACCGTGTGTCGCCGCGAGGAGGCTCTACGTGAGGCTTGTTGTTGGAGAGGCTATGTACTGGCAGAGAGAGACTGACGCATTCCGCCCTCCTTTTCGCAATACTGCTAGCCAGCGGTGAAGCTGAACTACGCGAGAAGTGACAAGCACTACCACTGCGCTACCACACTAGACGCATCACAACAACTATTTTGACACACTAACCCCTAGCAAAACATTTCCACTGGGGCCTCTTTGCAAAGTTCGCATACGGACTACCTGTAATAACAACAACCTAAAATAATTTTAAAAGCCTTCTTACTTCTCGTGACCTTTGACCTTAACGAGAGGTTAACTTAGTAGAGCTGCAAACAAACGTTGTATTATCAGTTTTCTCTTTGGCAAGTTTTAAAATAAGATTATAACTATTTTCTTTAAAAATTGCCCGTTTATTGACCTTTGTAACCTCAGCGCAAATGACAATCAAAGCTATGGACCTCACCGGTGCGCGCATTTTCAGCCAATCAGAAAATAGAAAAAAAAAATTGCCGCAGCGCGGCTCTGTTGCTGGGTGCCACAAGCTTTCCCGTAACTAAGCAAGGAAATGGCGAAGCGCGATACTGTTTATGCGTATACATTTCACTGAAATGGTTAGGCATTGCCATTGGGGTACCTGCAATCGGGACGAAAGCTACCCAGAAACCATCAAGGAAAAGCTTCTGGCTTTTTTCCCCTCCCGAAACCAACGCAATGGGCTGAATAAAACTGAACTTGCTGTAGACCGCACACTGATCCGCGGCATCTCAGCCGGGTTACTACCCCCCTAGAGAGCTGATTGTATGTGGTTGAGTATCATTTTTCTAGATTGTTCTGAACTGAAATGGTTGCAATTCACTTGCGGAAGTGGTACATTCAGCGATCGAGTTAAAACGGCCGGAGGGTACTGTGGGCCTACAATAATGTGCAAGCACTCGCTATCAGGCACTGCCGCTACATTGATCTGCACACTTGGGATGAATGTGTATGTGTGTGTGTGTGATTTTAAATATGGAATTAACTCTCCAGAAACACCATAACCAAAGGTGTATGCCCTTACGTTTCTTCATTTTCTGTAACAATCACAACAAGCACAAATCGACACATCACCTCTACAGTAACACATTTCATCAGATCTATTTATGATGAGCATACAGTATCGACCTATCCCGATCTACGTCATCACTTTGTGCGTTGCCGCCCCTGGAGGGCAAGCTGGCGGGTGATGCAATTTCCACCACTCTAGCAAGGTTGAAAGCGTGTCACGTAAGCTATTTATTCGCATTTTCTCACTATGACGAACGATTGCTGTGTCAAGCATTGTTCGAAACGAAGTACTAGGGATCTTGGGATCTCTTGATTCCGACAGTTATATTCAATAAGGGCTCCAAAATACGCGAGTTGACAGCCAAGAGGAGAAGGCTTTGGATCGCCCAAATCAATCGAAAGAAGATCACGGACAAAACAGTGAAACCATGGTTTGTAAAAAAGTGTATCACATCGCACACTATCCGATGAAATGGCCTGTTTTTTTTATCGGCCGGCCGTACACACTCGAGCGACACAAGTCAGTCTGAATTTTTATGTCTAGTTCATGTGTGTTTCGAGGAAGTTTTGCTTTAAATTGCCGGTACTCCTCTTCGTCAGCGGACCGTTTGTAAAAAAGTGCCGTATCACATCGCACACTATCCGATGAAATGGCCTGTTTTTTTATCGGCCGGCTGTGTGTTGATTGTGTGCTCCAAGCTGTTTGTTTGCTTTGAAGGCTTTTCTTGTGTAGTAGCTGGTGCGATGAACCAAATATTCTGAAATGTCGTCTTGAGCAACCGGAGGTAGAAGTCCGACATCGTCACTCCACTGACAGTTTTCGTAGGGATCTAACCCGCCAATTGCTCGCAATTTCATCTCATAACGGTTTCTAGATACTGAATCTAGAGTATCTATATACTTTTCAGACGGTTTAACTCCAGGTTTGGACATTGTTTTTGCTACAGCCCCCACTCTGCTGAACATTCGTGTAGAGTCTCCACACCGCTTTGCCCTCCAGCGTACTACGTCATCAGAAATGGGGTCGCGGAAAAGTACACAATCGGGAAACGTCCATTCATGCAACGTTTTTCTTCTCAGCATTTGTGGGATGGCGAACCCAGTGAGTTGCACCCCTACCCATTCCAGCAGACGAGTCACCTGCCTACAAATGCATACTGCTCACAAAAGGGGGCAGTACAGATTCCAGCTGTAAAATCTTCGCAGGAAGATCAAGTCTTGTAACATACACCTGACACTGTAGCTGGCAAGTGTTGGGCAGCGGAACAATGATGCAAGTATATCTTTGTGTATATATGCTGACAATAACAGCAGAGGTGCATACCTAACATTTCGCTTACACTCTGTGATGGCATTTCACTTTCCAAGTCAGACTTTCATTGTTTTTTTGTAGAAAGCTGACAGTGTGAAACAGTGATGCCATGAATGGAATGTCTGGTGTGATTTGCGCTACATTTACATCCCTTTGGGTAAAATCAATAACCTGTGATATTTGGCTGGCCTTGCACCTGCGTGTGGTTGGAATATGATTGCATCAGTCCCACGCTGGTGTTGTCAGCTAATTTAACACAAAATCCTGGTAACCGACATGCCTCGAGTATGGTGTAATTTCTGGATGCGAGTGGGCATTTGACTTTCATTATGCCTGTCTGGCCACTGTCGCACACTTTGAGTTGCTCCTAGATATAGAAACTGTGGATTAACCACAATGCTGCACTTGTGCAGGTGTCTGTCAGAAAGTACTTCTAATTATTTACTCTTGGCAGTGTCCTCATGTCGTTTACATAAAATGTGGCTGCAGCTGAGAAAAAAGTGTGTGAAAAGATTCTGTCAAGACATTTGTCAGAAATGTTTGCTTTTCTATTTAGATCTATGTGGAAGTTTCATGTTGCTAGTTTCTTGGGGGGGGGGGGGGGGGTGTTCTCTACCCAGTGATTAGAACTGGTCAGTTCTCTGTTCTTTCCTCACGTTTCTCAGGATTTGGACACTAACTGGTCAAGCAAAGGCGATCCAGTTCTTGTAGGAGATCAACTGGGGACCTCGTTGTGACACATGTCCGCGACCCTGTTGATTCCCTGGCATTGGCTCTCTTTTCAGTCTCCTGGTCTGTGGACAAATATGTAGTGCAGCTTTAGAAATACGTTTGACGTTTTAAGTTAATCATAAACATATACTGTTTATATTTTTTTAAATTTCTCTTTTAGGGATTTCACCATTAGACTACCTGGCCATCGCTGCAGAGTGCAAATTCTGAAACAGCAAGCTAGAAGATAAGACAGACCTGCTGGAGGAGGAGATCAGATCAAGAATTTGAAAATCTGAATGCATCTCAAGGCTGCAAAGAACTAAAGGTGTGCAGACGCAACCAGCAGAAGAAGAAGTATTTGGAGTGGACTTTGTGAGAATAAAGGAGAGACAACTAAACAACCTGTTCCAGTTCTACACTGCATTAACATAATTATGTTTGGGGTTTTTTGGTCATTTTTGTTGCCAAATGGTCAATCTTTTAAGTACAAGTATAGTGAAAAAGGGCAGACTTTCAGCACCTACACTGTAGGTGCTGAAAGTCTGTCCTTTTTCACTATACTTGTGCTTAAAAGATTGACCATTTGGCAACACAAATTACAAAACAGCCAAAAACCAAACATATGTTAATGCAGCTCAGTGTAGTACAGCCACACGATAGACTGTTTCTCACTCTTTGCTGATTGAGAAATTTTGAAGACTTCATAATAAAATGAAAATGAGTTTTGAATCTAGTATTCCTATGCTATCAAATTGTAAGTGTCACTGTCGTGAATCAGCCATTTATGACCTGAACCATTATTTCTCTGTGTGTTGTGTTTTGGCATGTGAACCACTAATATTCCAGAATAAAATATAATTTACTAGTTAATAATAGTTTTGATTTTATTTTAGGTAATGCTTTCTTCTTGCTTGTGTTGATGTGGCATGTTATGGGGCTTTTCGTCCGCTTCTCCGATGGCCTGGCTAGCACACCATGGTTTTATTATTGGGACAGATGCGATCTTGGTGCCTTTTGATATTGCTGCTCACCAGGCTTGTGGCATGCCCCTGCAGCTCAGTCGATTAGACACATGGGTCAAACAGTTTAGCAGCCTTGAAATACTGAAGAGATTTCTGAAGCCCAATGACATGAGAATAGTGACCATTCAACCTGAAATACAAATCATACATGCATGGTTATTTAGTAATAATCTCTCTCCCCCTCTCTCTTTCACACACACACACACACACACACACACACACACACACACACACACACACACACACACACGAGTGAAAGTAATCAGCTCAGCCTGACACTGAACACAGCCAGCAATAGAGAGCGCTGAGCAGCACTGCCATAGTCCTGCTACGATGAGACAAGATGGACTAAAATGGCTCGGATAAGTGTGCTAATTTTTTTTAAAGCAACACCAATAACAAAAACACCTACCCGGCTCTGCAGGCACTGACAGCTTCTGTGACCTGTGCTTGCTGATGCTCATTTTCCACATAGAGTTTGTGTGGATCGGCGCCGCGTTCATGTAGATCTGGTAACACGGATGCAACTTGAACGGAATCACTGCCAGTTGTGTGATAATACGAATAGCATCAATGAAACTTGACGCAAACTTGCTTTGCCTCGATCTAGAGCCGTTTTTGACATATATTTGTATCCTGGCATAAATGTAGGCTTGTAGAATTTGCAACGCATTCAGTCGAATCACGCGCGCTACCGTCCGCCATATTGCCCAAGGGACAGAAAAGCTTGTGGCACCCAGCAACAATTGCTAGGGGGCGTGGCGTTTGTGGCGCGTGCTCGGTGAGGTCCATTGTCAAATATGATCACTGTGCCAAATTAGAAGTCAGTGGCTCTGATGGTCTCTCAGAAATTCTAAATGATAACATCTGTCACAATTGGATATGGCACAGGATGGTGGATGGATGGACAAATAGTGGACAAGTGGCGGATGACTCATTATATTTAACTCACTTTTAATATTAAATGAACCTATAATGTATGCTAACCATCTCTCATGCCTTAATATTCCAATTAAATGTTAGTGAAACTTGTAAAAAGGACATAATCACACTGTTTCATAATAGGAGATCTAGTGTTTCATATTAGGCAAATGGTGCCTAATATAAAACAATGTGTCACGTTTTTTCAAACAGTAACTGCTTCTGCATCGATTTGAGTTTTGAAATTTGGCTTTGTCCTACGATGCATCAATATAATCTCTATCAAACTCTGGTTTCGGATTGATTCTACCTTTCTTTGGACGGTCGCGCGAGACGTTTTTGCTTAAGTGTTTCGTACATGGGTCTCCTCCCCTACATTTTTCCGCTAAGGACCAGTGTGCTTTTGACAGACTAACACCACTCTTTCTCTGCCAAAAGGACAAAGCTGTAGGTACCGCTGTACCTGCCGTTACCAGAGATAAGCGGATAGCACGGGGTGCGTACCGCAAAATCTCCGTATAGTTGCGTGGTACAAAAGAAAAAACAAAACAAAACAAAACAAAAAAAAAACAACGTCGGGCTCCACGCGAGCCATACATGCCCTAAGAGCCGTACACAAAGCGTTGTATTCAAACAGCCGGCAAGGTTTGTTGCCGACCATTTGACATATTTGAAGAAAAGATATGATATTACCATCAGACAAGACATCGTCTATAAAGCAAACACCAGCACGTCTCTAAAAAAACAAACTCTTATGCTTATACATAATTTCAGAATTGTTCCACAAACATCGGTTTTTAAGCTGAAGTGGAAAATCATCTTTTGGTAGAATTGTCAATACTTCCCTCCCAAAAACACTTATAACCAACCTTAGACCCGCAAATTGCTTGGCCGCTACATTAGAATAAAAGCACGCATACTCTTTGCCTAAAGCAGCGTACATGTTAACGCGGAATAATCGTCCATTTCTCATAGCCATTATGTTGAATTCTCAGTGCCCGTGACAACAAAAATGAAGCCTGCATATCATGGACATTGATCATCTTCAGACCAGCATTCTCTGTATCGTTACACACAATCCTTCTTTTAACCTTTTTCAAAGGCCCGAGTATTGGTATATCTCTTTTTCCAGAAAAATCTGTATTAAGCTTATTCAGCATGTCTCTCGGGGCAGACAGTGACTGTAAGACATATGTAAACTGCGACAATAAAAGTGATTTGACAATACACATTTTCCCTGCGATACTAAGATTTCTTTTTGACCTTGCTGATATAGATTTTCGTACTTTATCCAGTCTGTGTAACCAGATGTCCTCTATACTAGAGGCAGGTATGTCACTGCCAAAAGCGATTCCCAAAATTTTCAGACGTTTTTTCCAAGTGATACCGTATGGTTTTTCGTGACAGTCTTTCAAAGAGCCAAGCCTCGATTTTCTTTCTGTTCATTTGTAAACCTGAAAACTTTGAAAACTGCTGAATTAACTCCGGACTCTTTCAAGATCTGATTTGTTTTTCAAAAATAAACTTATGTCGTCTGCGTACATTGCTAATTTGAGCAAACTGATATCTTCTGAAGTGTGTGAAATAGTTGGAAGACGCAGACCCTGCACAGACGGGTATGCGCGGATTTTAATGGCTAATAACTCTATGGCTTGAACGAAGGCCATCGGAGAAAAAAGGGCACCCTTGCCTTATTCCCGACCTGACTTTAAAACACTGAGACATCCAACCCATGTAGTTTAAACAGCTTTCTGTATTACTGGTCAAGACATTCACCCATCTGACAAAGATTTCTCCAAAACCAAACCTTTGAAATGCCCAAATCATATATTCCTTTGAGACAGAGTCAAATGCTTGCTTGTAGTCTAACGCAAGTAATATTCCTGGTTTATTTTCTATATTTAGATTGTCTATAGTGTCATCAATAAGTCTGATAACATCGCTGACTTTCCTGCCCTTGATGAAACCAACTTGACCATCGTCAACTAAACTACTTATGACTTTAGCTAATCGAAATGCTAGACATTTAGCGAGTACTTTGTAGTCAGTATTTGTCAAAGAGATCGGGCGCCAGTTATTTAAGTCTTCTCTAAGCAGCCCTTTCCCTTTGTGTATTAATGTAATTACAACAAGCCTTTGCCGTAGCACAGACATCTCCCCACGCTCAAAAGCTGCATTGAACGAGTCTAGAACAATGTTTTTAACTTTTATCCAAAAGAATTTGTAAAATGATGTCGTAAGACCATCAGGTCCCGGAGCAGAGCCGTTTGTTTCATTTTCTTCAATGTGTGTGCGAGTTCATCCACTGCAATGTGTTCCTCTAACCCTGTCTTCTGGTCTTCTGTTAACTGAGGAACTTCCACATTAATAAAAGCATTTGCTTCATTTTTTTTCAAATTGAACGATCTTGTCATATTTGTTACTAAAATGATTAAATTGCTCAAACAGGATTTCTTCCTGTGAATACACTATACACCCATGTAGCATACTTAAATTGTCCATTATCTTAGCATTTGCCTGTGCTCTTTCCAGCCCAAGAAAGTAACGAGTACTTACTCTTTTCGCCTTCTTCAATAAATTTAGCACGTGCTCTAGTCTGGGCGCCGCGCGCTGCGTACATAGTGTGTATATCTAATTCATGCTTGACGTGCTCTCTTTGCTTACATAAAACAACATTATTAGGATCAAGCCAGAGACGCTTTTCAATACTTTTAAGCCGTTCCTCCAATAACAATTGTGTACTCCGTTGAGAATTCCTTTTACCTTTACTATATGGCATAATTCTTTTAACTTGACTTTACACAAATCCCACCTTGTCTGTGCATCGATGTAAATATAATCAGTTGTAAATTCATCCCCTAAAAAGTATTCACCAACACCACCAGGTTTTGGTCATATAGCAGACCGTCGTTAAATTTCCAATAGGAAGGACCACGTTGCACATGTGTTACATTATAGTTCAGAACCACCGACCTGTGAGCTGGCTGTGAAACAGGAACAATGTCACATGTGAAAATACAGTTCAGTGCACTGTCTGAGCATACCATATAGTCCAATCGTCTGGCAATATAGGGATTGTGTTTACACAACGTATACTCACAAATTAGACCATTGAAAACTCTCCATACATCTGTAAGATTAAAGTCGTGAATTTTATTTTAGCCTATTAAAAAAAGCTTTTCTTTTATTATCATTTCTCAAGCCATGGGCGTTTATAGCAACGATATTGAGTTTGTCTATTCACTAAATCAATATTTTCTTATTTGCATGTTGTTGGCATCCTTCTGTCTCGGAAGACAATGGAGTATATGCGCTTGCTGGGTCAGTCCGTTTTTAAGATTTGCAGTGCCTGCTGTGACTAATCAGTCCAATGCTAGAGCGGCAGTGTCTGTTGCATTTGCTACAGGTGAATCCTGTGACTGTTGCTGTGGGCACTGGCTCTTCTTTCTTTCGTCTGCGCTGCCTCTTCTCCTCCCACTGGTTTTCTCTCCTTCCCTCGCTCAACTTTATGCTGGTCTTCACTGCAAGCCGCCAGCTGGCACGATCTGCGGTAGTGGCTTCTAAGTCTGCGGGATTCAGGCTTCCAGCTTTCAGATCACGCTTGCAGACATCATTGTATCTAAGCGCTGGTCTGCCTGTTGGTCTGGTGCCGGAGGCGAGCTCACCATACAAGATGTCCTTAGGAATCCGACCATCCTGCATGCGGCAGACATGACCGAGCCAGCGTGGGCGTCTTTGTGAAAGGAGTGCGTACATACTTGGAATGTTTGCCTAGGCCAGCACTTCAGTGTTTTGGAACACGGTCCTTCCCAGTGATACCCAAAATTCTCCTCAGGCTGCGCAGATGGAAAGAGTTAAGTCTGCGCTCTTGACGGGTGTACAAACTCCACGTCTCGCTGCTGTAGAGAAGAATGCTGAGCACACAGGTCTGGTACACTTTCATCCTAGTGTTGATGGTAAGCAAGCTGTTGTTCCACACTCTCTTGGTCAGGCGAGCCATCGCTGTTGATGCCTTGCCGATTCTAGAGTCCAGTTCGTTGTCCAGCCGGTTATTGGAGATAGTTGAGCCAAGGTATGTAAAGTTCTCCACTACCTCGATGGTGTGATCGCCTACAGAGATGCAAGGGGTGCCGCTGACATCCTGGCCCATGATGTTTGTCTTTGTCAGGCTGATGGTCAGCCCAAACTCATCGGTGGCGCGAGCGAAGCTGCTGACTAGACGCTGTAGTGCTTCCTCAGTGTGGGCAGTCAGGGCAGCATCATCAGCAAAAAGCATCTCTCCAATCAGGACCCTGCGCACCTTGGTCTTTGCGCGCAGACGTGAAAGGTTGAAGAGGCTGCCTTCACTCCTAGTGTGGATGAAGACGTCAACTTCTGACTGACTGAAGGCACGGCGCATCAGCAGGGAGAAGAAGATGCCAAAATGTGTAGGGGGGGGGGGGGGGGGGGGGCGAGTACGCAGCCTTGCTTCACACCGCTTCGGATCGGGAAGAGTTCTGAGGATGAGCCATCATACTGTACGGTACCTTTCATTTCGTCAAGAAAGGATGTGACCACCTTCAGAAGCTTTCATATTCGCATGTAGTAGCATAGATAGGGACGCTGTTCATTCTCAGAGTCCGGGGGCATGGCCGATTCGTCAACACAAACAACAAACCAAGCACAATCTGGCAAGAAACAGCAAGTCCATCTCCGTGGAAAGCGAGACCCACATAATGAAAATCTCGTCTTCCACAAACATATACTTGCCGCCTGTCACCAAACTAGAGCAGAACAGCTTACGTCCTAGCTGCGTCACAAAGTAGGTCTATATTGGACACGGAGACCTCGCCAACTTTTGGTGGTGACGTCACAGTAGGAGTTTCCCTCTCGGTGCGTACCGCTCGCTTTCTCTGCGAATCCTCAGATAGGATTGCTACGCTGACGTTTGGACACAGAGCACGAGCGCGATTTCCCTGTACCCCGGAAATCCAGGGTGGTTTGTGTGGGGGGTCGCCCTCTCGCTGTAAAGGGCGTAGTGTGGGGATCCGTCCGTAGCCGTGGTGATGACATTAGTCGTCTCTGCTGAGGAGGTGGTCGTCCTTGTAGTCGTCTGATTGCCTGACCCTAGGGGCTGGCTGGATCCTGACGCTGACGGTTTTGGGGTCGGAGGCGGGGGTGGAGGTCGATGGCTTGGGGTTGGGGCGTGCTGGGCGGGGGAGGGGGTTCCAGCGACAACAGAGGCCCACGAGGTGGGCGGGAGGGAAGGCTGGGGGCACGTAGGGTCTCCGGTTTTGTGCCCGGGGGTACGGCACGCTCTACAGACGATGTCCATCTCGCATGTGGCCGCCCGGTGGCCCTGTCGTAGACACCGGGAACAGGTGGCCGAGGCTGCACTCTGACGCTGCTCCAGGTGGTAGAGACTGGCTGTGCAGGAACCGATCTTCACCTGCGTGGGCAGGGGTTCCCGAGGAATTTCGATGTAAGAGCTGTTCTTAATTGGACGAACTTTTGATAGGCAAACCTAGATCGGAGAAGATCGGCGATCTTTTGGTTTGTTTCTTAATTGAGGTTGAACGAACCTAGGCGAACTTCAGCAAACCAAGTTTGCCATGGTTCTCTTTCGTAACTGAAGTGATTGATTCGGCGTACTTACTGTCTGCGAAGGTGTTCAAAATGGCTGCCGCTATGTCGCTTCGCGATTTGAACGATGTTTGTTTTTGTACTCCTTGCAGTAGCGACCCCACAAACAACGTTGCGCCTCCCACAAATCAATAAAAATAGGTTTTGTTCTTCGCACGAGTGAAATATCGCCGTCCGCCATATTTGTTTGTATCGGTGACTGTCTTCTTATCTCCAACGCAGACGAGGGTAAAAGTTTTGACCAATCAGTGAAAAGGTTCACCTTGGTTTGCTCAACACGTTGAGTGAACCTTTTCCGACAGCGAACTATGGTTTGCCGAGGTTCGTGAACTACTTCGAACTAGGTTCGCCGTATCTTTATATCGTCCAATTAAGAACCAACCTGGTTCGTCCGAGATCGTGAACTGTAGTTCGTCAGAGTTCGCGAACTAAAGTTCGTTTAATTAAGAACATGCTTAAACAAATCTCCTGCTTTTAACCACCGCGTAAGGCCTCCCCTCTTATCCCTGTCCCTCTCCATCAGTAGATTCGATCGCGGCTTGCAGCCCAGCTTGGTGATTGCCGCTTCTATTTTTTGGTTATTGTATGAGATAGGAACATTCCCAATCACGAGTTTTGTCGTGTGGACTTCCTGCCCGTCGTTTGCAGATCGCACGATGAATGGATTTTTATCAAACATCGTCACTAGTTGTCCCCTGAAAGTCATGCCTTGCAGCAACAGAAGTACACAACGGAGAAAGAAACACGCTTAGAAAAGACGGGTACAACACAATTTATTAATATTTCGGGTAAATACCCTTTGTCAAAATAGACAAACAAACAGAGAGATCAGCCGCTACTCATTTCATTCGCAGAAAGAATGTGGCAACTGAAGGAGGTGACGTAAAAAAAAAAAAGAAAAGGAAGAACAAAAGTGCGGAAAAAGTAAAAAATGAGACGTCAAACGAAAAAACTCATAAGAGAGAGAGACTCGAATGAGAAACTGAACACGAGAGACGAGAATGTGTGTAAGCGCGCGCAGGAGCGAGCAAAAGTGAATGCGTGTGTCTGAGGCCAGAGAGAGAGAGAGAGAGAGAGAGAGAGAGAGAACACGGGGAGTGCCCTTGGGCACGAAGTAGGCTGAGTGTCTAATACACAAAGCCTGCTAAACACCAACCCGAAGGCAAACTTTATATCACCTTCAAGTTGAGGACTACCTCGGGGAAAAACGGGAGGACCCCGGGGGGGAAAAACCCCCAGCATTTAGCACGGTACACAACAAGTAATAAGTCATTGAAACAAACAAATAATCAAATTCTGTAAGAGAATATCGGTATAAGTGGAGAGTTGTGAAACCGTCTTCAAGGGTAACTCAAAACAAAACAACAACAAAAAAACGGGGGGTGGGGTGGGGGAGAGAGAAAGAGGGGTCGGGGGGGGGGGGGGGCAAGGGGAGGGGGAGGAGGAAGTGGAAGAAGGGTAAGGGGAAAAGCGTAAAGAGAGAAAGAGGGAGAGAGAGAGAGCGGGGTAGGGGGGGAGGAGAAGAGAGAAGGAGAGAGAGAGAGAGAGAGAGAGAGAGAGAGAGAGAGAGAAAGGGAAGAAAAAGGACAAAAAAAAAGGGGGGGGGGGGGGGGAAAGACAACAGTTTCACCCTAGCCTCAGGAGTCTTGGGATAGAGCCTCCATAGGCCCCTTATTCTCTGAGCACCAATGACCCTGTTGTATCCGCTGGTACTCTCCGCCGCGGCACACATCTCGCGCACGGAGTAAGGTGGGGAGTTCTCGGCCAAGTGCAGACTTCTGCACGGGATGACGGTCGTCTTTACACCGCTGTTTACATCGGTCATTTTTTGCAAAAACACGTATGCGAGTGCAACTTAAAGTCACAAAGTTTATACGAAAGAAGTAAAGGTGTCTCACCGACCACTGTGCCAATTCCTGAAGGGGGGCACGTCCTGTAGTTACGGTAAATCGCCAGTGAAAACACAACACCAAAAAACGCGTGGCGAACGACACCATTCGCCTACCGGAAATATTATTTTGGATTTCAACTTTGAAGTACATCATATACGTTATTTTTCCTTTTTGAAAGCAGCCTTTCCCGTAGAACTCGGTCTTTTGTGGAAGGAAAGTACATCGAAAGTAAATTCGCCTCGTGCATGTTTTGCATTGTGTCTGCCGACCATCTTCAACATTCTGAAGACTTTTTGTCCAGATACAACTTGCATGTTGTTCGTCTGTTTTACAGCCTAACGGATCTATGTGTGGGCCTGCTCTTTTTTATTAGTGGAGATAAGATTAACTGGTCAAACACGGTCTAAAGAGTCTGGTCTTAAGCACAAGTCAGGCAGACTGAAATCCATCTCCGAACCGTTTCCATGTAAATCACTATGGTCAGCTGAACACCTAACTATAGGATTTTTTTTTTTTTGTTGCAACCCATTCAACCAATCCGCACTCAAGTACTCACAAGAACTCTTATGATCAAGCTTTATCAGGACTGCATGCGACACAATACATATAGTAGCCCTCTCCATTATAGTACATGTCTTATCATGATTTATTTATTATCGATTCATTTATGCATTCATTTTACAAATTTATTTATTATTTATCTTTTTAATTATGGAAGGAAAGAATTCATTGATGAACATGATCACTAGTGATATGGTGGTGGCCACCAAGGATAGGAAAAGAAGAAATTTTTCAATATGCATACATCTGTGCATGTTCATAATCTATCCTTTACTTAGCATGCATATTCATATGTCCCAGGTATCTCCGACTTATTTTATTTATTTATTATTTAAATTTATTATTTATTTATTTATTTTTATTTGTGATGTAGGTTTGCACATACACATCAGCATACAAGATGAGAACATACATGTACACATATATGGTAATAGGTGCCATACCACCTGCTCCTCATCACACACACACAAAACCACAGAACACCCACCAAAAGACATGAACATCTGTGCATGTTCATAATCTATCCTTTACTTGGCATTCATATGTCACAGATATCTTTGACTTACTTATTTTATTTATTTACATTTATTATTTATTTATTTTTGTTTGTTTGTAATGAAGGTTTTGTCCATACACATCAGCATACAAGAAGAAAATATACTGATCAACAAAAGAAACGAGAATTTTTCACCATAGCGCTTTTCTTCGTAAATATGCTTTAAACCGGGTTATTTTGACGTCATTTATTAGAAAATGTTATGAAGAGTGTGTTAAATCGTGTGCAAATAGAATGTTTAGTCTTAAATATCGCACATCGATGAGTTATGACGTCATCAGTGACACTACCATCATAGGATATTGAAAGTGAAATGGGAAGCATCTGCAGAGGACACAGCTGAAAGCCAGCCAATGTGCAGTGTCACTAAGGTCCGTGTGAATGAAAATCAGGCCTGTTTGGTCTTGGCCTACTTTTCGTTTGTCAAAGGCACCTAAATAATCAACATGACCTACAAACATGAAAATCAAAAAGTTTTTTATTTTTAGCTTAGCGGCCATATTTACCTGATCAAATGGATATGGGTATGTTCTTTATCTCTGCATAAGTCACTGGAGCATAAAAAATGGTTTGAAAGTAATTTACATTAAATCAAATAAGATTTATTAAGAAAATGATGTGCACTGGAGGTTCTGGTTCTCTGATGAATTTTTCGAGTCAAATTTTATTTGAGGCAGTTAATAACATCATAAGCAATCCACACAACTTGTGTGTTAAAACATATCACAGACAACTTGCTTCACAGAGCGTGTCCAGTCTTGCTTATTTTCACCACTAATGAAACCCTGTGTCCTCCAAGCTAGCCATAGGCGATAACATCCAATTTTTTGTGTGAAGGTAGCTCAGACAGTAGGCTGAACATCTGAAGTAAGCAACAAATAAAATGTTCTTGTTTTGCTGTCAGGGTGGCTCTTTGTTTGCGGGTACACTTACAGACACTTTTCACGTTTTTAATGTAAGTCAGTATATACACATACATAGATGGTAATAGGTGGCATACCGCCCGCTTCCAACCCCAATCCACATACACAAAACCGCAGAACACCCACCAAAAGACATGTACATCTGTGCATGTTTATAATCTATCCATTACTTAGCATTCATATGTCCCAGGTATCTTTGACTTATTCATTTAACCGCCGTGAGATGGTCTTAGTCGCCTGCTCGGCGTAATACCCAAACAACTATTTATTTAAATTATTTTTGTATTTATTTTTGTTTGTTTGTAATGTAGGTTTTGTACATACACATCATCATACAATATGAGACCATACACATACATGGTAATAGGTGCCATACCACCCGCTCCCAACCCCACTCCACATACACACACAAAACCGCAAACACCCACCAAAGACATTATAAGTTATTGGTCGCAGGGGTTTGCTACACGGACCCTTGTAGGCCTGAGGGAGGTCAAATGAACCATTGTACCCCGAAGACCTGAGGGGTACAATGGTTCCTTTGACCTCCTGAAGGTCCGTGTAGCAAGCCCCTGCTACCAATAACGTATTTGTTTTCATTCCTCCATTATTTTCGTAAAAGAAATCAAGAAGACATCTTCCGACTTGGATCACGCCAGTCATGACTGACGTCAAAGGAATATACATTTATACATAATAGACTTATGACGTAATTTATAATATTTCATGACGTTGCCGTCTCCAGTACTGAGTGTGCTTGTTGTTTCGAACAACACTAAGTAACTTTTTACTTAGAACGTTTTGGTGATCTTTTATAGAACTAAACTCGCATCCAAGATGCGTCACAAAGAGAGCTACAAGAAGTCCGCCATTTGTAGCTACAAGGGTTTTTGTATCACGGTCACATTGTACGGTTTGCGCTAAAAAGACTGGTCGTGTGACGTAGGGATGAAAACAAGCACAATTTTATACTGATGGGCATTAGTGGACTGTACAACCTATACAAAAACTTGAGGTTAAGAAAGTGGCTTGTATAGGGACGAATCACGAAATTAAGGCGTCTGCTTCGTGCGACGTCATCTTCGTAAATGATCGGTAAAAATCTTCGTTTTAACTACTTCCGGTGACAACACTCGGTGTCCAGGCCACGGACCACAGTGCTGTTCCCGTACTGTCCAGTCTCTTAGCCTTAGTCAGTCCCAGGCATCCCCTAATATTTCAATCCCCTAAAAAACACTAGCGCCCACCAGCTGCACATTTGTCATGCACAAAATAACCAAAAAAACAGCACATTGACAGTCTCATTTCTTGGCTATGAACCTGATTCCTTACCAACCCCACACCCAAGCACAGCTGAAATCAGCGTGCCCCTCAAATCACTACGTCAAAAGGCAACTCAAAATAGGCCCACAATTGTCCACTGGATAAGCTCAGGATGGTATGAATCAAAGCACCGAACATGTCTCCTCTCAGCTAACCACAAATTTCCAGCAAATTCCAACATTCAGCCCAACTGCAAATTTTCAAACAAGGCAAAAATTATTTTTAAAAACACGGGGCCTCTTACTGCCTCAACTTCCCAATTTAAATGTATAACGTGACCTGACTATGTTGTAAAAGAATTTAATTTGTGTTTTGGATGGTAGCTGTCGATCTTAGACTTTTTGAACAGACAAGACATGATGATCATGGTGATAATAGTGTAATAATATATCTTAGTCATATAATATCAATACTGTTATATATTTTATGTATGTATGTGATCTCGAATTGCTGCGGATTACCTCACAATCTAGATTTGGTAGCCTGACGGACTACCTCAAATTATGACCAGTCATCTATTATATGACCAGTCATCTATTATTGTTTTCGCCGATTTGTAAGGCATGACGAACACAAGCGTCGTCTACTTCTCGAAATTATCACCATTTTATTTATAGTCATGTGACCATGTGATAACTTTCACGACTTTCTGCTAGCAGACGACAGGACTCTTATGTTGTTTTGATTTTTGTGATGGCTCACTGTATTGTTCTAGAAAGCGATCCTTAAGAAAAGAAGAAGAAGAAAACAACAGATGAAGCGAGTTTTCTTTTTTTTTAAACGATTACGTTTTGCAAAAGATTTTGAGCAATGGTGGATAAATAATAAATGTTCATTTAATTTACAGTGATACTTTTCTGATGCTTTTTACCATATGCAGTTAGAAGGTAGGCCTATCTAACGCTGTGTTAATTTTTTTTTGTGTGAGAAATATAAACTTTCTTTATTTTAAGAAAACTTATAGCAAAAAATACAATTACAATATTAAATGTGTTATTTCATTAAATGTTTTTTTCCTTCATTTTTTCACTAACATTGTACAAGCATTCTGATTTTTGGTGATTACTAAGCGGACTAGTTAAGATTCTTGCGGACTAATTCTTTTTTTTTTTCTTGAGCCAGATGACCTCAGAAAAAAAAAAAGATTTGGCCACCCCTGTGTGTGTGTGTGTGTGTGTGTGTGTGTGTGTGTGTGTGTGTGTGTGTGTGTGTGTGTGTGTGTGTGTGTGTGTGTGTGTGTGTGTGCGCGCGCGTGTGTGTGTGTGTGTGTGTGTGTGTGTGTGTGTGTGTGTGTGTGTGTGTGTGTGTGTGTGTGTGTGTGTGTGTGATGGTGTGTGTGATGGTGTGTGTGTGTGTGTGTGCCGCTGTGCATGTGTGTGCAGTCAGAACAAGAAATCAGTCATTCTCAGGAAATGCCTGTAGACAAATTGAGCTATTTCTGGGAAATGCCCGGTTTAGGACAATTTTCAATTATTTACGGAATGAGTGATGTATTTCGATTCAGAGAATTGAATTTAACAACTTACAGATCTTTCCGTCTAAATAATTTCTAAGTGCAATTATTTACAAAAAGAGTGGTATTTTGTCATTCAGTTAAAAAAAAAATGCTCATTACTGCCTTAGACATTTCCCACGAATGACTGATTTCCCATTTGGTCTGTAATATAAGGTATTTATTTTGCACCAATTTAATAAATTCTTTTAATAGTGTTCTACTTTTCAGTTTTTAGGGTTGACATCTGTGTCCATGTCTTGTGTGTTATTTTATCTGTGTTGCAAATCGAGTAATACTTGTTGACGCTGAAAATCAGTGTTTTCCATACATGTAAGCATAGTCAGAAAACAAAAAGCAACCACTAAGACAAATCTGAAATAAATTTACCAGCTATTTATTATTAATTTTTCATTGCATACAAAAATTATATTATCTAAAAAGATAAATTATGAGAACACTTTACAGCATAATATTTTAGCTGGAAACTCAACATGTTGCATTTTCCCCAGCTGCAGTGCTTCGTCGGCATTTTCGACGGTCAGTGCCATGTCACCGGAAGTAGGCATTTGCGCTGGGAAATCTATTTTTAGATTTTTTTTTTCGCGGGCAAGGGTCGTGATTCGACCCTATACTGATTTTAGCTGCCCACCTACAAATCTCAATTAAATAGTTCATCACACTGCACATGCAGCCATCAGTTTTGTGAAAAGTACTGTTGGCCTCATGCACAGAGGCACCAAACTTAGAGATGAGGCCACATCTGATAACAATAACAGAACTAATATGCATACGCAGTCACTAGTTCTGTAAACAGCACCTTTGTAAACAGTACCAGTGGCCAGATGCACACAAACATCATGGATGATGCCACCACTGATCACTTCAAACAATAGGCTGCCTTATACACATTGATCAGCGATACCGTGAACTAGCCTGCACATGAAGCCATTAGTTCTGTAAATAGTACTGGTGGCCACATGCACAAGGGCACCAAACTTAAAGATGAGGCCACAACTGCCACCTCAATCAAAACGTAACCTACACACACATATCAATGATATAGTCAACCTCTGTATGCGTTACGTGAGACAGGCTTACAGTATGGGACTGTAAATCTTCCAGCGAAATGTCAAAGCCAGTAAGAAAATAAGATAACTCACTCAATGTAAATCACTCAAATAAAACATGAGATTGAGCCCGATGGTGTTATGAGTTGGTAATGGAAACACAGAAAGAAACAGTAATAGTGTGAGAAAGAAATAGTATGTGTACATTATGCAGCAAGTGCTGCCTCCTCCCTCCCCCACTCCACCCTGCCCTAAAACTAGCTGTTCATCATAAAACATATTCATTGATTGCTTGACTGACTGATTTATTAAATCATCTCTGTGTCACCTTTCTTCGTTTTTTTTTTCTCTCTCGTTTTAATCCCAATATATATGAGTGTCAGTGCTAATGCCAGCTGCTAAAAATCCTTGCAGCATACTTCAAATGTCAATATGCAGACAAACTGCAAATTACGCAGCAGCAAAATACAGTTTCTCTTTTGTGCAGCTAGGCTACTCCTAGCAAGATAGGGTTTAATTTTAAACGAAGCATTGCATTAACTTCCAAGCGTGTTCACATTGTACTGTGTATTCTTTCAATGTGTAGTGTACTGTACCATCAGTGATCACCGAGACTGCATTGGTGATCACACATCACAACATAGCTTACCAGTGCAACTGAACGAATTAAATGTTACAGTAATATATAATTATTCAAAATCCCGAAACTGTGTTCATCCATGACAGTTAAAACCAAGTGGTGTGGCACTCTTTCTCTCTTACAGCATGCAGCATGCTGCACTTCGGACATCGGTTTCAAAGATGGCGTTTGTTTTTGTGGCGGGTTGCGTTTTGTTTTGGTGCTGTGGTGTCGAAATGAAATGGGCAAAGCGATGGTAAAGTGAATGGAAATAAACGTGACAAACCTTCAATAAGACGTAAAAATACACAAAGCAAGTTTGCGCGTTCGCTTTTCTTGGGGAAAAAAAAAAAACAACAAGCTTATGTAGAACAAATCGAAAGAACTCTTCGGCACACCGAAATTCAGTCACGGCAACGTGTCCGCGTGCATCTTGTATCATGTAAAGATCACGAGATTTGGGATACCTTATTGTTGAGTAACGATATTTGAGCTCAAGGCATGCTTTTTCGTAATTGTTTCTTCTCTTAATATAATTAAGTGGGGAAATATACTTAAAATATAAAATTGAAATCCTTTTAAGTAGCATACAGTGCATACTACAACTGAATACAGGAACTACCGATCCCCAGAAAACATGGCTGCGACAGTCCTGGTTTCGTCTGCAGAGGTACTGGAAACAAAATGTGCTACAGAAAAATGTCTTTATCCTCCGGCGGTTTAAGATGAGTGCGCACTGCTTTTATTCATACTAGACTTCATTTTGTCACACCCAAACCTGAAGAAAATCACTATGTCGTAAACGGCTGATCGTCTATGAAGGGCAGCTGCTAGACTATAAGCCTCTATGAAGGAGTGATCTGTCTTATGTATTGTCTTTGGCACTATCGAAACGCAGTTCTCGTGATACGTAGAGCTATCGATATACGGGCAGAAAACTGCTGACAAAACACACCAAATAATGAAATTTACACAGGAAATGCTGCTGGTACCACTCATCTTTGATGCTGGTGTGATTGAAACGATCTTTAAACTGGTTATATTTTGCTGACAGCTGCATCAAAGACACTGTACGTGGGTTGCATCTAGAAGTGTGCCACTCAGTAAGTTCTTGCACGTAAAACTATGACGGGTAAGTAGACATAGAACACGGCAACGTTTGTGCTCATCTGTAAAATGCGAATAAGAAAACGAATGTGTGAATTGAGTGTACTTAACCGGCTTCTGTGTGAATAATAATAATACCGGTCGTTATATAGGCGCTTTACCCAATTCTGTGAATCAGCTCAAAGCGCCGCAGACTGATAATAATAATAATAATACATGGTATTTATATGGTGCATTTCTAATATTTATACCTAGGCAGCGTGCTCAAAGCACCGGATCTCAACACGCACGCTCACGTGACACGCATTCACTCTGAGGTGAGAGATAGTAAAGTGGACATCTGATAGACACCTATTTAATATTCAATAAATTTATTCTAATTAACTAGCCATTTAGACCATCGATCTCCAACAAATACCACCAATGCCCGTACTAGTTCCATTCCAAGAATCACCCCACCCGGGTCTGCCCTGGGGGACTTGGGTGGGGTTAGGTATTTTTTAGTTCCCAGGGTCACCCTGGTCAGCCCCACAGGGTGGGTTTTCCTCTCTATTCTGGGGCATGTGTTTCTGTCTACCCTTTGTCCATTCACCTGTATTTGCCTTTTTAAAACTCTCCCTACTGTCTGCACTGCCTGTAGCTCTTGATATTGGATGTGTGTTGCTAAATGGTCTTAGCTTTATTTAGGCCCCATGTGTTAGGTTTATTTAACGTATTTGACCGGCTGGCGACATACATTCAATGTTCTGTTTATTTTTTATTTTTTCACAAGCAGTGCAGGCACGTCCTGAGAAAGCCTTGTTGCTGTCGGGACGTTAAGCAATGTACAATCAATCAATCAAACCATTCCAAGAATCATTCAAGCAACGATTTTTGATCGGCTATCAACCCGTGATTATTAAGGCAGATCCCCCACCCCACCTAAATAATTAATGCTGTCATTGACTTCTTAAACGCCTTAGTGGTCAACGTTTATAACCTTACCTTTACTAAAACAGCTATCAGCTGTTATCGGGAATTGGTTTGCCTAGCCACCTACTATTACTAGATACGAAAATTCCCGATAGTCGTAATAAGACCAGGAAAAAATAGGTATGAGACGATCCATACTAGACATGCCCAAACACGTTCTATGTGACGTTAGTGTTATTAATAGCAATGCTACGTGTCATTATCACGTGTCTGATCTTGTGACGCCACGCAACCAGTTATTTCAGAAAATGGATTGGACTGAGGAGGACGTGATTATCTTACAATCTCATGGAGAATACCATGAAAAAATGGTGGCTTATATAGCGTGTGCTTTATCTAAACCTCCGGAATATTGGTTAGAAAAACCCGAAAAAACACCAGGTAATTTGGCTGATATACTCAACGGCGGTTCAAAAAAGCAAAAGGTCAGTGATCCAAAAAAACTTGATTTGTATTTAAAAGAAAATCTGTATATTCATACTGTTGACAAGCCGGTTGAATGTATTAGAGTAGACCAGTGTGATCTGACTACAATTACTTTAGATAATTTAAAAACAAATTTAAAGGCCAGCTACAGATCATTTCGCCGTACCAAACAACAGAACATGACAGCCTCTATCCACTATGGAGAGTGGCTCATTGAGGGAGCTGAAGTTCATAAAAGACTAAAAATTCGGAAAGAAACTAACTTGAACTGGAAAGATTGGCTAAACGTACACGTCGGAATTTCAGAGTCTTATTCTTGCAAGTTGCGCGATATAGCAGGACTGTTACGCAAATATCCTAAATTTCATTTTCTTGCACTGCCTTTTTCGAAGGTGTATAGTTTACGAAAACGATTAAAGAAATGTTGGAAGAACAGGAAATAGCAACTTTTGGGAGAGAAACACCTAGCAGTCCGTAACTAAATGTTCTCTGTGTGTATTGTCTTGTGCAAAGGCTCTGGCGTGACCTGACAGTCCGTAACCTCGTTTTTATGTTCTGTGTGTGTATTGTCTTGTGCAAAGGCTCTGGCGTGACCTGACAGTCCGTAACCTTGTTTTTATGTTTTGTGTGTGTATTGTCTTGTGCAAAGGCTCTGGCGTGACCTGACAGTCTGTAACCTTGTTTTTGTTTGTATTGTCTTATATGTTGTGGGCCAAGTGTGAGGCGTTCCCGTCGCGGCTCATGTAAGTAGCTCGCTTTTGCGAGTGAAACTGACTTTACACAAGTGTTAGCAATGGATCTGTCGGCCAGACTGCGTGCGTGCGGGCCTGGCTGTGTCGCCGCGCTGGGACCGCAGCGCAGTGTGATGACACCACGTGTTTAGGGTGTAATCAGAAGATTGTGCCCTCTCAAAACAGAATAATTTGCTATCACTTCCATGTTGTGGACAACTAAGAAATGATAGGCATAACACAGAGTTAAAAATCTTTGTTTACAGGTCCTTAACAACCCCGTTCTTACTGGAACGGCGTTACTAAGGAAGAACTGACGTCCATACTGACTGCGTGCGTGTGTGCGGGCTTGGCTGTGCCGCCACGCGGACCGCAAACCTACCGGGAATTCGCAGTGCAGTGATGACGCCACGTGTTTAGGGTGTAATCAGAAGATTGTACCTTCTCAAAACAGTCATTTGTTATCAGTCCGTGTTGTGGACAACTAAGAAATGATAGGCAGAACATAGAGTTAAACGTCTTTGTTTACAAGTCCTTAACAACCGCGTTCTTACAGGAACGGTGTTACTAAGGAAGATCTAGTAGTGACAGTCATACTGGCTGCGTGCGTGCGGGCTGTGTCGCCACGTGGGTGCCGCAAAGCCTACCCGGAATTCGCGGCGCTAAAGACACCATGCAGTGTTTATGGTGTAACAGAAGTTTGAGCCTTCTCAAAACAGAGTCATTTGCTATCACTTCCGTGTCGTAAACAACTAAGAAATTATAGGCATAACACAGAGTTAAACGTCTTTGTTTACAAGTCCTTAACAACCGCGTTCTTACAGGAACGGTGTTACTAAGGAAGAACTGACAGTCACTGCCTGAGTGCGGGCTGTGTCGCTGCGCGGGGACCAAAGTATGCCTACCCGGAATTCGCGGCGCTAAAGACACCACGTGTTTAGGGTGTAACAGAAGTTTGAGCCTTCTCAAAACAGAGTCATTTGCTATCACTTCCGTATCGTAGACAACTAAGAAATGATAGGCAGAACATAGAGTTAAACGTCTTTGTTTACATGTCATTAACAACCGCGTTCTTACAGGAACGGCGTTACTAAGGAAGGCTTACGAAATATAAAAGGCCGTGTGTGGAAGAGTGACACGACTGTTTACAGGTCCTTAACAACCCCGTTCTTACTGGAATGGTGTTGCTAAGGAAAAACTGGTGGTGACAGCCATACTGACTGCGTGCGTGCGGGCTTGGTGGTTTTTCAGTCTCAGCGTGTTACTTGCTACATGTTTCAAACAACTCAATCTGAATCCTAATGTGATGAAGTGTTCTGCAGACTGGAGTCTACAATAATCATGCATGCTGAATAAAGATTTGTGTGTGCATGCGTGTGTGTGTGTGCATGCATGTGTGCATGCATGCGTGCGTGCATGTGTGCATGCGTGTGTGTACATGCATGTGTGTGCATGTGTGTGCGTGTGTGTGTGTGTGTGTGTGTGTGTGTGTGTGTGTGTGTGTGTGTGTGTGTGTGTGTGTGTGGGTGTAAGAGATAAGATAAAGGGTAATCCTGGTCATATATACCCAACAATGGTATTTTTTTTAAATGACCATACACAACTTGCACACAATAAAAACAACAACAAACATTGTTATCAATTACCTACATGCACTTGATAAGAAAATTTCCAAAGTTTACCTACATACACTTGTTAACAAATTTTCAAAGTTACCTACAGATACTTGATAACAATTTCCAAGTCACCTACAACTGCCAACTAACTTACAGGTAACTTTTTAAGTTTTTATAAATTAGTTGGCATAAGTTATTATAAGTGACTTAAAAACAAGTTCTTACAAGTGTCTTAAGATAAGAACTTGTAAGTTATTGACCCAAGTCAACAACTTACTCGGACAGATTTCCCAAGTTATAAGGACAACATAAAAACTTTTTTTCAGTAATAGTCTGGTGGTGGGGCTGATGGTGTTAGATAGGCAGGCGCGAAAGGCATGACATCTCTTTGCGAAGAGTATGACAAAAATAATGGATTACCAAAACCTATCATCAATTGCTTATAAGTCCTTGAACCTTTTTCATAGTTTCTTCTACGCCTATCTTTTTCCCTTCCTCTAAAAAAAGATTTTTTTAGTTCTTCAACATTCACGGGTTGACTACGCACCTTATTCTGTATTTCAGATTTTTGTTGTTTGTAATTGGCCAAATCATCCTGCGCTCTCTTAAATTCATGATCGTCAATTTTATTATCATCTTAAGCCTTACTGATAATAAGTTTCATACTGCTCAGCTTAGCTCCAGTGAGTGTACTCAATACTTCATGCTTCTGCAACTTTGTATGAAATCTTTTGTTAAGGGCTTCCAAACCAAAGCATGCCACATCTGCGGCAGCACCAACACCTTCAATAGCAATTCCTATGACACTTCCCACTCCCGTTGCAAACAGGGCTATACCTCCTACAGATAATCCAGCTGAAACCATACCAACAACCATTGATGTGCTGTGTACAGAATTGAAAACCTCTCTACTGCCTACTTCCTAAGTTCCGGAGAAAGACATGGGTTATATAAGAGACCTGATGCATCCTTATTAGGGATGTAGATGATCGTCTTGTTCTATACCTGCGTATTTCTCTGTGGGCTGGCGAATGGGTGCCTGATAGGCGGGGGCAGGGGATCTAACTGTTCGTCTGTCCAGCGCTGAGTGATTCCCCTTGGTTTGTTGTACAATTCTGCCAGCGCTAGCCTCACCTATCTGGTTTGTGAGTATCTCAGTATAACTCGAGGCAAATTTGTATCGTTACATTGTTGTGTAATGTTCTGTGCATCTACTGTGGGAATTCAGGGTATTTACCCGACCACATATAGTAATGCACCTTCGTGTTTGTGTATGTATGTTTCCCCTGCCTACTTCCTAATTTCCGGAGAAAGACATGGGTTATATAAGAGAACTGATGCATCCTTATTAGGGATGTAGATGATCGTCTTGTTCTATACCTGCGTATTTCTCTGTGGGCTGGCGAATGGGTGCCTGATAGGCGGGGGCAGGGGATCTAACTGTTCGTCTGTCCAGCGCTGAGTGATTCCCCTTGGTTTGTTGTACAATACTGCCAGCGCTTGCTTCACCTATCTGGTTTGTGAGTATCTCAGTATAACTCGAGGCAAATTTGTATCGTTATATTGTTGTGTAATGTTCTGTGCATCTACTGTGGGAATTCGCCTACCCGGCACCGGCCTCCACGTGGCGTAGGTGGGTAGTCCGCTCAGTCCCTGACTGAGTGGGCTAGCGGACGGGTGCCATCTTTGTCCAGGATTAGGACTTGATGTCAGCAGATATGTTGTTCAGCCTTTTCACTGGTCCGGTTTTTAAGGAGCTGTGCTAACCTAGGTCGTACCATGTTGGATTGGTCCTTAAAAATACTCGTGACTTTTTGGTCCTTTGGATCCCAAGTGTTTGCCGTGCTTGGAGACCCGTGTCGGGGGAGAAGAGGATCCTGGTGGCTGAGGTTCCCTTTGGGCTGCGGCTCACTGGTGCCAACACTCCACTTCGGCCTTGACTTCTACCTAAACGGGAGGCTAGTCGTACCGGCCTAGTCAATCGGCTCTTGTCACGTTGAGCCCTATCCCACTGTTGACATGCGGGTTGCTATACGGAGCACCATGCTATAGCTTCTGCTGCTGATTAGGTGCTTTACGCCAGTATTCCCCTGCATTCAACGGTGTGATAGAAGGCGGTGGCTCAAACGGTTCAATCGGGCTTACCCCCTTGAGTATATCTTTCGGGCAGTCTCCATTGTGCGTCGGCTGGAGACCCGCCGACAGTTGCACTTTCCCTTGTTGGGCTCGGTGGCGGGCGGGGACCCCCGGGGGATGAATATCTCTACTAATATAATATGGATAAAACGAAAAAAACAAAACTAGCACAGAAATGGCGCATAGACACCGACATTGCACATGACAGTGATTCAGACTGTGAGGAAGCGACGCCTCAGGCGTCGGCCGTATGGCCTCGCTTCCTCATTGTCCATAGCAAGGTGAAGGAGAAACCAGTTACCAAGCTGCATCCTTTTCTGGTGGGGGGGACCCTCAGGAGCCGTGTTGGCAGGCCTGACGCCCAGCGCCTCAGGTCTGGTGACTTGCTGGTGGAGTGCCGTACTCGGGCACACTCCAGCGGGCTACTGGGGCTCTCTTCCATCGGAGACACTCCTGTGGAAGTCACACCCCACAAAACTATGAATTCGCCAAGAGGCGTAATCAAAGATCAAGCTTTGGCAGAACTGTCAGAAGATGAACTTGTAAGGAACCTTAAGTCTCAGGGGGTGACTTGCGTCAGGCGCTTCGCTTCCAAGCGAGGTGGTGGGGAGATCCGTCTCCCTACCATCATCCTGACGTTTGGCACCCCCACCCCTCCTACTACCATCTGGGGAGGTTACTACTCCCTGAGAGTGAAAAAGTACGTCCCTCTTCCCCTCCGGTGCTTTAAGTGCCAAAAGTATGGCCATGGGCAGAAGACATGCCGTCAGGCAGAGGCTTCATGCGCCCGTTGCACTAGGCCCGGACACTCTGCTGAGTCCTGCACAGCCACCCCCCTGTGTGTGAATTGCCAGGGGGCGCATATGGCTTCGGATAAGAAATGCCCTCGTTGGATATCCGAGTGCAAGATTCAGCAGGTGCGTGTGGAGAAGGGGCTGTCCTTTCTGGATGCCAAAAAACTGGTTGAAGGCCCTGGTGCAGCTGCGGCTGCCCCAACCTCTAACACCTCAGTGTATACTTTTAGTGCAGCGGTGGCAGGCAAGCGCCCCACCAAAGACTTTTCATGTCAGACCCCAACTTCTTGGTTGGGGGCGGAGCCTCGGCTCATCTCGCCCCTGGAGAGTAACCCTCCTCCGGTGGTGACAAGGAGCCAGGGAACGCAGAAGGCGGACACTGCCGGTCCGGTTGTGCCGCCTTCTGTTGCCCCTAAGCCTCAGCCCCCACCCAAACCTGTTAGTCAGTCAACTCCAAAGGCTTCTGGCTCTGGTCAGCCTTCTAAGGCCGCTAACTCTAGCGGCAGGAACGCTGCCCAGGACCAGAAGTCTAAGAAATCTATGGGACCGCTGTGCGCACGGGCCCAGAAGGGGAACACAGATGTGCCCCTTCAAAACAAATATGCTGCACTGGAGGAGCGGATGGAGGGAGTGGAAGTTGTTGTTGCTGATGCTGCGGCAGCTCCACCCCCTTCCTCTCCGAAGAACCAGAGGAGGCCCGGGAGCCGGCCCCCCTCTGTTTCTTCAACTCCTTCCAAGGTAAAGGAAAAAGGGGGGAAAAACTCCTTACCCCCAGATCAGACTTAATCATGGACTCTTTGCTTCAGTGGAATTGTCGTGGTTTTCGAGCTAACTTTGAGGAATTACGTCTTTTAGTCAAGTTCTATAACCCCTCAGTCATATCTCTTCAGGAGACTTACCTGAAGACTTCTGACCCTGTGTCTTTTAATGGTTTTAATGTTATACATAAAGGCTCTGATTCGGAGAGGCGCTCGGGTGGAGCGGCTCTTCTCATTAGTAGCCAAATTTTATGTAGCCCCGTTAGCATCGACACCTGTCTTCAGGCTGTCGCTGCTCGGGTTACCTTAAAAAAGACCATAACCATATGCAGTATTTACCTGCCACCATCACTGCGGGTCTGTAGCAATGATATTTTTCACTTAGTAGATCAACTGCCCCCTCCCTTTATTCTCATGGGGGATTTTAACGGTCATGCTCACCTTTGGGGTAGTGACCACTATGATGGCAGAGGTCAGATGTTAGAAGATGTTTTTTCTCAACTTAACCTATGTGTCTTTAACGATGGCTCACCTACATACTCTAACTCAGGTTCCGGATCTAGTTCTGTTCTAGACCTCACTGTGTGTGATCCTTCTCTCATCTGGACTTTGACTGGAAGGTTCACGACGACCTGTGTGGTAGTGACCACTTCCCAGTAGTCCTGTCATCGGTCAGCTGTGAGGAGGATTCGCCGGTGGGGCGCTGGAATCTCAAGAAAGCTAACTGGTCTCTGTTTGCCTCTCTCTGTCAGTCTCGTCTTACAGAGGAGGTGGTCATGTCAGCTGAAGAACCTGTTTCTTGTTTTACTTCTATTTTGTTGGAGGTTGCAGGTGAAACCATCCCTAGAACTTCCACATCACTCCCTCGGAAGCCGAGAGTACCATGGTTCAATGAAGAGTGCCGCAAGGCCCAAACAATGCGCAAATCTGCTCAGCGACGTGCATTTCGTAATCCGTCGCAAGCAAATATTTTAACCTTTAAAAGACAGCGGGCGAAAGCCCGTTATATTTTTTTAACGTGAACGCCGTGCTTCCTGGAGACGCTTCGTCTCATCTTTATCTTCTAGGACTCCGTCCCAAAAAGTCTGGAAGGCTGTTCGAATAATTAGGGGCAGGGGTGGCTCGGCTTCTGTCGGCCATCTTAGAGATGGTGCCAGTTTGGTCACAGATAAAAAGGCTGTGTCCAATTTGCTTGCCTCCACCATTGCCCATAATTCTTCAACAGAGCATTATTCACCTTTCTTCCAGAGAGAGAAGGAGAAGCGAGAGTCTTGTACTTGTGATTTTATATCGGATAACTTGGAAGACTATAATGCCCCTTTTACGTTTTCAGAATTGCAGCAAGCCATGCAGAAATGTACTGACTCTGCTGCTGGATTAGATACCATCCATTATCAGCTCATAACACATCTGCCTGAGGATTCACTCCTTGTACTTCTCAAGGCCTTTAACCATATCTGGATAACCGGTCATTTTCCGCCATCTTGGCGCCAGGCTGTGGTTGTGCCAATTCCCAAGCCGGGTAAGGATCCTTCCGACCCGGGCAACTACCGGCCAATAGCTTTGCCATCATGTTTATGTAAAACTATGGAACGCTTGGTCAACGCCCGACTGGTGTGGCATCTTGAGTCACAGACCTCCAGTGCGGTTTCCGGCGCTTCCGTAGTACAACTGACCATCTAGTCCGCTTTGAGTCTTTTATCCGAGATGCTTTTGTCAACAAGCAGCATGTCTATGCAATTTTCTTTGATCTTGAAAAGGCATATGACACTACCTGGAAGCATGGTATAATGTCTGATTTGTCGGACATGGGTTTTAAAGGGCATCTGCCCGTTTTTATTCACAATTTTTTGTCCAACAGGTCGTTCCATGTCCGTGTGGGCTCCACCCTCTCCGACTCCTTTGAACAGGAGATGGGTGTCCCGCAGGGCAGTATTCTATCTCCTGTTTTATTTAGCATTAAAATAAATAACATTGTAAAGGCCGTCAAGGATGATTCTGAATGCTCTTTGTTTGTGGACGACTTTGCTTTGTGTGCACGAGGTCGAGGACTTGCGTCCCTTGAGAGGCGCTTGCAGCTGTGCGTTGATCGCATCCAGGGGTGGGTGTCTCTCAATGGATTCAGATTCTCGCCCTCCAAGACAGTCTGTGTGCATTTTACTAACCAGACGAAATTTTTTCCAGAACCTAGCCTGAGCATTGCTGGAGTGCCAATTAAGGTGGCTGAAGAGGCTAAGTTTTTGGGGGTCATCTTTGACAAAAGATTGACCTTCTGCAACCATGTTAACTACCTTAGAACCTCTTGTCGGAAGGCCCTCGACATTCTTCGTGTTGTTGGTCGTACTGACTGGGGTGCAGACCGCATCGTCTTACTTCGACTGTACCGGGCCCTTATTCGGTCCAAACTGGATTACGGCTCTGTGGTATATGGCTCGGCTTCCAAGTCTGTTCTGCAGCGTCTGAACACAATTCACCATCAAGGTCTGCGCATATGTCTGGGAGCCTTCAGGACATCTCCAGTTCCTAGTCTGTATGCAGAGGCAGGGGAGCCTTCTCTCAGGCTCCGCCGCATCCGCCTCATGCTCAGCTACGTTCTGAAGCTGAAGGCCCATCCAGAAAATCCTGCCTATGATTGTGTTTTTAACCCGTCGTTTGCAGAGATTTACGATGCCCATCCGGGAGCTGTCCGTCCACTTTCCTTCCGTGTCCGACCTCATCTGCAGGCGGCCGGAGTGGACCTGGACAAAGTTTCGGAATCTCTGCAACACGTCACTCCACCCTGGCTACTACCAGTTCCTGACATCTTGCTGGACTTGACTGCCCACAAGAAGGATTGTACTCCACCAGCCATATACCAACAGAGCCTCAATGAACTCCTTTCAATTTTTCCTGGCTATTGTCGTCTTTATACGGATGGGTCCAAGTCTGAGGATGGAAGAGTGGCTGCGGCTGCAGTGTCCTCTCGCCATCCTAGACGCCCATTTAAGCTCCGTCTCCCTGACCATTCCTCTGTATTTAGTGCAGAACTGCAGGCCATTCTGCTAGCACTCAAGCATGCCTATCAGTCTCGGGAAAGGAACTTCCTGATTCTGTCTGACTCTCTTTCTGCCCTGCAGGCCCTTCAGGGCGCGGGAACAGACCATCCACTGCTGGTGCAGATTAGAGAGCTGTACGCGGACTTGATGAAGGAATATTATGACATCATTTTTATTTGGGTCCCAGGCCATGTGGGCATCGAAGGCAACAGAATCGCAGATTCTGCTGCCAACAGTGCCCGCAGTGACCCTGTCCCTGACACACAGACTGTCTATAGTGATTTTAAACCTGTTATTAGTGCGTACATAGCCCGCGAGTGGCAGTCCGAGTGGGACAAAGAGGAAGGGAACAAGCTTCATGAAGCTCTTCCTAAGTTGTCTGACAGTCTACCTTTCCGCTGCGGCAGCCGCCGTGAGGAGACTGTCCTTGCTCGGCTCCACATCGGGCACACATATGTTACGCACTCTTACTTACTTAAACAGGATGAGCGTCTATGGTGTTTTGCCTGTGATGAGCAGTTTTCTGTTCGACACTTTTTGCTGTATTGTGCTGACCTAATTGACACCAGATATAAACACTTCACAGCAGACTCCTTGAAGGTTTTGTTCCGGGATGTTCCCCCGGACAAAATCTTCAATTTTTTGAGAGAATGCAATATTTTTAACAAGATCTGAGCATTCATAGACTATGTGAATTTTTTTTATTTGCCCTTTTTGAGAGTCTGTAGACGTTTCTTTTCCAGACATGTGCGACATTTTAGCCTGAGATTTTTAATCTATATTTACATCTTGTCTTAAGACCTTGCTTTTAGTCTGGCTGACCAGATTTTTACCCATCCCGCCGTGATGGCCTTAGTCGCCTGCTCGGCGTTAAACCCAAATAACTAACTAACTACTGTGGGAATTCAGGGTATTTACCCGACCACATATAGTAATGCACCTTCGTGTTTGTGTATGTATGTTTCCCCTGCCTACTTCCTAAGTTCCGGAGAAAGACATGGGTTATATAAGAGACCTGATGCATCCCTATTAGGGATGTAGATGATCGTCTTGTTCTATACTTGCGTATTTCTCTGTGGGCTGGCGAATGGGTGCCTGATAGGCGGGGGCAGGGGATCTAACTGTTCGTCTGTCCAGCGCTGAGTGATTCCCCTTGGTTTGTTGTACAATTCTGCCAGCGCTAGCCTCACCTATCTGGTTTGTGAGTATCTCAGTATAACTCCAGGCAAATTTGTATCGTTACATTGTTGTGTAATGTTCTGTGCATCTACTGTGGGAATTCAGGGTATTTACCCGACCACATATAGTAATGGACCTTCGTGTTTGTGTATGTATGTTTCCCCTGCCTACTTCCTAAGTTCCGGAGAAAGACATGGGTTTATAAGAGACCTGATGCATCCTTATTAGGGATGTAGATGATCGTCTTGTTCTATACCTGCGTATTTCTCTGTGGGCTGGCGAATGGGTGCCTGATAGGCGGGGGCAGGGGATCTAACTGTTCGTCTGTCCAGCGCTGAGTGATTCCCCTTGGTTTGTTGTACAATTCTGCCAGCGCTAGCCTCACCTATCTGGTTTGTGAGTATCTCAGTATAACTCGAGGCAAATTTGTATCGTTACATTGTTGTGTAATGTTCTGTGCATCTACTGTGGGATTTCAGGGTATTTACCCGACCACATATAGTAATGCACCTTCGTGTTTGTGTATGTATGTTTCCCCTGCCTACTTCCTAAGTTCCGGAGAAAGACATGGGTTATATAAGAGACCTGATGCATCCTTATTAGGGATGTAGATGATCGTCTTGTTCTATACCTGCGTATTTCTCTGTGGGCTGGCGAATGGGTGCCTGATAGGCGGGGGCAGGGGATCTAACTGTTCGTCTGTCCAGCGCTGAGTGATTCCCCTTGGTTTGTTGTACAATTCTGCCAGCGCTAGCCTCACCTATCTGGTTTGTGAGTATCTCAGTATAACTCGAGGCAAATTTGTATCGTTACATTGTTGTGTAATGTTCTGTGCATCTACTGTGGGAATTCAGGGTATTTACCCGACCACATATAGTAATGCACCTTCGTGTTTGTGTATGTATGTTTCCCCTGCCTACTTCCTAAGTTCCGGAGAAAGACATGGGTTATATAAGAGAACTGATGCATCCTTATTAGGGATGTAGATGATCGTCTTGTTCTATACCTGCGTATTTCTCTGTGGGCTGGCGAATGGGTGCCTGATAGGCGGGGGCAGGGGATCTAACTGTTCGTCTGTCCAGCGCTGAGTGATTCCCCTTGGTTTGTTGTACAATTCTGCCAGCGCTAGCCTCACCTATCTGGTTTGTGAGTATCTCAGTATAACTCGAGGCAAATTTGTATCGTTACATTGTTGTGTAATGTTCTGTGCATCTACTGTGGGAATTCAGGGTATTTACCCGACCACATATAGTAATGCACCTTCGTGTTTGTGTATGTATGTTTCCCCTGCCTACTTCCTAAGTTCCGGAGAAAGACATGGGTTATATAAGAGACCTGATGCATCCTTATTAGGGATGTAGATGATCGTCTTGTTCTATACCTGCGTATTTCTCTGTGGGCTGGCGAATGGGTGCCTGATAGGCGGGGGCAGGGGATCTAACTGTTCGTCTGTCCAGCGCTGAGTGATTCCCCTTGGTTTGTTGTACAATTCTGCCAGCGCTAGCCTCACCTATCTGGTTTGTGAGTATCTCAGTATAACTCGAGGCAAATTTGTCTCGTTACATTGTTGTGTAATGTTCTGTGCATCTACTGTGGGAATTCAGGGTATTTACCCGACCACATATAGTAATGCACCTTCGTGTTTGTGTATGTATGTTTCCCCTGCCTACTTCCTAAGTTCCGGAGAAAGACATGGGTTATATAAGAGACCTGATGCATCCTTATTAGGGATGTAGATGATCGTCTTGTTCTATACCTGCGTATTTCTCTGTGGGCTGGCGAATGGGTGCCTGATAAGGGGGCAGGGGATCTAACTGTTCGTCTGTCCAGCGCTGAGTGATTCCCCTTGGTTTGTTGTACAATTCAGCCAGCGCTAGCCTCACCTATCTGGTTTGTGAGTATCTCAGTATAACTCGAGGCAAATTTGTATCGTTACATTGTTGTGTAATGTTCTGTGCATCTACTGTGGGAATTCAGGGTATTTACCCGACCACATATAGTAATGCACCTTCGTGTTTGTGTATGTATGTTTCCCCTGCCTACTTCCTAAGTTCCGGAGAAAGACATGGGTTATATAAGAGACCTGATTCATCCTTATTAGGGATGTAGATGATCGTCTTGTTCTATACCTGCGTATTTCTCTGTGGGCTGGCGAATGGGTGCCTGATAGGCGGGGGCAGGGGATCTAACTGTTCGTCTGTCCAGCGCTGAGTGATTCCCCTTGGTTTGTTGTACAATTCTGCCAGCGCTAGCCTCACCTATCTGGTTTTTGTTTTTGAGTATCTCAGTATAACTCGAGGCAAATTTGTATCGTTACATTGTTGTGTAATGTTCTGTGCATCTACTGTGGGAATTCAGGGTATTTACCCGACCACATATAGTAATGCACCTTCGTGTTTGTGTATGTATGTTTCCCCTGCCTACTTCCTAAGTTCCGGAGAAAGACATGGGTTATATAAGAGACCTGATGCATCCTTATTAGGGATGTAGATGATCATCTTGTTTCTATACCTGCGTATTTCTCTGTGGGCTGGCGAATGGGTGCCTGATAGGCGGGGGCAGGGGATCTAACTGTTCGTCTGTCCAGCGCTGAGTGATTCCCCTTGGTTTGTTGTAGATTTGAAAACCGTTTTATATCGTCTTTTGCACCTGGAGTATTTTGCTTGTTCTCCTTCCAAATACTTCAACGCTTCTGTAATATTCATTAAATGGAATGAGTCTGCCTGTAATGTTTTATCTGGAACAATAGGCTCAAGTGGCTCAGGTGGTATTTGTGGATACAGTGGTGGCATTTTTTTTATGGCAATTTTGTAAAAAAAAAATTTAATCTTCTAATTCATTTTGCAAAGAATTCTTCAAAGGTATACAATTTGCTAGCGTAATAAAATGAAACAAGATCTATGTGTTCCAGTTTTATGAAACTTAGACGAACAAAAATTGTGTTATCAATCACTACCTTAACAGCGGGGATACTACTCGAAACTTCAAAATCTGTGCTTTTTCTAATAGCAATAACGACCTTTGTTGACTCTGCTACTGTGCTATCCCACGTAAGTTTGATTCCCTGTGCGATATCTGCTTCTTTTGCAGTATCTACAGACCTCATGAGAATTTAAAAAACTATTGTCGCTTCTCTAGCTATGGTAAAGTTTGCTAGTACGAACACAATAGTAGTATCTGATCTACCCTTTCTATTTGTAAGAAAATATCTTCGTTTTCCATGCTCTTGCAGTTTTAGTTTTTCTCTGCTATTGGTTTCTGCGAAATAGCTTGGTACGAGACTTGTAAGCATTGGCTCAGAGTTAAGAACTTTTCTAAATACTAAGGCTCCTTCATCAGTATAATATACATAAGGACTAATAAATACAAACTTTACGTCCAGTCAATAGGTGTAGGCAAAAGCGGAGCAGGAGCAGGAACAACTGCCCACCTATTACCCACATGTTTTAAGCTGTAGAGCACATTATTTACAGGAGTAGGTACAGTAACATCACGAATTTGACTAAGTTTAGGATACCTTTTTTTCTGCATCATCTTTTACATCATCAATTACTTTTCGTTTGTACAATCCAACAGAAACAAGTTCAAGACCATACACCTCTCCTACCTCACCTTCTTTATCAAAATCTTGCACGTCAGCCAAATCTTTCAACTCTATTGATGGACATGCAACTGGTATAATTTTTGTCTTTGGACCGCCACTCATTTTTTATTCAGCAAAAATAAAATTTATTTAACTTCCAACACAATACTAAAATCATGCATCTGAACTGGTTTTCCATCCTGAAAGTTACAGTTACAGATAAACACAGTGATTCCAAAAAACTGGCACCTAATTTTTTAAACTGTAAATTAGGAAATCTAATAACTTCACTCTCACAATAGGGAGCAGTTCCAGTCGGTAAGCATCTAAAAAAAAGTCAAAGGCTTTCCATTGTGAATATTTTCAGTCGTGTTCAGTTCTTTCAAATGAACATTTAGCACTGTTTGTACTGACAAATGAACAGGATATTTTCCAGTTATTTCAGCTTCAACTGTCGTAAGTGACCAACCACCAATATTAGCACTTCCAAAACCCATTACCCAACTTTCATCCTTAGACGTTATATGTCTGCCTATTAAACCGAGCAAGTATGCAAGTTCACTTGAAATTATAGGTCGACTATCTACGGGAAATTCTAATGTAACACATAAGTTAGCCTGATTTAAAGTTGCTTTAATTTTTAATTAAGTTTGAAACCATTCAGCTAAAGTACAAAAGTCGTAATACCCAGATGGTATAAAGTGTGTTTTAGTGCCCAAGCCACTATTACCAGCACTGCTATAACTTACATGAAAACTTGTATCATCACCACTTTACAGAGTAGAATATTTTATGGATAGCTGTAGCCTTGCTACCATCACGATTATCAATCCCATTAGTTAACTACACTGGTTTACTTGTGTCAAGATTTGTTAAGGTAATAAACATTTTTACTATCACATAAAAAAAGCATAATGGAATTTAAATCACCAACAATTACCACTGTAAACGCGTTTCAATTTAACATGGATGCCAAGTACAATGTCGCGCCAACTTATGACCAGAAAATAATTCAGCTAAATGAGCTCGATATAGCTTTGTCCGAAGGAGATTTATTTCAAGTGAAAGTGCCAAATCCGTATCTTACTTACGCCTGTCACCCCTACCTGGGTATAGGCCGTCGACGAGAGACCTCCAGCAACTCCTGTCCTGTGCTTCTCCTTCGATTCTACTCCAGGTGGTTCCCATTCTCTTGATGTCTGCTTGGAGGTCTCGATGCCAGGAGTTTCTAGGCCTACCTCTTTTCCACTTTCCCTGGGGGTTCCATGACAATGCCTGCCTAGTAATACTGGAAGCTGGCTTTCTCAGACTGTGACCGATCCATCCCCATCTTCTTCGGCCAATTTCATTCTCTGCTGTTATCTGCTCTGTTCTCTCCCAGAGTCCGACGTTGCTGATCTTCTCTGGCCAGTGGATTTTCAAAATTCTTCTAAGGCAACTGTTCATGAAGGTCTGTACTCTGTTGACTGTGGTTTTTGTCAATCTCCAAGTCTCTGCTCCATATAGGAGAACTGCTTTTACATTGGAGTTGAAAATCCGGACTTTGGTGTGTTTTGACAGCTCTCTGGAACTCCACACTTTTTTCAACTGGAGAAAGGCTGCTCTGGCTTTACCGATTCGTGCTCTGACATCTGCATCAGTGCCGCCCTTTTTGTCTATGATGCTCCCGAGATAGGTGAAGGACTCCACCTCCTCCAACGGGGTGCCAGCAAGCAAGACTGGTTCTTCCCTGGTTGCGTTCAGCCTCATTGTCTTTGTTTTCTGTTTGTCAATGGTGGGGCCCACTTGGTTGATTGATTGATTGATTGTACATTGCTTAACGTCCCGACAGCAACAAGGCTTTCTCAGGACGTGCCTGCACTGCTTGTGAAAAAAAAAAAAAAAGAATATTGAATGTATGTCGCCAGCCGGTCCACTACGTTAAATAAACCTACAACATGGGGCCTAAATAAAGCTAAAACCATTTGGCAACACACATCCAATATCAAGAGCTACAGGCAGTGCAGACAGTAGGAAGAGTTTTAAAAAGGCAAATACAGATGAATGGACCTCGGGTAGACAGAAACACATGCCCCAGAATATAAAGGAAAACCCACCCTGTGGGGCTGACCAGGGTGACCCTGGGAACTAAAAAGTACCTAACCCCACCCAAGTCTCCCAGGGCAGACCCGGGTGGGGTTGGGGCCCACTTGGGACGAGATGTCAGCAAGCCTCGTGGTCTTGTCCTGCATTTGTTGATGAGTGTGGGACAGTAATGCCAAGTCGTCTGCGAAAATCGAGGTCGTCAAGCTGTGTCCACAGTGTCCACTGTATTCCACTTCGTCTGTGCTCTGTGGTCATCTTCATGACCCAGTCTATGGCCAGTAGGAAGAGGAACGGAGACAGCAGACACCCCTGCCTGACACCAGTTCTGACCTGGAGCTCACTGGTGAACTGACCTTCGTGGATCACGCGACATGTCATGTCATCGTAGCTGCTCTTGATCAGGCGGACGAGCTTTGTGGGTACACCGTAGTGTCGTAGGAGTTTCCACAGAGTCTCTCGGTCCACACTGTCAAACGCTTTCTCATAATCCACAAAGTTGACGTACAGCGGGGAGCTCCACTCCAGAGACTGTTCCACGATGATGCGGAGAGTGGCGATCTGGTCTGTACATGATCGGTTCTTCCTGAATCCTGCTTGCTGGTCTCTCAGCTGGGGGTCAACGGAGCTCTTCATTCTCTCTAGGATGATCCTGTTGAAGACCTTTCCTGGTACTGACAGCAAGGTGATTCCTCTGTAGTTGGAACACTTGCTGAGGTCGCCTTTCTTGGGAAGCTTGATTAGGTACCCCTCCTTCCAGTCAGCCGGCATCACCTCCTCTTCCCAGATCTTTCCAAACAGTGGGTACAGCATCTCCACTGTTGTCTCTAGGTCTGCTTTCAGAGACTCCTCTGGGATGCCATCTGGCCCTGCTGCTTTGCCGTTCTTCAAAAATGCCACTGCTCTTCTGATCTCTTCCCGGCTGGGTCTGTCACAGCTGATGGGTAGGTCGGTCTCTGCCGGCTGGATGTCTGGGGGGTCGGGTGGGCTAGGTCTGTTCAGTAACTCTTCAAAATACTCGGCCCATCTGTCGAATTGGTCTGCTCTGTCTGCAATAGGCTTGCCTTCTTTGTCTTTTACTGGTCTTTCTGTATGACCATACTTGCCCGACAATCTTCTGGTAATGTCGTAGAGCTGTTCCATGTTGCCGCTGCCTGCTGCCTTTTCTGCCTCTGCTGCCATGCTGTCTGTGTAGGCCCTCTTGTCTGCCCTGATACTCCTCTTCACCTCGCGGTTGGCTTCGGAGTATTCCTCCTGTGCCCTTACTTTGGCTGCTCTCGTGCGACTGTTGTTGACAACTGCTTTCTTCTGCTTCCTCACTTCTATCTTCTTCAAGGTCTGTGCCGACAGCCAGTCCTTGTGATGGTGTTTCCTGAACCCTACAGTGTCTTTGCAGGTTGAGTTCAGCGCCTCTCTAACTGCCTTCCACTGCTGCTATGTGGTGACCGCCTCCTCTTCATTTACTAGCTCCTGTAGCGCTTGAAACCGGTTGGACAGCACCAGTTTGAACTCTTCTCTAACTCCAGTTTCTCTCAGGAGGCCTACATTTTAGCGCTGTCTTCTTCTTGTCTCTGTGCGGCTTTTCTTTAGCTTGAGCTTCATTCTTAAGGTAAGCAGATGGTGGTCTGAGGCGACATCTGCTCCCCTCCTCACTCGAACATCTTGAAGGAATCTTCTAAATTTCTTGCTAATGCAGATATGGTCTATTTGGTTCTCTGTTGTATGGTCAGGTGAGACCCAAGTTGCTTTGTGTATTCTTCTGTGTGGGAAGATGCTGCCTCCAATGACAAGTCGGTTTAGAGCACAAAAGTCTACAAACCTCTCCCCGTTCTCACTCATCTCCGAGCCTAGTCCCTGTCTCCCCATCACCTCTTCGTATCCGGTGTTGTCCTCCCCTGTTTTGGCATTAAAATCGCCCATGACGATGGTGATGTCTCGCTCCGCACATTTGTCCAAGGCACTCTGGAGTCGGTCGTAGAACTCTTTTTTCTCTTCCTCGTCACTGTCATTGGTGGGCGCATAACACTGGATGACGTTCAGCTTGAGCTTTTTCTTGGTTCTAAAGGCTGCTGTTATAATTCTTGGCCCAAGAGGTTCCCAGCCCATCAGCGCTCTCTGTGCCACTGGTGACAGCATGAGTGCTACTCCTTCTGTATGGGGGGGCATTCTCCTCTTCATGACATGAATACAGAATCATCTCCCCACTTAACAGCCTTTTCTGGCCAGACTGCGTCCATCTGGCTTCACTGATGCCTAGCAGGGAAAGGTTGTACTTTTGCATTTCCGCCTACCCGGCACCGGCCTCCACGTGGCGTGGGTGGGTAGTCCACTCGGTCCCTGACTGAGTGGGCTAGCAGACAGGCGCCATCTTTGTCCAGGATTAGGACTTGATGTCAGCAGATATGTTGTTCAGTCTTTTTCACTGGTCCGGTTTTTAAGGAGCTGTGCTTACCCAGGTCTTACCATGTTGGATTGGTCCTTAAAAATACGCGTGAGCTTTTGGTCCTTTGGATCCCAAGTGTTTGCCGTGCTTGGAGACCCGTGTCGGGGGAGAAGAGGATCCTGGTGGCTGAAACACTCCACTTTGGCCTTGACTTCTGCCTAAACGGGAGGCTAGTCGTACCGGCCTAGTCAATCGGCGCTCTTGTCACGTCGAGCCCTATCCCCCTTTTGACATGCGGGTTGTTATACGGAGCACCATGCTATAGCCTCTGATGCTGATTAGGTGCTTTACGCCATTATTCCCCTGTATTCAACAGTGTGATAGAAGGCGGTGGCTCAAACAGGCTTACCCCCTTGAGTATATCTTTCGGGCAGTCTCCATTGTGCGTCGGCTGGAGACCCGCCGACAGTTGCACTTTCCCTTGTTGAGCTCGGTGGCGGGCGGGGACCCCCGGGGGATGAATATCTATCATACTATAATATGGAAAATATCAGAAAACCAAAACTAGCACCAAAGCGGCACATAGCCGCCGACATTGTCATTGAGAACGATAGTGACTCTGACTGTGAGGAAGCGACACCTCAGGCGTCGGCCGCCTGGCCTCGCTTTCTCATTATCCACAGCAAAGTTAAAGAGAAGCCTGTTTCAAAGCTGCACCCTTTCCTGGTAGGGGAGACCCTCAGGAGCCGTGTTGGCAGGCCTGAGGCCCAGCGCCTCAGTTCTGGTGACTTGTTGGTAGAGTGCCGTACCCGGGCACACTCCAATGGGCTACTGAGGCTCTCCTCCATCGGAGACACTCCAGTGGAGGTCACTCCCCACAAAACAATGAATTCCTCTAGAGGAGTGATTAAAGATCAAGCATTGGCCGAACTGTCTGAAGATGAACTTGTACGGAACCTTAAGTCACAGGGGGTGGCCTACGTCAGGCGCTTCGTTTCCAAACGAGGTGGTAGGGAGATCCGTCTCCCTACCATCATCCTGACGTTTGGCACCCCCACAGCTCCTACTACCATCTGGGGAGGTTACTACTCCCTAAAAGTGAAAAAGTACGTCCCTCTCCCCCTTCGGTGCTTTAAGTGCCAAAAGTATGGCCATGGGCAGAAGACATGCCGCCAGGCAGAGGCTCTATGCGCCCGTTGCACTAAGCCCGGACACTCTGCTGAGTCCTGCACAGCCATCCCCCTGTGTGTGAATTGCCAGGGGGCGCATATGGCTTCGGACAAGAAGTGCCCTCGTTGGATCTCCGAGTGCAGGATTCAGCAGGTGCGTGTGGAGAAGGGGCTGTCCTTTGCGGACGCAAAAAAACTGGTTGACGGTCCTGGTGCAGCTGAGGCGGCGCCAAACTCAAATAACAACTTTGTGTATACTTTCAGTGCTGCGGTGGCAGGCAAGCGCTCCACCAAAGACTTCTCTTGTCAAACCCCAACTTCTTGGTTGGGGACGGAGCCTCGGATCCTCTCACCCCTGGAGAGTAACCCTCCTCCGGTGGTGACGAGGAGCCAGGGAACGCAGAGGGCGGACGCTACCGGTCCGGTGGCACCGCCTTCTGCTGCCCCTAAGCCTCAGCCCCCACCCAAACCTGCTAGTTTGTCAACACCAAAGGTTTCTGGCTCTGGTCAGCGTTCTAAGGCCGCTAACTCTAGCGGCAGGAACGCTGCCCAGGACCAGAAGTCAAAGAAATCTATGGGACCGCCGTGCGCACCGGCCCAGAAGGGGAACACTGATGTCCCCCTTCAAAACAAATATGCTGCATTGGAGGAGCAGATGGAGGGAGTGGAAGTTGCCGATGCTGCGGCAGCTCCAACCCCTTCATCTCCTAAGAACCAGAGGAGGCCCGGTAGCCGGCCCCCCTCTGTTTCTCCGACTCCTTCCAAGGCAAAGGAAAAAGGGGGGAAAAACTCCGCACCCCCAGATAAGACATAATCATGGACTCTCTGCTTCAATGGAATTGTCGTGGTTTTCAAGCTAACTTTGAGGAATTACGTCTTTTAGTCAAGTGCTATAACCCCTCAGTAATATCTCTTCAGGAGACTTACCTGAAGACTTCTGACCCTGTGTCCTTTAATGGTTTTAACGCTATACATAAAGGCTCTGATTCGGAGAGGCGCTCGGGTGGAGTGTCTTCTCATTAGTAGCCAAATTTTATGTAGCCCCGTTAGCATCGACACCTGTCTTCAGGCTGTCGCAGCTCGGGTTACCTTGAAGAAGACCATAACTATATGCAGTATTTACCTGCCACCATCCCTGCGGGTCTGTAGTAATGATTTTTTTAATTTAGTTGATCAACTGCCCCCTCCCTTTATTCTCATGGGGGATTTTAACGGTCACGCTCACCTTTGGGGTGACCACTATGATGGCAGAGGTCAGATGTTAGAAGATGTTTTTTCTCAACTTAACCTATGTGTCTTTAACGATGGTTCACCTACATACTCTAACCCAGGTTCAGGATCTAGTTCTGTTCTAGACCTCACTGTGTGTGATCCTTCTCTCATGCTGGACTTTGACTGGAAGGTTCACGATGACCTGTGTGGTAGTGACCACTTCCCAGTAGTCCTGTCATCGGTCAGCTGTGGGGAGGATCCGCCGGTGGGGCGCTGGAATCTTAAGAAAGCTAACTGGCCTCTGTTCGCCTCCCTCTGTCAGTCTCGTATTACAGAGGAGGTGGTCATGTCATCTGAAGAACCTATTTCTTCTTTTACTACTATTTTGTTGGACGTAGCGGGTGAAACCATCCCTAAAACTTCCGCATCAGTCCCTCGAAAGCCGAGAGCACCATGGTTCAACGAAGAGTGCCGCAAGGCCCAAATAGCGCGCAAATCTGCTCAGCGACGTGCTTTCCGTAATCCGTCGCAAGTAAATATTTTAACCTTTAAAAGACAGAGGGCGAAAGCCCGTTACATTTTTAAACGTGAACGCCGTGCTTCCTGGAGACGCTTCGTCTCATCTTTAACTTCTCGGACTCCGTCCCAGAAAGTATGGAAGGCTGTTCGGAGAATTAGGGGCAGAGGTGGCTCGGCTTCTGTTGGCCATCTTAGAGATGGTGCCAGTTTGGTTACAGATAAAAAAGCTGTGGCCAATTTGCTTGCCTCCACCATTGCCCATAATTCTTCAACGGAGCATTATTCACCTTTCTTCCAGAGAGAGAAGGAGAAGCGAGAGTCTCGTATTTGTGATTTTAAGTCCGATAACTCAGAAGACTATAATGTCCCGTTTACATTATCAGAATTGCAGCAAGCTTTGCAGAAATGTAATGACTCTGCTGCTGGCCTAGATACCGTCCACTATCAATTCCTAACGCATCTGCCTGAGAGGTCACTCCTTGTACTTCTCAAGGCCTTTAACCATATCTGGGGAACTGGTCATTTTCAGCCGTCTTGGCGCCAGGCTGTGGTTGTACCGATCCCCAAGCCGGGTAAGGATCCTTCCGACCCGGGCAACTACCGGCCTATCGCTTTGACATCATGTTTATGTAAAACTATGGAGCGCCTGGTCAACGCCCGCCTGGTGTGGCATCTTGAGTCACAGGGTCTCCTCACAGACCTCCAGTGCGGTTTCCGGCGCTTCCGTAGTACAACTGACCATTTAGTCCGCTTTGAATCATTTATTCGAGATTCTTTTGTCAACAAGCAGCATGTCTATGCAATTTTCTTCGATCTTGAGAAAGCGTATGACACTACCTGGAAGTATGGCATAATGTCTGACTTGTTGGACATGGGTTTTAAAGGGCACCTGCCCGTTTTTATTCACAATTTTTTGACTAACCGGTCGTTCCATGTACGTGTGGGCTCCACCCTCTCCGACTCCTTTGAACAGGAGATGGGTGTCCCACAGGGCAGCATTCTATCTCCTGTTTTATTTAGTATTAAAATTAATAACATTGTAAAGGCCGTCAAGGATGATTCTGAATGCTCTTTGTTTGTTGACGACTTTGCTTTGTGCGCACGTGGTCGAGGACTTGCGTCCCTTGAGAGGCGCTTGCAGCTGTGCGTTGATCGCATCCAGCGGTGGGTGTCTCTCAATGGATTCAAGTTCTCGCCCTCCAAGACTGTTTGTGTGCATTTTACTAACCAGACGAAATTTTTTCCAGAACCTAGCCTGAGCATTGCTGGAGTGCCAATTAAGGTGGCCGAGGAGGCAAAGTTTCTGGGGGTCATTTTTGACAAAAGACTTACCTTCCGCAACCATATTAATTACCTTAGAACCTCTTGTCAGAAGGCTCTCGGCATTCTTCGTGTCGTCGGTCGTACTGACTGGGGTGCGGACCGTACTGTCTTACTTCGTCTGTACCGGGCCCTTGTTCGGTCCATACTGGATTACGGCTCTGTGGTGTATGGCTCAGCTTCCAAGTCTGTGCTACAGCGTCTGAACACAATTCACCATCAGGGTCTGCGGATATGTCTTGGGGCCTTCAGGACGTCTCCAGTTCCTAGTCTGTATGCCGAGGCAGGGGAGCCTTCTCTCAAGCTCCGCCGCATCCGCCTCATGCTCAGCTACGTTCTGAAACTGAAGGCCCATCCAGACAATCCTGCCTATGATTGTGTTTTTAAACCATCGTTTGCAGAGATTTACGATACCCATCCGGGAGCTGTCCGTCCACTTTCTTTCCGTGTCCGACCTCATCTGCAGGCGGCCGGATTGGACCTGGATTCGGAATCCCTGCAACACATCACTCCACCTTGGCTCTTACCAGTTCCTGACATCTTGCTGGACTTGACTGCCCACAAGAAAGACTCTACTCCACCAGCCATATACCAACAGAGCCTCAATGAACTGCTTTCAATTTTTCCTGGCTATTGTCGCATCTATACCGATGGGTCAAAGTCTGAGGATGGGAGAGTGGCTGCGGCCGCAGTGTCCTCTCGCCATCCTAGACGCCCATTTAAGCACCGCCTCCCAGACCACTCATCTGTATTTAGTGCGGAACTGCAGGCGGTTCTGCTGGCACTCAGGCATGCTTATCGATCTAGAGAAAGGAACTTCCTGATTCTGTCTGACTCTCTTTCTGCCCTGCAGGCCCTTCAGGGCACGGGAAATGACCACCCACTGCTGGTACAGATCAGAGAGCTCCACGCGGACTTGATGAAGGAATATTATGATATCATTTTTATTTGGGTGCCAGGGCATGTGGGCATCGAGGGCAACAGGATCGCAGATTCTGCTGCCAACGATGCCCGCAATGACCCTGTCCCTGACACACAGACTGTTTATAGTGATTTTAGACATGTGGCTAGTGCGTACATAGCCCGTGAGTGGCAGTCCGAGTGGGACAAAGAGGAAGCTAACAAGCTGCATGAAGCCCTTCCTAAGTTGTCCGACGGTCTACCTTATCGCTGCGGCAGCCGCCGTGAGGAGACTGTCCTGGCTCGGCTCCACATCGGCCACACGTATGTTACGCACTCTTATTTACTTAAACAGGAGGAGCGTCCATGGTGTTATGCCTGCGACGAGCAGTACTCTGTTCAACATTTTTTGTTGTCTTGTGCTGATCTAATCGACACAAGGTATAAACATTTCACAGCAGACTCCTTGAAGGTTTTGTTCCGGGATGTGCCCCCGGACAAGATCTTCAGTTTTCTGAGAGAGTGCCATATTTTTAATAAGATTTGAGCGTTATAGATTATGATGTTTTTATTATTTTGACCTTTTTGAGAGTCTTCCGACGTTTTCTTTAAAGACCTGTGCGACATTTTAGCCTGACATATTTTTAAGGTATATTTACATCATGTCTTAAGACCTTTCTTTTAGTCTGGCTGACCAGATTTTTACCCTTCCCGCCGTGAGATGGCCTTAGTTGCCTGCTCGGCGTTAAACCCAAATAACTAACTAACTTTTGCATTTCCGCTGCTATCTGGGCGGCCTTGCCGCTCTGGTACATGGTCTTGACGTTCCATGTGCCCATGGTTGTATCCCTGGATAGAGAGAGGCGGCTCGGTCCTGTGGCTTCCGAAGACTTCCGGCTTTCACCACAGGACGTCATAAGTCTTCTAGTAGAAGAACCTTCCTCCTCCAGGAAAGGAATTACTGTTAGTCTTTTCGTCGGCGTTTTTGTAGCTATTTCCTTTTTTGCAGGGTGGGGAAGCTACCCCCACGCCCAACCCCCTTACTAGGAGGACCAGGGGTTTTCTGTCGGGGTCACCTTCCCTTAGACCATGTTGGTTCACGGCACCTTATTTCATTCGGTGCACCTCTCTCACGAGGGACCGACCCCCTATCCACCACCCAGGGGACGCGCCTCAGCGCCGTATGGTCCCAGCGCGAGGATCCTCAACGTTTCCTTTGCTGAATTCTGTCTGACGGCATCTTGAATTAAAAGCAACCGAACCTATTTGTTGTTCAGTGTGATTTTATTTTATCTATAGTAAGAAACTGACAAAAAGAGTAAAGCTTCAAAAATATAATAATAATAATACATGTAATAATAATAATGTGTGTTCGTATCGTTTGCTTTCTTTACAAGTACGTTACAACGACCAGAAAAACAAACGACACAAAAAAAAACAACATGTTTTATAGTTTAGGTAGTCAAACCAAACGAGTTGGCATTCTGAAAAATTCGTCTGCTACCTGGCCAAGCCTCGCGCTGGGACCATATGGCGTTGAGGCGCGTCCCCTGGGTGGTGGATAGGGGGTCGGTCCCTCGTGAGAGGGGTGCACCGAATGAAATAAGGTGCCGTGAACCAACATGGTCTAAGGGAAGGTGACCCCGACAGAAAACCCCTGGTCCTCCTAGTAAGGGGGTTGGGTGTGGGGGTAGCTTCCCCACCCTGCAAAAAAGGAAATAGCTACAAAAACGCCGACGAAAAGACTAACAGTAATTCCTTTCCTGGAGGAGGAAGGTTCTTCTACCAAAAGACTTATGACGTCCTGTGGTGAAAGCCGGAAGTCTTCGGAAGCCACAGGACCGAGCCGCCTCTCTCTATCCAGGGACACAACCATGGGCACATGGAACGTCAAGACCATGTACCAGAGCGGCAAGGCCGCCCAGATAGCAGCGGAAATGCAAAAGTACAACATTTCCCTGCTAGGTATCAGTGAAGCCAGATGGACGCAGTCTGGCCAGAAAAGGCTGTTAAGTGGGGAGATGATTCTGTATTCAGGTCATGAGGAGAATGCCCCCCATACAGAAGGTGTAGCATTCATGCTGTCACCAGTGGCACAGAGAGCGCTGATGAGCTGGGAACCTCTTGGGCCAAGAATTATCACAGCAGCCTTTAGAACCAAGAAAAAGCTCAAGCTGAACGTCATCCAGTGTTATGCGCCCACTAATGACAGTGACGAGGAAGAGAAACAAGAGTTCTACGACCGACTCCAGAGTGCCTTGGACAAATGTGCGGAGCGAGACATCACCATCGTCATGGGCGATTTTAATGCCAAAATAGGGGAGGACAACACCGGATACGAAGAGGTGATGGGGAGACAGGGACTAGGCTTGGAGATGAGTGAGAACGGGGAAAGGTTTGTAGACTTTTGTGCTCTAAACCGACTTGTCGTTGGAGGCAGCATCTTCCCACACAGAAGAATACACAAAGCAACTTGGGTCTCACCCGACCATACAACAGAGAACCAAATAGACCATATCTGCATTAGCAAGAAATTTAGAAGATCCCTTCAAGATGTTCGAGTGAGGAGGGGAGCAGATGTCGCCTCAGACCACCATCTGCTTACCTTAAGAATGAAGCTCAAGCTAAAGAAAAGCTGCACAGAGACAACAAGAAGACAGCGCTATAATGTAGGCCTCCTGAGAGAAACTGGAGTTAGAGAAGAGTTCAAACTGGTGCTGTCCAACCGGTTTCAAGCGCTACAGGAGCTAGTAAATGAAGAGGAGGAGGTCACCACAGAGCAGCAGTGGAAGGCAGTTAGAGAGGCGCTGAACTCAACCTGCAAAGACACTGTAGGGTTCAGGAAACGCCATCACAAGGACTGGCTGTCGGCACAGACCTTGAAGAAGATAGAAGTGAGGAAGCAGAAGAAAGCAGTTGTCAACAACAGTCGCACGAGAGCAGCCAAAGTAAGGGCACAGGGGCAATACTGGGAAGCCAACCACGAGGTGAAGAGGAGTATCAGGGCAGACAAGAGGGCCTACACAGACAGCCTGGCAGCAGAGGCAGAAAAGGCAGCAGGCAGCGGCAACATGAAACAGCTCTACGACATTACCAGAAGATTGTCGGGCAAGTATGGCCATACAGAAAGACCAGTAAAAGACAAAGAAGGCAAGCCTATTGCAGACAGAGCAGACCAACTCGATAGATGGGCCGAGTATTTTGAAGAGTTACTGAACAGACCTAGCCCACCCGACCCCCCAGACATCCAGCCGGCAGAGACCGACCTACCCATCAGCTGTGACAGACCCAGCCGGGAAGAGATCAGAAGAGCAGTGGCATTTTTGAAGAACGGCAAAGCAGCAGGCCCAGATGGCATCCCAGCGGAGTCTATGAAAGCAGACCTAGAGACAACAGTCGAGATGCTGTACCCACTGTTTGGAAAGATCTGGGAAGAGGAGGTGATGCCAGCTGACTGGAAGGAGGGGTACCTAATCAAGCTTCCCAAGAAAGGCGACCTCAGCAAGTGTTCCAACTACAGAGGAATGACCTTGCTGTCAGTACCAGGAAAGGTCTTTAACAGGATCATCCTGGAGAGAATGAAGAGCTCCGTTGACCCCCAGCTGAGAGACCAGCAAGCAGGATTTAGGAAGAACCGATCATGTACAGACCAGATCGCCACTCTCCGCATGATCGTGGAACAGTCTCTGGAGTGGAGCTCCCCGCTGTACGTCAACTTTGTGGATTACGAGAAAGCATTTGACAGTGTGGACCGAGAGACTCTGTGGAAACTCCTACGACACTACGGTGTACCCACAAAGCTCGTCCGCCTGATCAAGAGCAGCTACGATGGCATGACATGTCGCGTGATCCACGAAGGGCAGTTCACCAGGGAGTTCCAGGTCAGAACTGGTGTCAGGCAGGGGTGTCTGCTGTCTCCGTTCCTCTTCCTACTGGCCATAGACTGGGTCATGAAGATGACCACAGAGCACAGACGAAGGGGAATACAGTGGACACTGTGGACACAGCTTGACGACCTCGATTTTGCAGACGACATGGTATTACTGTCCCACACTCATCAACAAATGCAGGACAAGACCACGAGGCTTGCTGACATCTCGTCCCAAGTGGGCCCCATCATTCACAAAACAGAAAACAAAGACAATGAGGCTGAACGCAACCAGGGAAGAACCAGTCTTGCTTGCTGGCACCCCGTTGGAGGAGGTGGAGTCCTTCACCTATCTCGGGAGCATCATAGACAAAAAAGGCGGCACTGATGCAGATGTCAGAGCACGAATCGGTAAAGCCAGAGCAGCCTTTCTCCAGTTGAAAAAAGTGTGGAGTTACAGAGAGCTGTCACAACACACCAAAGTCCGGATTTTCAACTCCAATGTAAAAGCAGTTCTCCTATATGGAGCAGAGACTTGGAGATTGATAAAAACCACAGTCAACAGATTACAGACCTTCATGAACAGTTGCCTTAGAAGAATTTTGAAAATCCACTGGCCAGAGAAGATCAGCAACGTCAGACTCTGGGAGAGAACAGAGCAGATAACAGCAGAGAATGAAATTGGGCGAAGAAGATGGGGATGGATCGGTCACAGTCTGAGAAAGCCAGCTTCCAGTATCACTAGGCAGGCATTGTCATGGAACCCCCAGGGAAAGAGGAAAAGAGGTAGGCCGAGAAACTCCTGGCGTCGAGACCTCCAAGCAGACATCAAGAGAATGGGAACCACCTGGAGTAGAATCGAAGGAGAAGCACAGGACAGGAGTCGCTGGAGGTCTCTCGTCGACGGCCTATACCCGGGTAGGGGTGACAGGCGTAAGTAAATAAGTAACCTGGCAAAGAGTTTTCGTTCTTGTTGTAGACTAAAACGGTTACTTCAACAACAAAAAAACGTCGAACATATTTGTCTCAGGAAAATTCAAGTGCAACTCTGAAGTACTGCAGTAAATATGGCGTGTATTTCAGTAGGACTGGTCAAAGCTGTAATTTAGGTCAAAAGAAATTATACACCACGAGAAGGGCATGAAGTTAAGGCTGAAAATCGACTACACACAGTAAAAATTAAACTGCGGGTGAAATTATATCGGTGTTAGTTTATAATGCTGAAATTTTCGTTGCCTATCATTAATCATAAACATTTGTGTACTTGCAATATTTTCTGCAAGTCACAACAAAGTATGCGTATCGTTGACGAAAAAAGCGTCTATCGCGGTCGCCATTCTGAAGTCGTGTTCGCGCGTTGGGGTGTCAGTTTCAAAGCCACTGCACAAATCCAAGATTTGATCGTCCGTGCAGATGATATATTGATCGAAAGGTTTTGAATGAGCCTTTCACCGGTAGCTGGCGCACGTGCGCGCGATCATTCCCGGATAACATATCAGTAAAATATATATATATATATATATATATATATATATATATATATATATATATATATATATATATATATATATATATATATATATATATATATATATATATATATATATTTAAATTAAAAAAATAAAAATAAAAAAATTGAAAAATTTCACATCAAAATCTAATGCAGTTTTCTCTTTAATTCAAACATGCGCCAGGCACTGTGATAAATTGTAGGAAAAGCTCTTTCCAACGATACCAAATATGGCGCTGTGCGTTCTATATTGGATTTGCTCAAGCGGTTTTTCTAACACCACTGTAGCGCGGCTCTGTGCGGGGCACTCAGGTTTTTATCTACCGTATTGAAAATGCTCACACACACCAAAGATATACATGTACCATAAAAATAGTTTGACCCGCGGTCAAGCTATACCATATTTCAACACTTTTCAACTTGTCTAAGCGTAACGGAAATAATCGCGCTCGTAACCGGACTACCTTCACTTACACACCGAACTGTGTGTGACGGCTGGGGCTAACTGCTTTGGTAACAAATCGCGCAGAGAAGCTAATGCCGTTGCCAGGGTACTGCGTGAAGAAGTGCGTCATCTTAGTGCAGTGAACATCGATGAATCGGGATCGAGGCAGCCGGAGACCATAAAGATACATTTAGTGTTGGTTTATATGTACATCAGAATGTATGCGTCCATTGTGTTGGGGCCTTCTTGTCGAAATACTAGCGCGACAGCTAACATGGCACGCTCTCTGTCTACCCTTTTGTTGATTTAGTGTACTTTGCATTGCTTTGGAAATCATTACGCCAAATGTGGGCTAGGTGTCGTTGCTATTCGTGGTACTTGGTAGATATTCATTCAGTTTGTAAATGTACTGTTCTTTATAATGTAATATTAATCTTTAAACATCAAGATATTGCGGCGGTCGTGCATAGAAATAAATGATATGGTGTGTTGAAAAAAAACTTAACTGAATCTGTATATACTGACGACTGCATAAAATAAAATGTCATAACTAAGCTTGAACTTCAAAGGACCAGCAGTATAATCATATATATTTTATATGTTTGTATCAGCTGCTTACAGACATTTTAATTTCTATGGCAGAACTTCGGCACTGAACTCGGTGGGTCGGACGCTCAGTGTAGAAGGTAGCAATCAGCGATGATAGCGGCTTGTTCGGATGACGAGAATAAATTCTCATCGAGTGACAGTAATGGCAGATGAGACGGACAATAATGTGCTGATGGCGCGTCAGACAGTAGGGCATGGATATACAACTATGGTGCGACACTGTGCGACGGAAGAGCATGACGAACACAGACACAAAACAGTCACACTAGTAGAATGGATGATGATGTTTTATGTGCTTTGTGTTTCTTTGAAATGCAACAACAGAAAGCGGACCAACTGATGTGACTCGTGAAAAATCATCAAGTGGACCGCTGGAGAATGGTGTTACAGTTAGACAAGTGCTGTCATTATCGCAGTACTACGACCATGACAGACCCAGCCAGCTAGCGATCATCATTCACCGTTGGCTTACCGCGAGCAGTTTTGGGGGGTACGTTCACTGGCAGCCAAGTCAGCTCACGTTGGGCATTTTCACCCACCAAAAAGTAATATGACTTGACTTTGGAACTCTCTTTTTGTCTTCATATGGATGCCGCAGTTAGTGCATGCTATTATGTGAACGTGCCCCAAACATGTGACATCACACTCATAGGGGCCTGACGAGTGATGCTTTGACTAAATGCAAATCCGCTGCGCCACCGCGTAAGACGCTCAAGTCAGAATACACGAAAGGCACGCGAAGCGGCGGTGCACTGTGATTCTAGAGCAGTTTTCAACCCACAAAGCAACCATCCGCCTAAAACCACGAATTGAACAAACTCGGTAGATATTTTGCCACAAATCTATACCAACCTTGTCTTCCGATCAAAACTGGTAGCTTAGTATCAAGTTTTTTTTTGCACAGTCAAGCATCATTTTAGCAGTCGTCCGTTTGTTGGGTTTTAGATGTGGCCGGAAATACGCCTCATGCTCATTTTCACTGGTTTATGTAAATTAGCATATCCGATGAAATGAAAACAAGAGTGCATCTTGCTGTTGACATGAACTTGTGACATGGAGGCAGCAGTCACTTTAGGTACGTATTCCCGCCCCCCCCGCCCCCCCCCCCCCAGCCCATAAAGCTCTTCTTTAATGGAGTCTGGTTTAAACACACAGCTCAGCTGTCAATATCTTTTCGAGTAATTCGCTACGACTTGGAGTAAACACGGCAGAAAAACAATGGATCACAACAGTGCCGAGTGGCCTCTTTCACGGCACTCTTCTAAAGGGTTTAACGTTGAACTCTAGATGTTGAGAAAGAGGTCCAGGATACTTCCGGCCAGAGCTAGAATTTCGCGCGTGTGGTTCGTTTCCTCCCTTGTATTCTGACTTGAGCTTGTTACGCGGTGGCGCAGTGGATTTGCATTTAGTCAAAGCACCTCTTGTCAGGCCCCTATGATCACACTGATATGTTATGCAACGTCTGTTTATGGACATAACAGATTACTGTATCTATTTTATGTTGGACTACTTGAAGCTAAGATACTGTAATAAATGTGAATAAAGCCATATGAATGCCTTTTACATTCGAAGTGCGGAATAAATTGAAATTTTATCGTTAGATACAAAAGCTGTTTATACCGCACGGAGAACGAACCATTTCTGTATAATTATACCCTGTAAGCGAGTAGAATGATCAGTGAGTGAATATTGTTCGCGAACCCCACTTGAACACAGTACACAAGCCGGCGTGAGGAACTGCCTGCAATACGCAAGCCGGCGTGGTGGGCAGTAGAGTATGTCTAAAAGTTACGCAACACTTTCGGTCGGGCCGGCTGGCTTGCATAATTAATTGCCAACGGGGTCGACCATTAACCATCCTTGATTACGATATGGGAGAGCGCATGCGTATAGGTTAGATGCTTGATGCACACGCGTGACTGTCCGCTGAAGCACGCAGAACATGGAATGGCTGACCCGCGGTCAAGTTATACAATATTGCAACACTTTTTCAACCCACCGCCACCCATCGTTGTGTAACCGTGCGTCACAACGTGTATTCGAGGTGTTCCAGTGTATTACAGGCACTACGGCATGTGCATGCGAACTTTGTGAATTGCTCCATAACCTCTGTTGAATAGGCCGTTTGACATCGTAGCGCACAACGTTTTTCGCAAATGTCTCCGCAAAGAACCACTTTTCTATACCAATCTTAAAACAAACATCATTTAGTGACAGTTGACCTCATATGATTTACTTTTAACTCATTCTACCCCAGACACACCACGGCAAGATAAGGTCGATCTGTGTCCTGCACTGCAGTGCAGTCTTCAGAGGACATGGGCAAAATTTGGGATTTCGGTGTTGGGGTAGAATGAGTTAAGAAACTCGAACAATGTGTCAGTTTTGCTGTACTGCCGTAAAAATTCGGATTTTAAAAAAATTAAATGGCTGATTTTACATCCCTAAATGTGCCCCAGACATATCAAGGCCAGTATAAGAAATATCCATTTTCACGTGAATCGACCAGGTTTTCAAACCTGAAAGCAGAACGCTTACACGTTGACCCCGATACTGAAATCTGCCGATGCTCTATTTAGGTATTAAACTGGCTTATTCGTGTCTTTTCACCATATTTTTACGACTTTAGAGCAAAATCGACAGATCATAGGAGTTCAGTAAAAAATATTCCATATTAGGCCAGTTGGCACTAATGATATCTGTTCTTAAAGTGGTACAGAAAAAAATATTTCTTTACGGAGATATTTGTCAAAAACAAAGATGCTAGCGGGGGCACCTTATACATAAAGTGCTCTGTTTCTTGTTGGATGTACAACACTTTGTTTAGCTTGATAGTCTTAGTTAAAAATGAATGCCTTATGCTTTAATGTATTTCATGTGCCTGTTACCTATGCAGCGTGCTCAGAGCCCTGAGCTGGCCTTGGAAGCTTGGTCTTTCTCATAGCCCAGAGTCTAACCAGTAGCGTTCATCCTGTTTAACTTGAGAATGTGACTTGTGATATTACGGTATTTGTTGACGATGAACACCGACACGTACCTTTATTGCACGTGCAATAGAATATGTGTAACAACGGCAGATTAAAGTGAGTCTGACCAGTAGCGTTCTGTTCTGTTAACTTGGCTGCTCAGAGCCCTGCGCTGGCCTTAATCGTGGTCTTTCTCAGAGCCGTGAGTATGACCTGTACCGTCTATTTTGTTTCCTAGGCAGCGTCTGGCCTTTGTAGCTTGGTCTTTCTCAGAGCCCAGAGTCTGACAGTGGCGTTCTGTTCTGTTAACATGGCAGCGTGCTCAGAGCCCTGAGACTGACCAGTAGCGTCCATCCTGCTACCGATGCAGCGTGCTGAGTTGGTTGGTTAGTTCGGGGTTTAACGTCCACGGCACCGCCGAAGTGATAATGGACGGCCCTGACGGTCTGGTTATGGGGGACAGGGAAATCTATTGCCTATGGAGTACGACCTGAACACTGATCAACTCAGGCGCACTCCAACTGTGCCACTTTGATTTACCAGGACCTTTCAACGGACATGCTATTGAACAAGCCCGTCCTTTCCCCCCTAGATTGCGAGTCCAGCTACCGGGGCCGGGACGGGGACTCGAACCCACGACCCGGCGATTCCCTTCGCTCTCTTGCTCCGACGCTTAACCGCTTGGGCTATTTCGGACTCCAGCGTGCTGAGAGCCCTGAGCTGGCCTTTTGTCTCTCTCTTGGCTTGACTTCGCGAACGAAGATTTTATAGGAGTTGCCCACGACGTCTGCAGGCTTGTTCGTGGCTGCGGAGGCCAATCCGAGACAGGCAGGTTCGACCGCAGTGGCTGCAGGGGAAGGTATGGCCAGGGTTCTGAGCTGCGGCATCTCTGTTTTTTCTCCTGAGCCGCTTGTCCTTAAGGCTAGCTCTGTGAGAGTCCTCAAAGGAGACAGCTGCCTTGTAAATGGTGGAGCGCCAGGTGTCACGGTCCGCAGCAAGCGAAGACCACTGGTGGTGGTCGATTTGGCAGGCACTAAGTGACTTCTTGAGACAGTCTTTGTATCTCTTCTTTGGTGCCCCTCTGTCACGGTGTCCAGTAGCAAGCTCGCCGAACAGGGTGATCTTTGGTAGGCGATGATCCTCCATCCTGGAGACATGCCCCGCCCAGCGGAGCTGTGTCCGCAGCAGCAAAGCCTCGATGCTCACAGTTTCAGCCTGTTCAAGGACCTCGACGTTGGTGACATAGTCACTCCAGTGAATGCCCAGGATGGTACGCAGGCAGCGCTGGTGGAAGCGTTCGAGGAGTCGTAGTTGGCTGCGGTAGAGGGCCCAGGACTCGGAACCATACAGCAGGGTGGTGAGGACCACAGCTCTGGCCTTTTGTAGAGCCCTGAGATTGACCAGTAGCATCCTTCCCGCTATTTAGGCAGTGTGCTCAGAGCCCTGAGCTGGCCTTTGTAGCTTAGTCTTTCTCAGAGCCCTGAGATTGACCAATAGCGTTTTCTCCTGTTACCTAGGCCTACGTAGCCCCTGAGTTGGCCTACGTAGCTTGGTCTTTCCTAGAGCCCTGAGTATTAGCTAGCAGCGTTTTGTTCGGTTTCCTCGGCAGCGAGCTCTAAGCCCTGAGCTGGCCTTTGTAGCTTGGCCTTTCTCAGAGCCCCGAGACTGACTAGTAGCGTCCATCCTGCTACTAGGCAGCGTGCTCAGAGCTCTGAACTGGCCTTTGTAGCTTGGTCTTTCTCAGAGCCCCGAATCTGACCAGTAGCGTTTTTATTCTGTTACCTAGGCAGCGTGCTCAGAGCCCTGAGCAGGCCTTGTAGCTTGGCCTTTCTCAGAGCCCCGAGACCGACTATTAGCGTCCATCCTGCTACTAGGCAGCGTGCTCAGAGCCCTGAGCTGGCCTTGTAGCTTGGCCTTTCTCAGAGCCCCGAGACCGACTAGTAGCGTCCATCCTGCTACTAGGCAGCGTGCTCAGAGCCCTGAGCTGGCCTTTGTAGCTTGGTCTTTCTCAGAGCCCCGAATCTGACCAGTAACATTTTTATTCTGTTACCTAGGCAGCGTGCTCAGAGCCCTGAGCTGGCCCATGTGTCTTGGTCTTTCTCAGAGCCTCGAGTCTGACCAGCGGTTCTGTTCTCTTAAATGCATCGTGTCAAGAGCCCTGAGCTGGTCCTTGTAGCTTGGTCTTTCTCCTTGCCCGGAGTCTGACTGATATCAGCCCTCCGAATATGATCAGAGTTTTAGGTTTCTTACTGGTTGATTTACTATAATATGCATATCCTGTATGTAATGATTCATCGATTTGTATTGTGTGACAAGCAGGCACCTTAGCGTGATGGTTTAGTTTCATTACTAATAATAATATGCTATGCATATACATCTCGACCTGTATTAAAACCTGTACACTTTTTTTCAGAACTATATCATGAAGTTCGCAAGTACTGTCGAGATTACATGAAATGCTTCTGACTTCGACTATCAGTTACGTATAGAATGTATTGCGATTCTTGTTCGTGTTAGTTGGGGAACGTTCACGTGTGCACGTAGTAAACGCACGTCGGGCATTTTCACGTACCAAAAACTAATTTGACTTGACTTTTGAAACTCTTCTTGTCTTCATATGGATGCCGCACTAATGTACATGCTGTTGTGTGAACGTGCCCCCTTACGCCCAAACATGTGACATCACACTGTGATATGTTATGCGACGTCTGTTTATGGACTTATAGACTACTGTCTATTTTGTGTTGGACTACGTTTCTGTAATAAATGTGAATGAAGCCATATGAATGCCTTTTACATTCGAAGTGCGGAATAAAATGTAGTAAACGCCTCAGTCCTTGTGAGGGGTCCGTGGCACAGTGGTAAGGCGGCTGCCACCAGTGCTAAAGGTGCGAGTTTTGATACTGAGTTCGGGCATCGGTCTTTTCTCCTCTAGTAAGTGTCGCCCTTAATAAGTGTCTTCCTTTATGAATTGAACGTACAAGCGATCAAAATTTCTCGAAGTCTCAGTTGCTGAGCTGACTCTTCGCACCACATGAATGTCCTGTGTACTGTGTTTCACCTCAGAGATAGTAAAGTGGACATCTGATAGACACCTATTTAATATTCAATAAATTTTTTCTAATTAACTAGCCATTTAGACCATCGACCTCCAACAAATACAACCAATGCCTTAATTGCCTAGCCGTACTAGTTCCATTCCAAGAATCATTAAAGCAACGATTTTTGATCAGCTATCAACGCCACGATTATTAAGGCAGATCCCCCACCCCACCTAAATTATTAATGCTGTTATTGACTTCTTTAAACAAAATTATTATATTACGTTTTAAAATGAACCAAGACGAATTACTTCTTCTAAGCAATATCTGTGCTGTAGAAAACAAAGACTTAGACTCTAAAAAACAAAGGCTTCTCTCTGTAGTTGTTTCTGGAAAATCAAAAGCTTTTCTTGGTAAACAATACATGACAGAAGACATAGAATCCCTCACCACTGATGAGCTAATCAAACTTCATGCTAAATATGAAAATCGCATTGCTTCACTAATGACCCGTGATTTGAGTCGATCTCTTGTCTGCCTATATACAAAAGCTGTGAGTCACTTCCTACCTGTGGATAGTGACAGTTTATCACACGATCTCGAAAGTAACCCCATTGTTTCAAGTGCAATCGGAAAATTAGCATGCCACATGTTTTACAAGTTTGGCATGTATTTTGCACCTGTCATAACATTGCTTGTTACTGGGAGTCATATTGATTTTTTGAAAATAAATTTTAAATTAGAAGAAAATGGACGAGACCCAGACGACTCCACAACAGAGTCCTGTCTTGACGCAGGTTCAAACGGTGACTAAGACTAAAAGTCCGGGTAGGGTTGAGGCTGGGAAAAGATTAGCTGAATATAACAGACCAAAAAAATTACAGCTTCAGGTATTAACAGAAAAGGCTCATGTAACTGACACACCGTCAACTGCACTGGTGTCACTATCATCAGGACCAACACCATCACACCCCCAACAAAGTGAGAGACAAACAACTGAGTCTAAACCTAAAACAACAAAATATATAGTTGCTGGATTTGTTGTTGGATTTGGTTACGTAGGTTACCAATTATACAAAAAATACAAACCACAGACTCAAACAGTGTCCAAAAAATCAAGCACTCCAAAAACAAAACAAGAAGCCGCCACATTACCAGCAACACCCAAAGCCGTTGACCCATTTCTTATGCAGTGAATAAATTTATTATTTTAATTTTTGTGGTATAAGAAAATGAGTGACACAAAAAACATAATGAACCTTGTCTATCACTCTGCTGTAATAAGTGGGCTAACAGTTGCTTATTCTATGCTGGGAAAAAGTATTCTTAAAATGAAATCGGCAGACTTGAGTAGATTAGACTTCGAAGACAGTGCTAAATTAGTAGCTGTTGTAACAGCGTCAATTGCAACAAAAGACTTTCTCATCAAGCAAGGAATTGTTCCAGAAAATATATCTAAGTAAATAAAAAGTATGGCAACTATAGCTATTATGATTGGCGGGGCAGTTGTTAACGCACTTGCATTTAGTGGATCAAACTATCTCTTTTCAAAAATGGGTAGAGAGGAATCAGCAGAAGAAATGAAGCGGCACAATGAGGCATCTGAAAATCTTGCACAAGCTCAGCAGGATTATGAGAAGCAAAGAATAGAGAAACTTGATTTCATCAATGAAAAACTCAGACTTGAAGGTCACGCACAGCATACATTTTCAAATGTCGATGACGCGATCAAAGAATATTTTCTTATTACTGGCGAAGACATGACCATCCCACAACCAAAACTTAGTGACTACTACCAGCCAAGCCCAGAACAAAGAAATGGAGAATTAATATTTGTTCTAGTAGGAATGACATTAGTATATTTTACAGGAGTTTTTATTGCTAGAAAAAATGACAGACATCGGAGCTAAACTATCAAAAATATATTACTCCCCTATTGGCTACTGGAAAGGGAATACTACAATAGAAAAATTACATGCCACTGTTGGTGGAGATATTACACTTGAACAAATAAAACAGTGGCTCAAAAGACAAGCAATTTGGCAAATATATTTACCTGCTCCAAAAAAAATAACAACACCTCATTTTGTAAATACTACCCCTAATGACATGGATCTTCTGTTCCTGCCGCATGATACAATAAGAAAGAAACGATACAAGTATCCATTAACTGTTGTTGACATAGCTTCACGGTACAAGAAAGCTGAACCCATAACTGACAAGAATGCTAGTACGGTAGCCACTGCGTTAACACAAATATATAGTCGAGGACCTTTAAAATATCTTAGGCTTGTGCAAGTCGATGACGGATCTGAATTTAAAGGCGCTGTTAATCAGCTATTTGCAAAGCATGGTGTGCTAGTGAGGTGAGGCATACCAGGTGTGCACAGGTCACAGGCAATTGTTGAAAACTTTAACAACAATTATCGGAGAGACTTTTCAGCTATCAGTATTCTAAGGAACTCATGCATGACGCTTGAAACACCGTCTGTTATAAAAGCAATGAATAGCGAGGGCCAGCTTAAACCTGTTGATGCTATTAAATTAAAAACAATACCGTCAAGGTCAGAAATAAAAACAACACCACCAGACAAGCTTTTTTACAAAACAGGTAAGATATCTATATCAACCTGGCGAGGCCGAAAATGACGTCGGATGCAGGGCAACTGATCCAATATGGTCTACGTCTGTTCACAATATTAAAAAAAATAGTTCCTGGCGCTAACGCATCGATTTATTATCTATATGAGCCTGCCCCACAGAGGGCATTTGTCAGAGAAGGATTACAGATTATTTCTCCAGACACTGTTACGCATTTTTAATCATTTCACTAACTAATTCATTGATTAGTTTACAATACAATACAATACAACTTTATTGTCTGTTTGAGTCAAGGCACGACAGAAATTTGCCTTTCAGCCGAATGAAACAACAATATAAGACATTAATAAACGCTACAAGAACATATAATGAGAAATTATCATTGCAGTAATACAAGCAATCTGTCACAAGATGGGAGGTAATGTTAAGTAGATCATACTTATCGCGGCGTTATAAACGAGAGTTCAAAATCGAGACAGCAGTTGGAATAAAAGACTTCTTAAATACATTCTTATCAACCAGTTCATTGGCTATTTCTTCAGATAACTTAAGCGCATCATGCTCAGGTGCATAAGCCTTTTCTTTAGTGTGAAACACACGTTTTGTGTCTCCTACTGCAAGTGACTTTTTATGTGTTTGGATCATTTCAAGATTATGTTTGTTTGACCTCAGTGTCTTGTTTGGATAATCAGGCATTAGTTCTCCATCTAATACTTGCTTATAATGTTCATGACGAATGTCTTTAATTTTTTTCGCTTTTTTTATACCTTTGGCTTTTGACTGCCTTTTTTGTGCAGTATGGAATACATTTTTGATCTCAGTCCAACGTACTCAACAATAGGCACTCCATTTAGTTCATCTTTAAACTTACCAGGCACTTTCTTATTCTGTGTGCTGTACAGCGGGTGATCCTTAGGGTAGTCAGACGTGTCATACATATGCAACTCTGTTTTCATGTCTTCATAAAAGTTTTCAGTAGGCACATCTATGATCATAGAGTCAGTGTCAGTGTATAACAGACAACAGTCAGGATACTTCGGTTTAAAGTAATCATAGTAGAATTCGAGCATTAACAATTTTGATAACTCAAGTATTGCCATACCAATGAAAACTGGCTTGTCCAGTTTAACAATCTTTTTTTGAGTGTCACTGCATACAATGATGGATGAAACTCTTTATACCCTGTGTACTGTGGTTTACCTGTAAGTTTAATTGCACCTGATTCAGTTGTAACCAGTCTCACATCTTTTCGGTGATGAGGATTTTCCATCGTCTTTCCAAAACAGGCATTATTCATAAGCTTAAAGAAGTCTTTGTCAAATGCAGTGTTGCACGAAGGTTTGTGTTTTTCATTATGTAATCTTTCACTTTGATCAAATTTAATACCTCTGTGAACTTTCTTTAGTACTAACCCATGCCTGATATAAAACTGCAGTAAGCGATAGTGACAAACGTAATTGAATTTGTCATTCAAATTTGGCACAAGTTTGGTGTCTTCTTTTTTCCCGTCAAACTCATTTTCAGCTAATGGATAATCATTGTGGTAATCATGTAGATGGTGTGGGTACTACAGGTCGACTTCAAAGATCCACCCTTTTTTGTGATCCCGTTCATAATTCATAATTTCGTTTGTTAATTTTGTTATATCACACTGTGACAAATCATGTAGACGAAAAATTTTCAAGGGCAATAACTCACACATCGCAAAGCCATACAAATTGTTAGCGTCCAAGTACATAATGAATGACCTTGACCTCGAGGGGTCAAAGTCGTCAAGATATTTATTGTTGGCTTTGGCATAGTTGTTTGCGGCTATACTAATGCCTCCCCTCAATCCACGTTCCACTATTTCACCCATTGTATGATCAGACAACAGGTGTATAGATATCATGCTGGATTTCTAAAATACAACCCATGTCATGCCAGGACTAGTTATGTAGCAAGCTGGGTCAAGACTGTAGTGTAACAAACCCTTTTCACGATAACTTTCAAATACGTCTGCTAGCAAACAAACGTCAGCTTTCAAGTACTGGTCATGGTAGTCACTAATCGTTTCACACCCTAGTTTATCCCATGCATTGAGAGCATGCTGGTAATCAGAGTCAGAAATTCCTTTTCCATTTAGTGTAGAGTAAAATTTCTCTTTTGGTGGCAGTCTCCTTTCCTCAAACACAACCCAGTGATCAATGTACTCGTAGGGATAGATTCCTTTTTTGATCAACTAAGGCTCAAAATATTTGCTTGTTATTGGAAACGATGTCAGACCTTCTGCCAGAGTAGCAAGTCCTAAAGACAAATGTTGCATGGAGTCATAAAATGCTAATTTGTTGTCAAGCCTAAAAGTCAAGTATTTCTCAGTTGTCTGACTTACTTACTTACGCCTGTCACCCCTACCCGGGTATAGGCCGTCGACGAGAGACCTCCAGCAACTCCTGTCCTGTGCTTCTCCTTCGATTCTACTCCAGGTGGTTCCCAGTCTCTTGATGTCTGCTTGGAGGTCTCGACGCCAGGAGTTTCTCGGCCTACCTCTTTTCCTCTTTCCCTGGGGTTCCATGACAATGCCTGCCTAGTGATACTGGAAGCTGGCTTTCTCAGACTGTGACCGATCCATCCCCATCTTCTTCGCCCAATTTCATTCTCTGCTGTTATCTGCTCTGTTCTCTCCCAGAGTCTGACGTTGCTGATCTTCTCTGGCCAGTGGATTTTCAAAATTCTTCTAAGGCAACTGTTCATGAAGGTCTGTACTCTGTTGACTGTGGTTTTTGTCAATCTCCAAGTCTCTGCTCCATATAGGAGAACTGCTTTTTCAGTTGTCTGAGCAATACAACTAATTTTTTGTAAGACTCATCCACAGCCTGTATGGTAATGTGAGAATCATACCCGTTGAGATTGTGGAAAAAGATGGGTAGTTTGTATGCCTTGGGATCTATTTTTAATAACAAGTTACAATTGTTATGTGCAGCACCTCTGTAACGTCCAGTTATGTGGTCATGGTCGCGAACTTTATCATGTAAGGGTTGTTCACAAATCCAACACATCACTGCCATATCAAAATTTAGTTTATCTTCTTCTGTCATTACCAAAGATTTCTGGCATGTTTTGAGATAATGTACTACCTGGCTATACAGTTGTCTCATTTCTGTTAAAAACAGACATGCTGCATTTTCACCCCTGTAGATAACAGGTTCTGAATGCTGTCCGTCTGACCTAACAATAATGTATCCGAAAGAACACACCACTTGGTCACTTAGTTTTATAGTCTTTGGTAATGATTTTGGAACAGGACCATCATATGGAACAACCAGTGATTCAAAATCAGCATACACTACAAATGGCAGCTTTTGCGGATTCCCATGGTTTTTAAAATAAACCTTGCTGCCAGGATCTGGATACCTAAGTACTGTTTGAATGTCATCAGGTGACCTACAGTGCTGGACATGTTTGTATGCTACTTTAATAGAGGAAAACCTCTGTAAGCATATTTTACAAAATTCATGTTTACCATCATGTTTTGTTGTATGATGAATTAGTCTTGACATACTCCTGATAATTGTGTAGTGAAAGTTATCACCGGAGCTTATTAGTAACATGTCAACATGCTTATCTTCTGACTGTCCGTAGGTCGGGGCAATTGGTGATACTCTAATTGGTTGTAACTTGTTCTCAGACTCATTATCCCATACATACACATTCACAGATATACCAGGATTTAGTTTTTCAAACAAATCTATGTCCTCCACCTTAACAGGAAAATCTATGCCACTGAAGTTGAGTTCATTTACAAATTTGGTACAGTTAGATACACGCTCAGGTTTTGTTTTTACAAAGTGTAGTTTAGCAAGCACACACCACATAAAACAGAAATTATCATTATTCTGAATATTTACTACAGCCTTTTTGTCTGCAACCTCAGTTGGTAGTGGCAGCCATGATTTGCCTAATATAGGATGATATCTTGATTGCTTCAGTTGCAGTTCATGTACACGACCTTCATGCCAACCAGACCCCTGCATCTTTGCTCTGTCGATTGCTTCGAGAAAGTCAGGCAACAGTCTTTCTCTAAACACTTTTTCCAATTCCCTTCTTGAATTAACTGTGTGTTGTCTTGTCGAGATATACGATACAATCACTTCACCATCTACCCTAGTAAATTCTATTTTCGCAACAATCTGAATCTTTACACTACCAGAAAGAAGATTATTTTGTATGACAGAAAAAGACCTTTCTATTGATTCATAGACACTGTAAGTGTTGGATATAGGCACGTCTGTTGTGTGAAACACGTTTCTTAAGCCAGACAAGCTTTGGGCATTGTCCGTCATTTTTATTTGTCCGACAAAATAATAAATGAAAAATTACACCATGTGTAATACCACTTTATTGACAGTAACTCCTACAATAAGCAGATTCAGTTCACTTAGTTGTCTGAATATTTGTTTACACACTGTCTCAAACAACTGATCATCAATTTCAAAGGTATGTGTCTTAAGATCAACAGGCATGTACTCGACAAATGGCAACTCCTCAAATATTTCTAAAGTCATTTGATATGACACATAAATCATCACTGGTGTTGATATTGGTGTTTTGTCCGGTTGTTTGAAATCTGTTATTAACTGATCAAAGTGTTGCATATATCTGAAGCACTCTGTTACATCGATCGTGTTGTCCATCATTTTTATTTGACAGACAAAATAATAATATAAAAAATATTAATGCTGGTGCACCTTGTGTAATACTACTTTATTGACTGTAACACCTAAAAAACAAACATTTATTTTTTTTTAGTTGTTGGTGCATGTGTTCACACACTTTTATAAACCAGTCATCATCAACTTCAAAGATATTTGTCTTAAAATTACCAGCAATGCACCCTCCAAATGGAAAATCATCAATATATTCCAAAGTCACATTATATGTCACATATAAAACCGCTGGTACCGCTATTGGTGTTATAGCAAGCGCAAATGGCTTTTTGTAATGTGTTCTTATCTCTTCAAAGTGCTGGATATATTGAAAGTAGTCTGTAACATCAACCACATGCGCTTGTCTGTCCATCATTTTTTTAATGGACAAACCAAAAGACTAAATTAATTTACTAACCCATACCCAGTGGGCTGATCTGTCTTTAAAATAAGCTTTAGATGCTTAGTCGATTTCAGTTTGTTTTTTACAATGTCTCGTTCATGTTTGTTGGGGATGACATCGTTCTCTCTGTGACAGTCTTCAAAGCTGTCACGATCCTTACACTAAAACAAACAGATAAACTTTAGTTGTTCACGAAAATCTTTCAGTACAGCATTATATTTTTGAGTGAGAATCCAAACACTAACATTTGCATGTCTGCCACTAAAGGCAAGCTCTGCTAAAGTGTTTCTCTTCTTAACAATATCTTTCTCTGCTGAGCAGTCATCGACTATGAACAAAGTTGGCTGTCCTTCAAATTGCTTGTAAAAATACTGCAGGTAGTTATTCAGTTTTTTCTCAGGGTCGACTAAGTAAATGTTGTAATCAGACCAAATGAATAAATGGTTATGATAAGCTTTGTTGTGTTTGATAGTAGGACAAAATATCACAATGTTTTCAAAATGACAGATGTATCTTGTTTGTAAGAGATTAAGAACAAATTCAGTTTTTCCACAGCCTGTGGCACCGCAAAACAAACCACAGTGTGGGTTGAGTGTCATCAAGTTCATTTTAAAATAAAATATAATTTTAATACAGGTGGCCACTTAGCCTGCTTTCTGCAATATTGAGTTGTGCGTCATAAATCAGATACAAATATATATTTATTGCACCAGCGGTTTCAGTCTTTTTTTGTATCAGAAATGTAATTCCGTCACTGCCGTTTTCAACAGTACGACATGACCCATGTAGGTAGTCGTCATCTGTACTACGCAGGTCTAGCCAAAGTGCATACTTGTCTGTCAGGTATTGAGCGATTCTTACGTCATACAGATGTATATCTTTGCTTGCTATGTTTGCTGGTTTTTCTCTAAGTCTTCCGCCTGCAAAATACTTTGTGATCTCGTCATAGTGCTGGTAAGGCAACATTCCTGAAGCATACACTTGATTATGGTGCCCTTCAATAGTACAAGACAAATGAGTAGTCTTTGGATTATAGAATTTTTCTGAATCCCGTCCGTATGGACTCGTTGGTTTAACAAACAACATAAGAATGCCTTTCAGTGACCTAACAGGTGTGTTCAAGTTGATGTTCCACATTGGATCGCTTCTGTCTTTATGAATCAAGCTGTGCCTCATCACACGGTCGTAATAAATCGGTAGTCTTGACTGGTACTGATTTTGAATGAGAGTAGCTAGATGAGCATGTGTGACAATTTCATATTCCAAGGAGATGTTAGAGATCTTGTATGTTGCGTCTGTGTCAGTTGATTTAATAACTTTGTAGTCATTAAAGATTAGTTCAAAACTCAGACAGTCATTTAGTGCTCCTTGATAATAAGGCAAATGCGCTGTTAGGATTTCAAATTCAAGTGGAATGCAAAACATATTTCCATATGTTTCTGCCACAATAGTTTGGTTTAGTTATTTGGGTTTAACGCCGAGCAGGCGACTAAGGCCATCTCACGGCGGGATGGGTAAAAATCTGGTCAGCCAGACTAAAAGCAAGGTCTTAAGACAAGATGTAAATATAGATTAAAAATCTCAGGCTAAAATGTCGCACATGTCTGGAAAAGAAACGTCTACAGACTCTCAAAAAGGGCAAATAAAAAAATTCACATAGTCTATGAATGCTCAGATCTTGTTAAAAATATTGCATTCTCTCAAAAAATTGAAGATTTTGTCCGGGGGAACATCCCGGAACAAAACCTTCAAGGAGTCTGCTGTGAAGTGTTTATATCTGGTGTCAATTAGGTCAGCACAATACAGCAAAAAGTGTCGAACAGAAAACTGCTCATCACAGGCAAAACACCATGGACGCTCATCCTGTTTAAGTAAGTAAGAGTGCGTAACATATGTGTGCCCGATGTGGAGCCGAGCAAGGACAGTCTCCTCACGGTGGCTGCCGCAGCGGAAAGGTAGACTGTCAGACAAATTAGGAAGAGCTTCATGAAGCTTGTTCCCTTCCTCTTTGTCCCACTCGGACTGCCACTCGCGGGCTATGTACGCACTAATAACAGGTTTAAAATCACTATAGACAGTCTGTGTGTCAGGGACAGGGTCACTGCGGGCACTGTTGGCAGCAGAATCTGCGATTCTGTTGCCTTCGATGCCCACATGGCCTGGGACCCAAATAAAAATGATGTCATAATATTCCTTCATCAAGTCCGCGTACAGCTCTCTAATCTGCACCAGCAGTGGATGGTCTGTTCCCGCGCCCTGAAGGGCCTGCAGGGCAGAAAGAGAGTCAGACAGAATCAGGAAGTTCCTTTCCCGAGACTGATAGGCATGCTTGAGTGCTAGCAGAATGGCCTGCAGTTCTGCACTAAATACAGAGGAATGGTCAGGGAGACGGAGCTTAAATGGGCGTCTAGGATGGCGAGAGGACACTGCAGCCGCAGCCACTCTTCCATCCTCAGACTTGGACCCATTCGTATAAAGACGACAATAGCCAGGAAAAATTGAAAGGAGTTCATTGAGGCTCTGTTGGTATATGGCTGGTGGAGTACAATCCTTCTTGTGGGCAGTCAAGTCCAGCAAGATGTCAGGAACTGGTAGTAGCCAGGGTGGAGTGACGTGTTGCAGAGATTCCGAAACTTTGTCCAGGTCCACTCCGGCCGCCTGCAGATGAGGTCGGACACGGAAGGAAAGTGGACGGACAGCTCCCGGATGGGCATCGTAAATCTCTGCAAACGACGGGTTAAAAACACAATCATAGGCAGGATTTTCTGGATGGGCCTTCAGCTTCAGAACGTAGCTGAGCATGAGGCGGATGCGGCGGAGCCTGAGAGAAGGCTCCCCTGCCTCTGCATACAGACTAGGAACTGGAGATGTCCTGAAGGCTCCCAGACATATGCGCAGACCTTGATGGTGAATTGTGTTCAGACGCTGCAGAACAGACTTGGAAGCCGAGCCATATACCACAGAGCCGTAATCCAGTTTGGACCGAACAAGGGCCCGGTACAGTCGAAGTAAGACGATGCGGTCTGCACCCCAGTCAGTACGACCAACGACACGAAGAATGTCGAGGGCCTTCCGACAAGAGGTTCTAAGGTAGTTAACATGGTTGCAGAAGGTCAATCTTTTGTCAAAGATGACCCCCAAAAACTTAGCTTCTTCAGCCACCTTAATTGGCACTCCAGCAATGCTCAGGCTAGGTTCTGGAAAAAATTTCGTCTGGTTAGTAAAATGCACACAGACTGTCTTGGAGGGCGAGAATCTGAATCCATTGAGAGACACCCACCCCTGGATGCGATCAACGCACAGCTGCAAGCGCCTCTCAAGGGACGCAAGTCCTCGACCTCGTGCACACAAAGCAAAGTCGTCCACAAACAAAGAGCATTCAGAATCATCCTTGACGGCCTTTACAATGTTATTTATTTTAATGCTAAATAAAACAGGAGATAGAATACTGCCCTGCGGGACACCCATCTCCTGTTCAAAGGAGTCGGAGAGGGTGGAGCCCACACGGACATGGAACGACCTGTTGGACAAAAAATTGTGAATAAAAACGGGCAGATGCCCTTTAAAACCCATGTCCGACAAATCAGACATTATACCATGCTTCCAGGTCGTGTCATATGCCTTTTCAAGATCAAAGAAAATTGCATAGACATGCTGCTTGTTGACAAAAGCATCTCGGATAAAAGACTCAAAGCGGACTAGATGGTCAGTTGTACTACGGAAGCGCCGGAAACCGCACTGGAGGTCTGTGATGAGACCCTGTGACTCAAGATGCCACACCAGTCGGGCGTTGACCAAGCGTTCCATAGTTTTACATAAACATGATGTCAAAGCTATTGGCCGGTAGTTGCCCGGGTCGGAAGGATCCTTACCCGGCTTGGGAATTGGCACAACCACAGCCTGGCGCCAAGATGGCGGAAAATGACCGGTTATCCAGATATGGTTAAAGGCCTTGAGAAGTACAAGGAGTGAATCCTCAGGCAGATGTGTTATGAGCTGATAATGGATGGTATCTAATCCAGCAGCAGAGTCAGTACATTTCTGCATGGCTTGCTGCAATTCTGAAAACGTAAAAGGGGCATTATAGTCTTCCAAGTTATCCGATATAAAATCACAAGCACAAGATTCTCGCTTCTCCTTCTCTCTCTGGAAGAAAGGTGAATAATGCTCTGTTGAAGAATTATGGGCAATGGTGGAGGCAAGCAAATTGGCCACAGCCTTTTTATCTGTGACCAAACTGGCACCATCTCTAACGTCCTTGACTTCTGTTGTTGATTTATCAGTTGCATTGATTCTGATTTTGGCAACATTACCAGACTGTATACCTTGATAAATACGGTCTTCTCTTTCTTCTCTTGTAAGCCACAGATCTTTGTAACAGTCAGCATCGTCAAGACTAAATACTTCCTGACCTTCAAGTTTAACTTTAATAGTCTTTATAATTGCTCTGCCTAAGGTTGTGAACTAGTGTTCTTTTGTCATCTGTGTCTGATGAAAGTTCAATATTAAAAGCAAGGCGAGCAGTTCCAGGAACAATAACGTCATTGGGGCCTAGGTTAGGAAATTTGACGGTAAGAATTTGGTTTTGGTCTATGGAGCTAGGATTGTTAGTGACGACAATTGATTGTCTAATGCCCTTAACACCAAGAGGTTCACGTAGTTTTCTGTATGGGTCTAACTTCGATCCGTAGGATGATGTCATTTATTATACACAAATAAAAAAAATTAAATTAATAAAAACAATGGCAGTGGGAGGATTTGGTCAGGAAGATTTTGAAATGGATGACATGAATGACTATGATACTAGTGCAACAGGATATGACTGGAATGGCGAATACTTCTAGTACGTATCATGAACTCCTAAAAGATAAAGTAAACTCATTTTATGATAGTGTTGGTGCCCGTCCAGATGAAACAGATCCTAATCAGTTTGAATATGATAAAGGTCATTTATATTTAAACACTGTTGACAAAGGAAAAGTACAATTGACTAACAAAAGAGACCCTGGTAAGTCTAGAGCTTTAAGTACAATCAAAGGTGAAGGTGGTGTTGGCACCTTGTGACAACTTGGTATTGAAGAAAAAAAGTTGCCACCTCGTCTTTCTAGTGCTCTTCATGACGTGCAAACAAGGTTGCCGACGGGACAAGAAATTGAAATGACAGAAGTAAAAAGATTGCCAGAAATGGCAGACAAGGCAATACAAGAAACTTTATTTACAGAAGGGCAAATAAATGAGGCTATGAAAACAATGGGTGACTCTCCTTTGACAATGCGGGAGTTAGTGGGCTTGGATAAAACACTGCAGTCAATAAGAGGTGAGCTTGTGAATAATGTAGCCAAACTAGGCGAGCTTGATAATCACATTGAAAGAGAAAAAGAAAAACTAGCTAAAGCTGATGATGAGAATTATGACACAGAAATGAAAGAAAGAATACAACACAGATTAAATGATTTGCAGATAGAAAGATCTGCACGGCTAGAAGTGATTCAAAATGGAAAAGAAAAACTGAAAACACAGGTCAACAGGATTAAAGAAACTATTAAAAAAATACTTCACGAGACACAACATTGGCTGAGAGATTGAAAACACTTTTCAGAGAGCAGGGTATTACTATTGCTAGTTTAATTACTGCTCTTGGATTTATTATCAGTACTGTAGTATTAGCTGTAGCTGGAGGCGGTGGTGGCAGCCCTCCTCCACCAGCACCTCCAGCTCCATCAGACCCAAAAGATTTACAGGCGTGGGTAAAAAACCAGTTGTCTCATATATCAGACTTGCTTCAGAAATTGGCTGTAAAAGCAATGGATGCTTTGCCTGGTATAATAGGTAGTGTTGTCAGTTGGCTGATAAGTACAGCAGCAAAGGTAGTAGGGTTTATGGCGGAGCATGTGTGGGTCTTTTTGGTGACAGTATGAGGGTTAATCGTAGGATATTTAATGAAACAGGTAAAGAAGTAATATCCCTAATCCAGTAAGGCCTATTACCAATGCAGTTCTCTCCGACTCATGTGTGTTAACTGATGACTGTTCCGGGGCTTCTGTTACTGGTTGTACGGGTGTCAGTGCCGGGGTCGTGGACGGGGCTGTTACTGTCTGTACAGGTGATGATGTTACTAATGTTTTTTGCGCATGTGGCGACTTTAGGTGCAAGCGATGTTTGCTTGTTGGACCTAAGCTATGTGTGGTTGTTGGACCCAAGCTATGTGTGGTTGTTGGACCTGAGTTTACTGATTGATTGTGTCCTAATTTTTTATCACGCCCTGCAACAATTATTTCATTATTATAATTTGTTATTGTCCCCATTTGGAGTTGAAGGTCAGATGGTAACATGTATAACCCAATGCCAACTACAAAGTCAACTTTCGATCTAGCATATCTGAGAACGTCTTGGTAGTGTTGTATGCTTGATGGAAGATCAATAACTGAGTTTATCGAATCTTCTAGGTTTGCAAGAAACTGTTTTTGTGCTTCAAATTTGCCACTCCCATTTAAGATATTCAATTTTGTTTGAGCTTGTGCACCTAGTATACACCATACATACGTTCTGATAGATTCATTAATGCATTCGACTCCTGCTTGAGTAAACCCGTCACTCCTGTCTAAGACAAATGTTGTCCAGGCATTAGACTGTTTCTGTTCTATTGAGCCTAACCACACTTCAGATTTTGATGAGAATGAAGAGTAGGGAGGCCAGTAATCTTGAGGGTATTGTCTGTGCCTCATAGCATAATATAATGTTCCCATACCTTTGTGATCATCAAGTTTTTGTGTAAAGTCATACTTTGTACTGATGTTAAATTCATTACAGATGCGTTCAAATGCTTTCATATCCATGGAGTTGTTAAACTAGTTAAAACTCGACTCAGTGGGCAGTGGGGTATGCAGTTCTGACAGTATTCTTCTAAGCTGGTAATATGTGTGGAAACGATAGACAGACTTAATCAGTTTGTTTGGGTGATTCAAATGGTCTGTAAAAGAAACGCCACAGCCTGTAGTTGAGCATAAAATAGCAAAGTTAAGCTGGTTTTGAAACATCTGTAGTGGGCTTGAGGACCACTTTCTTGCAGTTGCATCATCTGTTATTGGAGGGTTTAGGTAATGATCATACGGATTTGCCTTGCGCTGGGACCATATGGTGTTGAGGCGCATCCCCTGGGTGGTGGATAGGGGGTCCCTCGTGAGAGGGATGCACCGAATGAAATAAGGTGCCGTGAACCAACATGGTCTAAGGGAAGGTGACCCCGACAGAAAACCCCTGGTCCTCCTAGTAAGGGGGTTGGGCGTGGGGGTAGCTTCTCCACCCTGCAAAAAAGGAAATAGCTACAAAAACGCCGACGAAAAGACCAACAGTAATTCCTTTCCTGGAGGAGGAAGGTTCTTCTACCAGAAGACTTATGACGCCCTGTGGTGAAAGCCGGAAGTCTTCGGAAGCCACAGGACTGAGCCGCCTCTCTCTATCCAGGGACACAACCATGGGCACATGGAACGTCAAGACCATGTACCAGAGCGGCAAGGCCGCCCAGATAGCGGAAATGCAAAAGTACAACCTTTCCCTGCTAGGTATCAGTGAAGCCAGATGGACGCAGTCTGGCCAGAAAAGGCTGTTAAGTGGGGAGATGATTCTGTATTCAGGTCATGAAGAGGAGAATGCCCCCCATACAGAAGGAGTAGCATTCATGCTGTCACCAGTGGCACAGAGAGCGCTGATGGGCTGGGAACCTCTTGGGCCAAGAATTATCACAGCAGCCTTTAGAACCAAGAAAAAGCTCAAGCTGAACGTCATCCAGTGTTATGCGCCCACTAATGACAGTGACGAGGAAGAGAAACAAGAGTTCTACGACCAACTCCAGAGTGCCGTGGATAAATGTGCGGAGCGAGACATCACCGTCGTCATGGGGCGATTTTAATGCCAAAATAGGGGAGGACAACACCGGATATGAAGAGGTGATGGGGAGACAGGGACTAGGCTCGGAGATGAGTGAGAACGGTGAGAGGTTTGTAGACTTTTGTGCTCTAAACCGACTCGTCATTGGAGGCAGCATCTTCCCACACAGAAGAATACACAAAGCAACTTGGGTCTCACCTGAACATACAACAGAGAACCAAATAGACCATATCTGCATTAGCAAGAAATTTAGAAGATCCCTTCAAGATGTTCGAGTGAGGAGGGGAGCAGATGTCGCCTCAGACCACCATCTGCTTACCTTAAGAATGAAGCTCAAGCTAAAGAAAAGCCGCACAGAGACAAGAAGAAGACAGCGCTAAAATGTAGGCCTCCTGAGAGAAACTGGAGTTAGAGAAGAGTTCAAACTGGTGCTGTCCAACCGGTTTCAAGCGCTACAGGAGCTAGTAAATGAAGAGGAGGCGGTCACCACATAGCAGCAGTGGAAGGCAGTTAGAGAGGCGCTGAACTCAACCTGCAAAGACACTGTAGGGTTCAGGAAACACCATCACAAGGACTGGCTGTCGGCACAGACCTTGAAGAAGATAGAAGTGAGGAAGCAGAAGAAAGCAGTTGTCAACAACAGTCGCACGAGAGCAGCCAAAGTAAGGGCACAGGAGGAATACTCCGAAGCCAACCGCGATGTGAAGAGGAGTATCAGGGCAGACAAGAGGGCCTACACAGACAGCATGGCAGCAGAGGCAGAAAAGGCAGCAGGCAGCGGCAACATGGAACAGCTCTACGACATTACCAGAAGATTGTCGGGCAAGTATGGTCATACAGAAAGACCAGTAAAAGACAAAGAAGGCAAGCCTATTGCAGACAGAGCAGACCAATTCGACAGATGGGCCGAGTATTTTGAAGAGTTACTGAACAGACCTAGCCCACCCGACCCCCCAGACATCCAGCCGGCAGAGACCGACCTACCCATCAGCTGTGACAGACCCAGCCGGGAAGAGATCAGAAGAGCAGTGGCATTTTTGAAGAACGGCAAAGCAGCAGGGCCAGATGGCATCCCAGAGGAGTCTCTGAAAGCAGACCTAGAGACAACAGTGGAGATGCTGTACCCACTGTTTGGAAAGATCTGGGAAGAGGAGGTGATGCCGGCTGACTGGAAGGAGGGGTACCTAATCAAGCTTCCCAAGAAAGGCGACCTCAGCAAGTGTTCCAACTACAGAGGAATCACCTTGCTGTCAGTACCAGGAAAGGTCTTCAACAGGATCATCCTAGAGAGAATGAAGAGCTCCGTTGACCCCCAGCTGAGAGACCAGCAAGCAGGATTCAGGAAGAACCGATCATGTACAGACCAGATCGCCACTCTCCGCATCATCGTGGAACAGTCTCTGGAGTGGAGCTCCCCGCTGTACGTCAACTTTGTGGATTATGAGAAAGCATTTGACAGTGTGGACCGAGAGACTCTGTGGAAACTCCTACGACACTACGGTGTACCCACAAAGCTCGTCCGCCTGATCAAGAGCAGCTACGATGACATGACATGTCGCGTGATCCACGAAGGTCAGTTCACCAGTGAGCTCCAGGTCAGAACTGGTGTCAGGCAGGGGTGTCTGCTGTCTCCGTTCCTCTTCCTACTGGCCATAGACTGGGTCATGAAGATGACCACAGAGCACAGACGAAGTGGAATACAGTGGACACTGTGGACACAGCTTGACGACCTCGATTTTGCAGACGACTTGGCATTACTGTCCCACACTCATCAACAAATGCAGGACAAGACCACGAGGCTTGCTGACATCTCGTCCCAAGTGGGCCCCAACCCCACCCGGGTCTGCCCTGGGAGACTTGGGTGGGGTTAGGTACTTTTTAGTTCCCAGGGTCACCCTGGTCAGCCCCACAGGGTGGGTTTTCCTTTCTATTCTGGGGCATGTGTTTCTGTCTACCCGAGGTCCATTCATCTGTATTTGCCTTTTTAAAACTCTTCCTACTGTCTGCACTGCCTGTAGCTCTTGATATTGGATGTGTGTTGCCAAATGGTTTTAGCTTTATTTAGGCCCCATGTTGTAGGTTTATTTAACGTAGTGGACCGGCTGGCGACATACATTCAATATTCTGTTTTTTTTTTTTTCACAAGCAGTGCAGGCACGTCCTGAGAAAGCCTTGTTGCTGTCGGGACGTTAAGCAATGTACAATCAATCAATCAATCAACCAAGTGGGCCCCACCATTGACAAACAGAAAACAAAGACAATGAGGCTGAACGCAACCAGGGAAGAACCAGTCTTGCTTGCTGGCACCCCGTTGGAGGAGGTGGAGTCCTTCACCTATCTCGGGAGCATCATAGACAAAAAAGGCGGCACTGATGCAGATGTCAGAGCACGAATCGGTAAAGCCAGAGCAGCCTTTCTCCAGTTGAAAAAAGTGTGGAGTTCCAGAGAGCTGTCAAAACACACCAAAGTCCGGATTTTCAACTCCAATGTAAAAGCAGTTCTCCTATATGGAGCAGAGACTTGGAGATTGACAAAAACCACAGTCAACAGAGTACAGACCTTCATGAACAGTTGCCTTAGAAGAATTTTGAAAATCCACTGGCCAGAGAAGATCAGCAACGTCGGACTCTGGGAGAGAACAGAGCAGATAACAGCAGAGAATGAAATTGGGCGAAGAAGATGGGGATGGATCGGTCACAGTCTGAGAAAGCCAGCTTCCAGTATTACTAGGCAGGCATTGTCATGGAACCCCCAGGGAAAGTGGAAAAGAGGTAGGCCTAGAAACTCCTGGCATCGAGACCTCCAAGCAGACATCAAGAGAATGGGAACCACCTGGAGTAGAATCGAAGGAGAAGCACAGGACAGGAGTTGCTGGAGGTCTCTCGTCGACGGCCTATACCCAGGTAGGGGTGACAGGCGTAAGTAAGATACGGATTTGGCACTTTCACTTGAAATAAATCTCCTTCGGACAAAGCTATATCGAGCTCATTTAGCTGAATTATTTTCTGGTCATAAGTTGGCGCGACATTGTACTTGGCATCCACGTTAAATTGAAACGCGTTTACAGTGGTAATTGTTGGTGATTTAAATTCCATTATGCTTTTTTTATGTGATAGTAAAAATGTTTATTACCTTAACAAATCTTGACAAAAGTAAACCAGTGTAGTTAACTAATGGGATTGATAATCGTGATGGTAGCAAGGCTGCAGCTATCCATAAAATATTCTACTCTGTAAAGTGGTGATGATACAAGTTTTCATATAAGTTATAGCAGTGCTGGTAATAGTGGCTTGGGCACTAAAACACACTTTATACCATCTGGGTATTACGACTTTTGTACTTTAGCTGAATGGTTTCAAACTTAATTAAAAATTAAAGCAACTTTAAATCAGGCTAACTTATGTGTTACATTAGAATTTCCCGTAGATAGTCGACCTATAATTTCAAGTGAACTTGCATACTTGCTCGGTTTAATAGGCAGACATATAACGTCTAAGGATGAAAGTTGGGTAATGGGTTTTGGAAGTGCTAATATTGGTGGTTGGTCACTTACGACAGTTGAAGCTGAAATAACTGGAAAATATCCTGTTCATTTGTCAGTACAAACAGTGCTAAATGTTCATTTGAAAGAACTGAACACGACTGAAAATATTCACAATGGAAAGCCTTTGACTTTTTTTTAGATGCTTACCGACTGGAACTGCTCCCTATTGTGAGAGTGAAGTTATTAGATTTCCTAATTTACAGTTTAAAAAATTAGGTGCCAGTTTTTTGGAATCACTGTGTTTATCTGTAACTAATCAGGATGGAAAACCAGTTCAGATGCATGATTTTAGTATTGTGTTGGAAGTTAAATAAATTTTATTTTTGCTGAATAAAAAATGAGTGGCGGTCCAAAGACAAAAATTATACCAGTTGCATGTCCATCAATAGAGTTGAAAGATTTGGCTGACGTGCAAGATTTTGATAAAGAAGGTGAGGTAGGAGAGGTGTATGGTCTTGAACTTGTTTCTGTTGGATTGTACAAACGAAAAGTAATTGATGATGTAAAAGATGATGCAGAAAAAAGGTATCCTAAACTTAGTCAAATTCGTGATGTTACTGTACCTACTCCTGTAAATAATGTGCTCTACAGCTTAAAACATGTGGGTAATAGGTGGGCAGTTGTTCCTGCTCCTGCTCCGCTTTTGCCTACACCTATTGACTGGACGTAAAGTTTGTATTTATTAGTCCTTATGTATATTATACTGATGAAGGAGCCTTAGTATTTAGAAAAGTTCTTAACTCTGAGCCAATGCTTACAAGTCTCGTACCAAGCTATTTCGCAGAAACCAATAGCAGAGAAAAACTAAAACTGCAAGAGCATGGAAAACGAAGATATTTTCTTACAAATAGAAAGGGTAGATCAGATACTACTATTGTGTTCGTACTAGCAAACTTTACCATAGCTAGAGAAGCGACAATAGTTTTTTTAAATTCTCATGAGGTCTGTAGATACTGCAAAAGAAGCAGATATCGCACAGGGAATCAAACTTACGTGGGATAGCACAGTAGCAGAGTCAACAAAGGTCGTTATTGCTATTAGAAAAAGCACAGATTTTGAAGTTTCGAGTAGTATCCCCGCTGTTAAGGTAGTGATTGATAACACAATTTTTGTTCGTCTAAGTTTCATAAAACTGGAACACATAGATCTTGTTTCATTTTATTACGCTAGCAAATTGTATACCTTTGAAGAATTCTTTGCAAAATGAATTAGAAGATTAAATTTTTTTTTTACAAAATTGCCATAAAAAAAATGCCACCACTGTATCCACAAATACCACCTGAGCCACTTGAGCCTATTGTTCCAGATAAAACATTACAGGCAGACTCATTCCATTTAATGAATATTACAGAAGCGTTGAAGTATTTGGAAGGAGAACAAGCAAAATACTCCAGGTGCAAAAGACGATATAAAACGGTTTTCAAATCTACAACAAACCAAGGGGAATCACTCAGCGCTGGACAGACGAACAGTTAGATCCTCTGCCCCCGCCTATCAGGCACCCATTCGCCAGCCCACAGAGAAATACGCAGGTATAGAAACAAGATGATCATCTACATCCCTAATAAGGATGCATCAGGTCTCTTATATAACCCATGTCTTTCTCCGGAACTTAGGAAGTAGGCAGGGGAAACATACATACACAAACACGAAGGTGCATTACTATATGTGGTCGGGTAAATACCCTGAATTCCCACAGTAGATGCACAGAACATTACACAACAATGTAACGATACAAATTTGCCTCGAGTTATACTGAGATACTCACAAACCAGATAGGTGAGGCTAGCGCTGGCAGAATTGTACAACAAACCAAGGGGAATCACTCAGCGCTGGACAGACGAACAGTTAGATCCCCTGCCCCCTTATCAGGCACCCATTCGCCATTATGAGAAAGCATTTGACAGCGTGGACCGAGAGACTCTGTGGAATCTCCTACGACACTACGGTGTACCCACAAAGCTCGTCCGCTTGATCAAGAGTAGCTATGATGGCATGACATGTCGCGTGATCCACGAAGGGCAGTTCACCAGAGAGCTCCAGGTCAGAACTGGTGTCAGGCAGGGGTGTCTGCTGTCTCCGTTCCTCTTCCTACTGGCCATAGACTGGGTCATGAAGATGACCACAGAGCACAGACGAAGTGGAATACAGTGGACACTGTGGACACAGCTTGAGGACCTCGATTTTGCAGACGACTTGGCATTACTGTCCAACACTCATCAACAAATGCAGGACAAGACCACGAGGCTTGCTGACATCTCGTCCCAAGTGGGCCTCACCATTCACAAACAGAAAACTAAGACAATGAGGCTGAACGCAACCAGGGAAGAACCAGTCTTGCTTGCTGGCACCCCGTTGGAGGAGGTGGAGTCCTTCACCTATCTCGGGAGCATCATAGACAAAAAAAGGCGGCACTGATGCAGATGTCAGAGCACGAATCGGTAAAGCCAGAACAGCCTTTCTCCAGTTGAAAAAAGTGTGGAGTTCCAGAGAGCTGTCACAACACACCAAAGTCCGGATTTTCAACTCCAATGTAAAAGCAGTTCTCCTATATGGAGCAGAGACATGGAGATTGACAAAAACCACAGTCAACAGAGTACAGACCTTCATGAACAGACCTAGCCCAAGACATCTCGTCCCAAGTGGGCCTCACCATTCACAAACAGAAAACAAAGACAATGAGGCTGAACGCAACCAGGGAAGAACCAGTCTTGCTTGCTGGCACCCCGTTGGAGGAGGTGGAGTCCTTCACCTATCTCGGGAGCATCATAGACAAAAAAGGCGGCACTGATGCAGATGTCAGAGCACGAATCGGTAAAGCCAGAGCAGCCTTTCTCCAGTTGAAAAAAGTGTGGAGTTCCAGAGAGCTGTCAAAACACACCAAAGTCCGGATTTTCAACTCCAATGTAAAAGCAGTTCTCCTATATGGAGCAGAGACTTGGAGATTGACAAAAACCACAGTCAACAGAGTACAGACCTTCATGAACAGTTGCCTTAGAAGAATTTTGAAAATCCACTGGCCAGAGAAGATCAGCAACGTCAGACTCTGGGAGAGAACAGAGCAGATAACAGCAGAGAATGAAATTGGGCGAAGAAGATGGGGATGGATCGGTCACAGTCTGAGAAAGCCAGCTTCCAGTATCACTAGGCAGGCATTGTCATGGAATCCCCAGGGAAAGAGGAAAAGAGGTAGGCCGAGAAACTCCTGGCGTCGAGACCTCCAAGCAGACATCAAGAGACTGGGAACCACCTGGAGGAGAATCGAAGGAGAAGCACAGGACAGGAGTTGCTGGAGGTCTCTCGTCGACGGCCTATACCCGTGTAGGGGTGACAGGCGTAAGTAAGTAAGTAAGTAAACGTTGAGGATCAACCAAAACCTCCCCCATCTCAATCAACAAACTTTTCTTACAGCTGAATATATGACACAAACTTCAAACACCACCAGATATTCAACTCAGATTTTATTTAATGAGATTTGCTACTCTGCAGGTTTGCCTGTCTATCTAGTACTTTCTATGACACAGACGCGTATCCGTGAAAGGGGAAAAGATAGACTTGACGAAAGACATGAATATATCGACCAGGAAATGAGTGCTACTGTCTCAGACCACTTATCCTTTTCAGTCCACTCTTCCCTATCGTTTCAGCTGACCAGCATCTTAGTCAAATAAAGACTGCATCTTTTTCTTCTTTTGCAATCATAGCAGATTCATCTCTGTATGACTGAAGCTAGCATCCATAAGTGTAAAGGTGTGCCCTTTCTTGCTTTTGCTGACGTAAGCAAACCCCAGAAAATATTTACGCGGTTGAAATAAGACACCGAATCCAGAATTCCCCCTCACCCCCCCCCCCCCAACCGCCTTTCCCGCGTCCTCCAACGGACAGCACCTCTCTGAGGGACATGAGCCTCTGTCTCTACCCCCCCCCCCCCACACACACACACACACACATAACGAATAGCATCTCTCTGAAGCTCGTGAGCCCCTGTCTCCATCCCCACAGTTGCTCTATTAACAGCATTTCAGAAAAGCAATTTTTTTTTGGGTTAAAATGTGTATTTGTTTAATCTATTTTCTAATCCCATGTGAATTTCACTTTGAGAGAGGTCACTGAATTTGATATGTGTAAAAAAGGTCTTAGCACAGAATTATATCTTTCGCCCAAGTTTGAAGAGTGTGGATTGAATAGTCTCCGAGAAAATGCCAACGTTGAAGTTTACGACGGACGAAGGACGGACGGACGACCACTCGCCCATTACATAGATTTACGTTCCGCACGTGACCCTAAAACTTAAAGTTATTAACTCCGTTTTTTGGTTATGACCATTTCTCACACTAAGGGCTACCGAATACTAAAACTCGACGAAAATCGGTAGAGAGGTTCCAGAGATATCGCAAAGACAACAAGATGAGGATTTCATCCCAAAGTCGTCCATATTGTTTGGAGCTCAGATGCGTTTATCTTTTAGGAAAATTCAGAATTGTTCATGTTTTTAACTTATTATGCTGATCCATTTCCCTCTTCTCTAAGCCAAACCCTGATCAACACACAAGTCGGCGCACACAAACACGGCGCTTCCCGCCATTAGTCAGCTCTGTGGGCTCGTGTAGCGACAGGAATCTATCTCCTTCTACTCTAACCCACCCTCTGATCCACACACACGGGCAGACCGAAATAAAGACGGACACACGGCGGTTCCCGCCATTCATAAGCTCCGTGGTCTGGCATAGCTATTCTGAAGAAGAAGAATAGCACGCACCGCGAAATGACGTCACTTCAAGCTTCACGTCATGGCATCATTAGTCCCACGACACTGTGTTTATAGTGACGACTCGATGTTATACGTCGCTCATCGCAGTACTAACATTTGACGTATCAGAGAACAAAAGTTGCAATTTTCTTGCTGATTTTCACGCCTAGGACTTACAGGTCACAATTTGACATAATCCTATCCCAGGGCCGGGACAAACAGCTGGCTTATGCAAACAATGTTTATGAAAAATCATGCGGGTATTGAGAAGATATTTTTTCAAGCAAAAGAAAAATTAAAGTTACGTTAGCTGTTTTATAAATGATTCCTAAAAAGCGGTGTAGAACATTGACTTACTTCCACACCTACGGCATACAGGTCACAATTGACCTAATCGTACCGACAGCCGAGACAAACTGTAGGCTTATGTAAATATAGTAAACGAAAAATCTTTCGCTTATTAATGATTGTTTTTATCGCAAAAAAAGATTCAATTGTTTTACGATTAACCCATATAATTCATAAAATTAATCATAAAAAACGTGAAAATATATTATTAAAAAACAAAATATAATTAAAACTCAAAATGTTCTAGAGGTACAATGCTGGTTAACGAACTCACTCAATATCTCCCTTTTATCTAGCTATACGCAAAATATATAGTAAAAAATATGAAAAATCACGGTCTCCAGTGTGGTTCAACAGGTTGTTTTTGAAACGGCCATTTTCTCGCCAATGAGCATCTTAATGAAAAAATCGAAAAAAAAAAAAAAAAAAAGTCCCGAGATAATTCTTTTATGGACAATATCCTAAAATTTCAAGCTTGTCCGTCCTCAATCGCAGGCTCTAGTTGCCGTCACTCACACACACACACTGCGTGAGATTGATCCGGCATTAAGCGAGCCATTTCGTGACGAGCCGGGTCGTCTGCTTCACAACTGAGAGAGGGAATGAGGAAGAATGTTAGGGATACACCGGACTTGGGAGTTATCATAGATTCCAGATCGCCAGTGGTCATCGCGAAGAAACCGGAAAAATCTATTTTGGTGTGTTTGGACTATCATACATTCCGTAAGCCGACAGTGTTTGACCCTGGACCAGTAACCTTTGAACTGTTTGAACTGTGAACTGAATTCATGATTTGACGATGTTCCGGGAGGGGACTTTGACATTCATTTTTAGTTTGATCAAGGGTTCGCAGAATTTCGGAGCAGATTACCTGAGCAGAACAGTTTAAATGAACATTTTGTGTCCAAAACAGTTTAAAAGAAATATTTAGTTGTACATGAGAATTTAAAAGGACATGTATGTGATCAGGACAGTTTAAAGGAACATATATTCATTCGGGACAGTTTAAAGAACTGTGAGTTAATTATTTTTGTGTAGTTGATTTGATTTTATTTTCGATGTGAAATTTGTATTATTTATGGTTTTGTGTAGGTTTACACAACCACAAACCGTATTTTTGAGGTTTGAGAAGAAATTTTGTGAAATTTCGTTCTAAAAGGTGGGGGGAGGGGGGGGGGGGGTAATGTTACGATTGTATTTGTGTTGTTCTGTGAGAATGGTCATGCATAAATCGTAGGAAACGATCCTATGTTTATTTGAGCTATCATGATTACGAATCACGTACCTTTTCAAGTGAATTTCACTTTCGTCTACGAATAGTGCGGTGTTGATTATCTGTTGCCGCACGGAGTTGAGTCACACTCACGAAGAGTCTAGAAGCAACTCGAGTATTCATTTGTTTACTGCGCGCGTGTAGCTTAACGTTCAGTACTAGTGCACTAATCGCGTGTTTTCCAAATAAAGCGGGCAAGGTCGTGACCTGTCTGGCCTACTTTTGTGTGACGTCATAGCGCGCCGGGATTTTCCGACATAAGGGCTGGTAAATAGCAGACAGATTTTTACCGAATATTCCAGTGTAATGTTTATTTATTGATATTTAGGAGTTTTAGTTACGTAGTTTGTTCTGAATGGTTGTGTTGTACGAACTTCCGCGATTTTTCTGGAAAGTATGTTACTATAAAAGAGTCGTGCTGGGAAGCTTATGTGTACATTGTCTTGCATTTGTCAGTTGTAGAGACACAGTTAGCGTAGGTACGTGGCCCGTGTAGGGTGTACATTGTATGAGAAACTTTGTGTCAGAGAGTGGACATTGCAGAAGAGACATTGTATCAGTGGTTGTGAGTTTGGAACTGCATTGTGTGGAGATCGCATCGCTGAATTAAAATATTGTTGGAACTGTTTCTCCAGTATTGTCTACATCCTTAAGCCAGGTGTGACGGATTGCAGCTGAATGAGGTTTATTTAAAAGAACCTTACGTGCGTGCGTCTGGTGTGTTTATCATACTACGACTACAACTCCACCACGTAACACACACACATAGTCTAGCAGCTTACGCAATTTCTGCAGAGGTAAGTAGTTCGTCAAAAGAGTAACAATGGTTTGCAGGTACGAAACGAAAGTACTAATGCCATATAGTTTATGCATGGCAACAATATTTGTCCTTAGGATGGAGACATTTTTGTAGAAGTGTTTTTCGAAAGCTATTTTTCGATGTGAGGGAACCAGTCCTGGTACACGGCCCGGATAGGGTGCAAGACATTTTTTGTGCATAACATTGAAAATTTCAAGCATACAAGTTACAAGGTTTTTTTGTTTTTTTTTTGCTACTCCAATTTTTTTCTTTGTCGACCTCAGAGGTCTTCCTCTCACGCCGCTCATCCCCGTCAACCCCAGTGTGCTCACCCAGGCCCGCTGGTTGTTCCAGCCAGACTCCCGGTCCTGCCGCTATATATATGGCAGGTAGTAGGGGACTCCCTCCGGAGGAAACTCCGCACTGCTGCCGAGTCACTTCGGTGGTGTTCAGTGTGGCCTTCAGGTAACCACACCTACTATTCCCCCTACTTACGACATTGCTAGTCGCGGAGTCGAGTGGAAGCTCCCCCCAGAGGTGGCGAGTCAACCACTACGTCCTTCCACGCACAGCAGCAGGTCTGGCCAAAGACAATCGCGCACCTAGGGCTCTTGGAGGACTGGGATGAGGTCACCATGAGACGGAGACTTGAGGGATCAGAAACCTGGAACAGCGTTTTTTTTTTTCATTTTGCATGATGATGAGGATGAAGATGATATGATGATGCCATGGTGGTCCATGTGGTTGGGGACTGCGTGACAGGGCCGCATTCCACGCTTCCTGTCATAAATATCCTGGTGTTAGCCAGGCCCGGGAACTGCGGACACCAGTGGTGCCAGCCGTGTAATCATTCACACCTTGTGATGTGTCATAACCCGGGTAGCACCCCCAAAGTCGCACCCGTGAAGTGGGTGAGTCTCGGCTGCGTGGCATCAGCCTTCCCATTGGGTCCATAGCACACCCGCTCTGGGTAGGAGCCGACCCAGGTAGGAAAAATCCCGCTTGACTCGGCTGGGATTCGAACCCGGATCTCCCGGCCGCCAGTCCGACACGCTAACCACTGCGCTACGGAGGCCGGTTATACAAGTTACAAGTTTATTCCAGTGAGTAAATTAAAATCATGAGCAAGTGAACATGCATACATATATACGATAAAATAAGTTTAAAAGTATTATTTTTAATGTGGTAAGCAAAGTCGCGTCGCTAGTTTCAAAATGGCGGTCAGCGAGAAGCCTTCGAAAGCAGTCAATCAGACGCACACGGTTGATGAAGCTTTACTTTGCTCCTGAATTGAAACAGAGATTATTTTCGATTTGAACATCTTATCAACGTCAAATACGTTATTTTTCCTGGTCTTGAAAACAGTCTTTTCCATAGAACTTGGTCTTTTGTGGGAGGAAAGCATATCGAAAGTAAACTCCCTTTGTGCATGTTGTGCAATGTGTCTGCCGACCATCTTCAACATTCTAAAGACTTTTTGTCCGGATACAACATGCATGTTGTTCGTCTGTTTTTCAGCCTAACGGCTCTAAGTGCAGGTCTGCTCTTTTTTTTTATTTATTAGTGGAGATGGGATTTTTAACTGGTCAAGCACACTCGTATCCAACTGGACTTAAGCACAAGCCAGGCAGAGTGAAATCCATCTCCGAAACGTTTCCATCAAAATCACCATGTTCAGCTAAACACCTAAATATAAAAATTTTAGTTTTTGCAACCAATTCAACCAATCCGCACTCAAGTACTCACAAGGACTCTTATGATCAAGCTTTATCAGGACTGCATGAGACACAATAGAGATAGTAGCCCTCTCTATTATATTACATGTTTTATTTATTTATTTATTATTGATTCACTTACATATTTATTTATTATTTATCCTTTTAATTATGGATGAAAGGAATTCCTTGATGCACATGATCACTATAGTGGTATGGTAGTGGTCACCAAGGAGAGGAAATTTGTTTTCAATATGCATACATCTGTGCATGTGTAACAGAGTGAACCCGATGTTCCTCTGTGTACCTAGGCCGATAGCACTTATGACCATTGCTTCTCGGATTTCACTCGTGTCGACTATTAGCGATAACGCGCACTGCTCGCGGTGCCTTGCCAAATGCAGCGTTAAGTGTTGTGTACCTGATAGCTCAGTGTACGTGTTGTATGGTATATCGATTTTGACCGTGTATTGTAGCCAAATTACAGCTCCATTGCTTAGTTTTTAGTATGGTTAGATTTGGCCAGATTTGGCCCGGGTAATAGTTTTTGTAATGTATATGTTTTTTTGGTTAATTATAACCTATCAGAGTGATAACTGCGATTGAGTAGCCTTTTTGATTTTCTGTGGCACTTCTGAGACCGCTTTAAGAATAAATATAAACTTTCCACTAATAGCCCGTAATCTCAAATTAAATCCAGAGTATAGCTGGTAAAATTTCTTAATATTTATATTCAAAGATTATATTTTTACATTATGTAGTTCAGAAGATATTCTAGCTCTTACTATAATACAGATTTGCCATTTATATCAGTGCCAGACCCCCGTGGACTTTGCACCGACGCGTGGACTTTGTACCGATGCGGAGACGGCAGCTTGCCTCTATGAGTACAGCTGCTCGCGTGGCAGACTTTCTTTTTTATCCAACGTGCAAGACTCACAGTATCAGTACTTGTGACCGACTTAACTTCTGGCACCGGTGCCTTGGAGGAACTGAAAAACATTTTTGTTCTCTCTCAACCTAAACTGCGCGGGTTTTGGAGACCCTGTACTGCTTTCTGCGCTCGAATAAAAGTTTAGTAAACATGAACGAGTCTCAGTCTCACTAAGTCCAACCAAAGCAATATTACCATCTTCTTCATTAGATCACATCACCCCATCACACATGTTCATAATCTATCCTTTACTTAACATGCATAGGTCCCAGGTATCTCCAACTTATTTTATTAATTTATTATTTTATTTGTTTGTTTGTTTGTTTGTGATGTATGTTTGCACATACACATCAGCATAAAATGATTGAGTGTACATTGCTTAAAGTCCCGACAGCAACAAGACTTTCTCAGGACGTGCCTGCACTGCTTGTGAAAAAAATCAAACTAAACAGAATATTGAATGTACGTCGCCAGCCGGTCTAATACACTAAATAAACCTAACTAGACCATTTAGCAACACACATCCAATATCAAGAGCTGCAGGCAGTGCAGACAGTAGGAAGAGTTTAAAAAAGGAAAATACAGGTGAATGTACCAAGGGTAGACAGAAACACATGCCCCAGAATAGAGGGGAAAACCCACCCTGTTGGGCTGACCAGGGTGACCCTGGGGACTAAAAAATAGTTAACCCCACCCAAGTCCCCCAGGGTAGACCCGGGTGGTGGACATCAGCATACAAGATGAGAACATACATATACACATATATGATGTGAACATAACATGTACACATATATGGTAATAGGTGCATACCACCCGCTCCCCACCCCACATACAAAACCACATTACACCCAGTAAAGGACATGCACATCTGTGCATGTTCATAATATATCCTTTACTTGGTATTCATATGTCCTCGTTATTTAAATTTATTATTTATTTTTTATTTGTTTGAAAAGTAGGTTTTGTACATACGCTGATGTTCACATACACATATTATATGGTAATACTGCCCACTCCCAACCCCACTCCACAACCAGAGAACACCCACCAAAAGACACATCTGAGCATGTTCATAATCTATCCTCTACTGAGCATTCATATGTCCCAGGTATCTTGACTTACCTTATCTTTTTAATTTAACTGCCATGAGATGGCATTGGTCGCCTGCTCGACATTGAACCCAAATAACTATATATTTAAATTATTTATTTATTTTGTTTGTTTGTAATGAAGGTTTTGTACATACACATCAGCATACAAGAAACATAGATGGTAATAGGTGCCATACCGCCCGCTCCCAACCCCTACCTAAATACACACATATAACCGCAGAACACCTACCAAAGGACATGCACATCGGTGTATGTTCATAATTTGTAATCTATCCTTTACCTAGCATGCGTTAAACTTACTTTATCTTATTTATTTAAATTATTTAGTTATGTATTTTGTTTGTTTGTAATGTAGGTTTTGTACATACACATCAGCATACAGCTCAAGAACATACACCATGGTGCCCCTGTGCATGTGGCCACCAGTACTATTCTGTCAGATCTGTCACACCCAGCCAATCATCTCTTCGGGCTTCTGCCCTCTGGCCGGCGGTTTCGTGCTTTTAGAGCCTGAACCTCTCGATTCAGATGCAATTTTTTTCCCAGAAGCTGTCCTCAATACATCACCATGAATGGAACAACGTGATTCTATGATTTGTGACATATGACCGATTTGTCTTTAATATTGTGTTTATCTTTTAGTGCTGTATACAGGATGATCGCCAACTAAGTGTATGACATGATGAATGCCCTACAAGTGAGGACATATTTTACTGTCGCCATGCCACACAAAAATCCTTGTAAGGTTTTACTTGGTGAATAAATGTCTTATGTCTTATACACGTACATGGTAATAGGTGCAGTATCGCTTGCTCCCAACCCCAAATCCAGTTACACACACAAAACCGCAGAACACCCACCAATGTACATCTGTGCATGATCATAATCTATACTTTACTTAGCATTCTTATGTCCCAGGTATCTTTGACTTACTTTATCTTATTTATTTAACTGCTGTGAGATGGCCGTAGTCGCCTGCATGGCATTAAACCCAAATAACTATTTATTTAAATTATTAATTTATGTTTGTTTGTAATGTAGGTTTTGTACATACACATACACGGTAATAGGTGCCAAACTGCCCCACTTTCAACCCCACCCCACATACAAAACCACAGAACACCCACAAAAGACATGCACAATTGTATACTGATGGGCATTAGTGGACTGTAAAACCTATATAAAGACTTCAGGTTAAGAAAGTGGCTTGTTTTCCTCCCTAAGTCACACGACCAGTAAATTTACCGCAAACTGTACCATGTGACCGTGATATAAAAACCACTGTAGCGAAAAATGGCGGACGTTTTATAGCCCTCTCGATGACGCGTTACGACCTCGTTTTCGAGTCTTGATAGCAACTCGGTTCGACAAAATAGCAGAAAAAAACGCACTAAAGTAGTCCTATTTGACGTAATACACATCATCTGCCTTATTTTTTTACGACATGAGGAGCCAACTAAACAATATTTCACCACTAATTACATAGCGCAAACAGCAAAAGCCTTCCACCGAGACATTTTCAAAGTTCGGGAAACCACGGAACAAAAATAGCTTCCGAGTTGTTTTTTAACCATTCAGAGACACAATCATTGCAAACCGGCAACACACTGTCGTCTGCTCAAACACCAACAGGCAACATGCCACAATTTCACCAAAGCACAGAGCAACAAATTCAAGAACAAAAACGAAAATACACACCCAGCAACACTATACACAAAGCACGCTATTGCCAAATTTTCACGTCACTCAATGCGGGACTATCTGAAGAAAAACATCTCCCGAATTTTCGAAGACTTATGTAGTCTATCTGACATGTCTACGCTGTAAAATAAAATCTTACCTTAAAATCCATCAGTCTCAGCACTAGTCCTGCTGTTAACAACGAGCATTTTGTTTTGCTATTCCTTTTTCCAGATATCCCAACACACATGACACTTTAGGATATAACAAGGACAATCTGCTGCACACTCGAAGCCATCCCCTTGTGTCATTTTGAATCTAAAAGTACGAGGCACCATCGGCTAACTTGCACAAGCTGTCACATCAGTGGTCAAATGCCGATCGCTTCATCACAAAGTTCTTAATTTTTCTGAATCACACAGCAGTCAAGAAGCACTGTCACTGTAATACTTTAACGACCTTTTGTAGACATTCAGTGCAGCTTGAATCATTCTGTACACAAGCCAAGCCATATTAGCTTTTTACTCGCGAAAACAAGACTTGCGCTTCTGACACGGAATCATGCTACGTCACAGTCTGGGAATCCCCGGCAAAACATGTATATTCAATGGTGTCACCTATCCGCCACAGAAGCGGCAGTCTTCATAAACCGGATTTTTTCTAAACAATTTCGGGAGGTCAAAGGAATCATTGTACCCCGAAGGCCTTCGGGATACAATGATTCCTTTGACCTCCCTCAGGCCTGCAAAGATCCGTGTAGCGAACCCCTCCGACCAATAACTTATATTGTATTGACAGAGAGAGACAATAGGAGATTACTAAGAATCAAATTTCAATAAGGCCGCACCCATCATTAAATCTCGCCTTTATTGATAATAAATTTTTTGACCCCATTAAACCCCCGTTATTACCGAATCAACCCTTTGATTTTAAAAAAGTGACGAGCATGACGGATGCGGCCTTATTGATCTAATTATCTTACGGGTCTCCTATTGTCTCTCTCTATAACTATTGTCTCTGTGAACACCTAATCATTTACCTGTCTAAGTGATTTCAGTGGAACTTTATATGTTACTATTAAGTTACAACTAACTTTTAGGAACCTGCAGAGGTAACCTTTAAGTTAGTTATCATAAGAACTTATTAATTACTTACCATAAGAACTTATTAATTTCTTACTGTAAGTTCTTATAAGTTCTTACAACAACTTGACTTAAGTCACAACTTACTCGGTCAGATTTGTCAAGATACAAGGACAATAAAAAAACTTTTTTTTCTCAATAATACTCTGGTGGTGGTGCTGATGGGGCTAAACAATCAGGCACAAGTGGTGTAAATGACATGTCATCTCTCTGTGAAGCATATGACAAAAATATTGATTGATTACCAAATCTGATTTTTATTTGCTTAAAAGATTGTGTAGTTTTTCTGTGGTTTCCTGAACTCCGATCTGTTTTCCCATCTCTAAAAAACTAGCTTTTAGTTCTTCAACATTCACGGGAGATTGACTACGCATTTTATTCTGGATTTCAGACTTCTGTTTTTTGTAATTATTTAAATCATCTTGGACCCGCTTAAATTCATCATCATCAATACAATTATCATTTAATGCCTTACTGATAATAAGTTTCATACTGCTCAGCTTTGCACCGGCCAGCGTACTCAATGCTTCATGTTTCTGTAATTTCGTGTGAAACCTCTTGTTTAAGGCTTCCAAACCAAAACAAGTCAGGCATGTAGCAACGCTAACACCCTCAACTGCAATTCCTATTAAACTTCCAATTCCTGTGGCAAACAGAACAATACCCCCCACAGAACAACCAGCTGAAACTACACCAACAGCCATTTAAGTATTTTGTACAGAATTGAAAACGGTCTTATACCGTCTCTTACACCGTGAATATTTCGCCTCCTCTCCTTCCAAATATTTAATTGCTTCTGTAATATTATTTAATCTGAATGCGTCTGCCTGTAATGTTTTATCTGATGCAATTTGCACATGTGGATCAGGCACAAACGACGACACAGTCTCAGGCGCAAGCGTCGTTGGTAGTTGTGGATAGAAGTTTATCATATTTTTTTTATTGACAAATATTTTTTATTTAATCAGCAATTACATTTTGCAACTCGTCAAAAGTATACAATTTGCCAGCATAATAAAACAAAACAAGATCAATGTGTTCAAGGTTTATGTAACTTAGACGAACAAAAGTTGTTTTGTCGACCACCACCTTGACAGCCGAACACTGCTCGAAACATTAATAACATCTGCATTTTTTGTAATAGCAATAAAGACCTTTGTTGATTCTGTTACTGTTTCATCCCATGTAAGTTTGATTCCTTGTGCTATATTTGCCTCTTTCACAGAAGTTACAGATCTCAAGATAATTTCAAATACTATTGTTGCTTCTCTAGCCACGACTAAGCTTGCTGGCATAAACACAACAGAAGTATCTGATCTTCCCTTTCTAGTTGTAAGAAGATACCGTCGTTGTCTGGGGCAAAACTTGGAACAAGGCTTACAATCAGCGGCCCAGAATTAACAACCTTCCTAAACACTAAGGCGCCTTCGTCATCAGTGTATACATAAGGACTAATAAATTCAATCTTTATGTCCCAGTCAATTACGGGTGCTGGTGCCGGCACAGGTGAAACAACCCACTTATTTCCCACATGTATTAAGTTGTAGGGCACATTATTTACAAGATTAGGTGCAACTGGTACAGTAACATCACGCAGCTGACCAAGTTTAGGAATCAGTTTTTCACCGTCTTTCATGTCAACAATTACTTTTCGCTTGTACATGCCAGTTGAATCAAGTTCAAAACCATATATTTCTCCAATCTCCCCTTCCTTCTCAAAATCCTGTACGTCTGCCAAATCTTTCAACTCTGTTACTGGACATGCAACTGGTATGATTCTCGGCTTTGGACCACCATTCATTTTTATAAACAAAAATAAAATTATTTAATTTCCAACACAACACTAAAATCATGCATAACAACTGGTTTGTTATCCTGATTAGTTACAGATATACATAGTGACTCAAAGAAACTAGAACCTAATTTCTTAAACTGCGCAGGAAATCTAACAACCACACTTTCGCAATAGGGAGCAGTTCCAGCTGATAAGCATCTTAACAAAGTTGAAGGCTTTCCATTGTGAACATTCTCAGTTGTGTTCAGTTCTTTCAAATAAACATTTAGTACTGTATGTACTGACAAATGAACTGGATATTTTCCAGTTAATTTTCCATCAATCATCTCTATTTTCCAAAGCTTTGTTTTAGCTTCAGTTTCATTTATTAATCCAAGTAATAATAGAAGATCATCTGAAAATGTTATCCTACGCTCAAAAGAAAATTCTAATCGATTGTACATTGCTTAACGTCCCGACAGCAACAAGGCTTTCTCAGGACGTGCCTGCACTGCTTGTGAAAAAAAACTAAACAGAACATTGAATGTATGTCGCCAGCCGGTCAAATACATTAAATAAACCTAACACATGGGGCCTAAATAAAGCTAAGACCATTTAGCAACACACATCCAATATCAAGAGCTACAGGCAGTGCAGACAGTAGGGAAAGTTTTAAAAAGGCAAATACAGGTGAATGGACAAAGGGTAGACAGAAACACATGCCCCAGAATAGAGAGAAAAACCCACCCTGTGGGCTGACCAGGGTGACCCTGGGAACTAAAAAATACCTAACCCCACCCAAGTCCCCCAGGGCAGACCCGGGTGGGGGAAAAGAAAATTCTAATGTAACAAGTAAATTAGCTGGATTTAAAGTTGCTTTAATTTTTATTTTACTTTGAAACCAGTTAGCTAATGTACAAAAGTCATAATACCCAGATGTTATTTTATGGTTCTCAATAGGAGAGGATTCATTACTAACAGATACATAATAATTTATATCATCTGTTACATTAAACCACTTTACGGTGTAAAACATTTCATGGATAGCTACAGCCTTGCTACCATCACGATTATCAATCCCATTAGTTAACCACACTGGTTTGCTTGTGTCAAGATTTGTTAAGGTAATAAACATTTTTATTATCTCATAAAAAAGGATGGAATTTAAATCACCAACAAGCGTTACTACAAATGCATTTCAATTTAATGTGAATGCCAAATATAATGTTGCACCTACTTATCAACAGAAAATAATTCAACTAAACCAGCTTGATATAGCTGTAAACGAACAAGATTTATTTCAAGTGAAAGTACCCAACCCGTTTGACCATTACCTAACAGATGATGCTACTGCAAGAAAGTGGTCTTCAAGTCCACTACAGATGTTTCAAAACCAGCTTAACTTTGCCATACTATGTTCAACTACAGGCTGTGGTGTTTCATTCACAGACCATTTGAATCACTCAAACAAACTTATTAGGTCTGTCTACCGTTTCCATGTTTATTACCAGCTTAGACGTATACTGTCAGAACTTCATACACCACTGCCCACTGAATCTAGTTTCAACAGGTTTAACAACCCCATGGATATGAAAGCATTTGAACGCATATGTAATGAGTTTAACATCAGCCCCCGTGCCGGGTATGACTTTACACAAAAACTTGATGATCACAATGGTATGGGTACATTGTATTATGCTATGAGTCACAGACAATACCCACAAGATTACTACCCTGGTTACACTTCATTCTCATCAGAATCACAAGTCTGGATAGGTTCCATTGAGCAGAAACAGTCTAATGCGTGGACCACATTTATTTTAGACAAGAGTGACGGGTTTACTCAAGCGGGAGTCGAGCGCATAAATGAGTCAATCAGAACATATGTCTGGTGTTTACTAGGAGCACAATCACTAACAAAATCAAACATTTTGAATGGAAGTGGTAAATTTGAAGCACAAAAACAATTTCTTGCTAATCTTGAAGATTCAATTAATTCAGTGGTTGATCTCCCATCAAGCATACAGCGTTACCAAGACGTTCTCAGATATGCGAGATCAAAAGTTGACTTTGTAGTTGGCATCGGGTTATACATGTTGCCATCTGACCTTCAACTCCAAATGGATACAATAACAAATTATAATAATGAAATCATTGTTGCAGGTCGTGATAAAAAATTAGGACTCAATCAATCTGTAAACTTGGGTGCCACAACCATACATGTTCAGTCATTAAAACCATTACAGACGGTAACACCCCTGGCCCCGGCCCTGGCCCCAACACCGGCACCCATACAACCAGTACAGTCAACCCCTGACACACATGAGTCAGAGAGAACAGCATTGGTAATAGGCCTAACGGGGTTAGGGGTTTTACTTCTTTATCTGTTTCATTAAATAACCCACCATTAACCCTCCTACTGTCACCAAAAAGACCCAAACATGTTCTGCCATAAACCCAACTACCTTTGCTGCTGTAGTAATCATCCAACTGACAACTGTGCCAATTATGCCAGGCAAAGCATCCATTGCTTTCACAGCCAATTTCTTAAGTAGATCTGAAATATGAGACAACTGTTTCTTTACCCATGACTGTAAATCTTTTGGGTCAGTTGGGGCCGGTGGACCTGGCGGTGCCGGGGTTGGACCCCCACCACCGCTTGCGCCCCCAGCACCAGAGACAGCTAACACAACAGTACTAATAATAAATCCAAGAGCAGTAATTAAACTAGCAGTTGTGATACCCTGTTCTCTGAAGTGTTTTCAATCTCTCAGCCAGAGTAGTGTCTTCGTGAAGTATTTTCTGAATAGTTTCTCTAATCCTGTTGACCTGTGATTTCAGTTTTTGTCTTCCAATACTAATTGTTTCTAACCTTCCTGATCTTTCTATCTGCAAATCATTTAATCTGTGTTGTATTCTTTCTTTCATTTCTGTGTCAAGATTCCCATTGTCTGCTGTAGTCAGTTTTTCTTTTTCACGTTCTATGTGTTTATCAAGCTCACCCAGTTTGGCAACATTATTTACCATCTCACCTCTTATTGTCTGTAATGATTTATCCAAGCCCATAATCTCTCTCCGCCGTGAGATGGCCTTAGTCGCCTGCTCGGCGTTAAACCCAAATAACTAACTAACTAACCATAATCTCTCTCATTGACAAAGGTGGATCATCTATTGTTTTCATAGCATCATTTATTTGTCCTTCAGTAAATGAGGTTTCTTGTATCACTGTGTTTGCTATTTCTGGTAGGCTTGTTACTGGTGCCATTTCAATTTCTTGCCCTGTTGGTAACTTTGTTTGTGTGTCGTAAAGAACACTAACCAATTTTGGCGTGACAGGAGAGCCTCCAATTCCAAGATGCCTTGCCAACCCAGAGTTACCACCGACTTCACCTTTAATTGTACTTAAAGCTCTAAACTTAGAAGGATTGTTTTTATGTGTTAGATATATTTTCCCTCTGTCTGTATTTACAAATAAGTGTCCTCTATCATATTCAAACTGATTAGGATCTATTACATCTGGACGCGCTCCAACACTGTCATAAAATGAGTTTACTTTGTCTTTTAACAGTTCATGATACATACTACTACTAGTTACCATTCCAGTCATATCTGTGATACTGGTATCTGAGACATTCATGTAATCCATTTCAAAATCTTCATGATTAAATCCTCCCGCGGCCATTGTTTTATTAATTTATTATTTTTTATTGTGCATAATAAAAATGACACAGTCTTACGGATCAAAGTTAGACCCATACAGAAAACTACGTGAGCCTCTTGGTGTTAAGGGCATTAGACAATCAATCGTCATCACAAACAATCCAAGTACCATAGACCAGAACCAAACACTTACAGTCAAGTTTCCAAACCTAGGTCCCAGTGACGTTATTGTTCCTGGCACTGCACGCCTAGCATTTAATATTAAACTAACATCAGACGCAGATGTAAACAGAACACTAGTTAACAATCTTGGCAGAGCAATTGTTATAACTATTAAAGTAAAACTTGAAGGACAGGAAGTGTTTAGTCTTGATGATTCAGATGTATTTTACTGTTACAAAGATTTGTGGCTCACAAGAGAAGAACGAGAGGATCGTATTTACCAAGGCATACAGTCTGATAATATTGGTAAACTTCGAATCGATGCTGGAGATAAGGTAACTACTGGGGTAGACAAGGAAGTTATTATAGCAGAAACACATGGAACCAGATTTTACATTCCACTTGAGTTTGAAATCCTAACAGCGCATTTGCCTTATTACCAAGGAGCACTGAATGACCGTCTGAGTTTTGAACTAACTTTCAATGACTACTCCAAAGTTATAAAATCATCTGCCACAGATGCAACATACAAGATCTCTAACATTTCTTTGGAATATGAAATTGTCACACATACTGAACTAGCCAGACTCATTCAAAATCAATACCAGTCAAGACTTCCAATTTATTATGACCGAGTGATTAGACATAGTTTAATCAATAAAGACAAGAGCGACCCAATGTGGAATATAAACTTGAACACACCTGCCAGGTCACTGAAAGGTATACTCATGTTGTTTGTTGAACCGGCGAGTCCATACAAAAGAGATTCAGAAAAATTCTACAATCAAAAGATTACACATTTGTCTTGTACAATCGAAGGCCGTCTTAATCAAGTGTACGCTTCAGGTTTGTTACCTTATCAACACTACGATGAGATCACAAAGTTTTTTGCGGGTGGAAGGATTAGAGATAAACCTGCAAACATTGCGTGCAAAGATTTACATCTGTATGACGTAAGGATTGGTCAATACCTTACAAATAAGTATGCTCTTTGGTTAGATCTTCGTAGTACAGATGATGACTATTTTCATGGGTCAGGTCGAACTGTTGAGAACGGCAGTGATGGAATAACAATTCAGATACAAAAGAAGGTTGAATCCGCTGCAGCCATAAACATATATTTGTATTTGATTCATTGATTGATTGATTGTACATTGCTTAACGTCCCGACAGCAACAAGGCTTTCTCAGGACGTGCCTGCACTGCTTGTGAAAAAAAACAACTAAACAGAACATTGAATGTATGTCGCCAGCCGGGCCAATACATTAAATAAACCTAACACATGGGGCCTAAATAAAGCTAAGACCATTTAGCAACACACATCCAATATCAAGAGCTACAGGCAGTGCAGACAGTAGGGAGAGTTTTAAAAAGGCAAATACAGGTGAATGGACCTCAGGTAGACAGAAACACATGCCCCAGAATAGAGAGAAAAACTCACCCTGTGGGGCTGACCAGGGTGACCCTGGGAACTAAAAAGTACCTAACCCCACCCAAGTCCCCCAGGGCAGACCCGGGTGGGGGGTATTTGATTCATGATGCACAACTCAATATGCAAGACAGTAGACTGAGTGGACACATATATTAAAATTATATTGTGTATTAAAATGAACCGGAGCTTGATGACCCTTGACCCACACTGTGGATTGTTTTGTGGTGCCACAGGATGTGGGAAAACTGAATTTGTTCTTAACCTATTACAAACAAGATACATACACCACTTTGAAAACATTGTAATATTTTGTCCTACTATTAAACACAACAAAGCTTATCACAACCGTTTATTCATTTGGACTGACAACAACATTTACTTAGTTGACCCTGAGAAAAAACTGAATGACTACCTACAATATTTTTACAAGCAATTTGAAGGGCAGCCAACCCTGTTTATTGTTGATGACTGCTCTGCAGAAAAAGACATTGCCAAAAAGAGAAACACATTAGCAGAACTTGCTTTCAGTGGCAGACATGCAAACGTCAGTGTATGGATTCTCACTCAGAAATATAATGCTGTACTGAAAGATTTTCGAGAACAGATAAAGTTTATCTGTTTGTTTTACTGTAAGGATCGTGACAGCTTTGAAGACTGTCTCAGAGAAAACGATGTCATCCCAAATAAGCATGAACGAGATGATGTGAAAAGTAAACTGAAATCAACTAAGCATCTAAAGCTCATTTTAAAGACAGATCAACCCACAGGGTATGGGTTAGTAAATTAATTTATACATTTGTTTGTCCAATAAAAAATGACAGACGGACAAATCATGCAACATTGGCCAATTGGTAAAATCATAGATATTACATACTACTTTAAAGATGTTGAATATGTAAACGGGCTTAAAAAAGAGAGACCGGGAAATTTATTTATAACACCGGTAACACTGTACATGTCAGGTAATATAACTTTGGGTGTCGATAATCCATTTAGACCAACATTAATTAAAAAAAAAAAATAACTGTTGCTATTAAGACAAAAACTTTCACTGTTAATGAATATTACAGTGACTGGTTTAGTGCAGCGTGTAGTAATTTAGTGAAAGAACTAAACCAAAGAAAATTGTTTTTTTCCAGTGTTACAGTTAATAAAATGGTATTACACATACAGAGTCAACATTAATATTTTTTCATTTATTTTTTTGTCCGACAAATAAAAATGACGGACAATGTTCAAAGCCCATCAGGCTCATCAAGCTTAAGAAATGTGTTTCACACAACAGATTTGCATATATCAAATACTAATAATGTCTATGAATCGATAGAAAACTCTTTTTCTGTCATACAAGATAATCTTCTTACAGGCAGTATGAAGATTCAGATTGTTGCTAAAATAGAATTTACTAGAGTGGATGGTGAAGTGATTGTATCTTATATCTCTACAAGACAACACACAGTTAACACAAGAAGAGAATTAGAAAACGTGTTTAAAGACAGACTATTACCTGACTTCCTCCAAGCAATTGACAGTGCAAAAATGAAGGGGTCTGGTTGGCACGAAGGACATGTACATGAACTACAATTAAAGCAGTCAAGGTATCATCCTATAATAGGCAAATCATGGATGCCACTGCCAACAGAGGTTGCAAACAAAAAGGCTGTTGTTAATATTCAGAACAATGACAACTATTGTTTCATGTGGTGTGTGCTTGCTAAACTGCATTTTATAAAATCAAAACCTGAACGTGTATCTAACTACACTAAATTTGTAAATGAACTCAACTTCAGTGGCATTGAGTTCCCTTTTAAAATAGAGGACATAGACTTGTTTGAAAAACTATATCCTGGTATATCTGTAAATGTGTTTGTGTGGGATAATGAGTCTGTTGACAAGTTACAACCCATTAGAGTATCACCACTTGCTCCAACCTACGGTCAGTCAGAAGATAAGCATGTTGACATGTTATTAATCGGTCCTGCCGGTGATAACAATAACTTTCACTACACAATTATCAGAAATATGTCACGTCTAATTCATGGGCATACAACAAAACACAATGGCAAACAGGAAGTGTGTAAGAAATGTTTACAAAGATTCTCCTCTATTGCAGTAGCACATAAACACGTACTGCATTGTAGGTCAGCTGATGACATACAAACTGTACTTAAGTATCCAGAGCCTGGTAGTCAAGTATATTTTAAGAACTATGGGAATCAACAAAAGCTGCCGTTTGTAGTGCATGCTGATTTTGAATCACTAGTTGTACCATATGAGGGTCCTGTTCCAGAGTCATTACCAAAGACTGTAAAGTTGAGTGACCAAATGGTGTGTTCTTTTGGATATATTATTGTTAGGTCAGACGGTTTGCATTCAGAACCTGTTATCTACAGGGGAGAAAATGCAGCATGTCTGTTTTTAACAGAAATGAGACAACTGTATAGTCAGGTAGTACAGTATCTCACAACATGTCAGATGCCTTTGGTAATGACAGAAGAAGACAAACTGAAATTTGATACAGCTGAGACGTGTTGGATTTGTGAACAACCCCTCCAGGGTGATAAAGTTCGTGACCATGATCACATAACTGGACGTTACAGAGGTGCTGCACATAACAATTGTAACTTGTTATTAAAAACAGATCCTAAGACATATAAGTTACCAATCTTTTTTCACAATCTCAAAGGATATGATTCACACATTATCATGCAGGCTGTGGATGAATCTTACAAAAACATTAGTTGCATTGCCCAGACAACTGAGAAATACTTAACTTTTAGGTTAGACAAATTAGCATTTTATGACTATGCAACATTTGTCTTTAGGGTTGGCTAGTTTGGCAGAAGGACTGACTGAGTATCCAATAACAAGTAAATATTTTGAACCAGACTTGATTAAAAAAGGTGTTTATCCGTACGAGTACATTGATCACTGGGTTGTGTTTGAGGAAACAAGACTGCCACCAAAAGATAAATTTTATTCCACACTTAATGGAAAAGGTATTTCTGACTCTGATTACCAACACGCACTTGATGCGTGGGGGAAGTTAGGGTGTCAGACAATTGGTGACTACCATGACCAGTACTTGAAAGCTGACGTTTGTTTGCTAGCAGACGTATTTGATTGATTGATTGATTGTACATTGCTTAACGTCCCGACAGCAACAAGGCTTTCTCAGGACGTGCCTGCACTGCTTGTGAAAAAAAACAACCAACTAAACAGAACATTGAATGTATGTCGCCAGCCGGTCAAACACATTAAATAAACCTAACACATGGGGCCTAAATAAAGCTAAGACCATTTAGCAACACACATCCAATATCAAGAGCTACAGGCAGTGCAGACAGTAGGGAGAGTTTAAAAAAGGCAAATACAGGTGAATGGACCTCGGGTAGACAGAAACACATGCCCCAGAATAGAGAGAAAACCCCACCCTGTGGGGCTGACCAGGGTGACCCTGGGAACTAAAAAATACCTAACCCCACCCAAGTCCCCCAGGGCAGACCTGGGTGGGGTAGACGTATTTGAAAGTTACCGTGAAAAGGGTTTGTTACACTACAAGCTTGACCCTGCTTGTTACATAACTAGTCCTGGCATGACATGGGATGCATTTTTGAAATCCAGTAAGATATCTATAGACCTGTTGTCTGGGTGAAATGGTGGAACGTGGATTCAGAGGTGGTATTAGTATTGCAGCGAACAATTATGCCAGAGCCAACAACAAATATCTGGACGACCCGGACTTTGACCCCGAGGGGTCAAGGTCATTCATTACGTACTTGGACGCGAACAATTTGTATGGGTTTGCAATGTGTGAGTTATTGCCCTTGAAAACCTTTTGTCTCTATGATTTGACACAGTATGACATAACAGAGTCAGGGTTAGCAAACAATATTATGAATCTTGACCGAAACGACGCGAAGGGTTGGATCTTTGAAGTAGACCTGGAGTACCCACACCATCTACACGATTACCATAATGATTATCCATTAGCTGTTGAAAAAATGAGTATGACAGGAAAAAAAGAAGATTGATTGATTGATTGTACATTGCTTAACGTCCCGACAGCAACAAGGCTTTCTCAGGACATGCCTGCACTGCTTGTGAAAAAAAAAAACAAAAAAAAAACAGAATATTGAATGTATGTCGCCAGCCGGTCCAATACATTAAATAAACCTACAACATGTGGCCTAAATAAAGCCAAGACCACCTAGCAACACACATCCAACACCAAGAGGTACAGGCAGCGCAGACAGTAGGGAGAGTTTAAAAAAGGAATATACAGGTGAATGGACCAAGGGTAGACAGAAACACATGCCCCAGAATAGAGAAGAAAACCCACCCTGTGTGGCTGACCAGGGTGACCCTGGAAACTAAAAAGTAGTTAACCCACCCAAGTCCCCCAGGGCAGACCCAGGTGGGGGAAGGAAAAAAAGAAGACACTAAACTAGTGCCGAATTTGAATGACAAATTCAATTACGTTTGTCACTATCGATTGTTACAGTTTTACATCAGACATGGGTTAGTACTAAAAAAAGTTCACAGAGGTATTCAATTTGATCAGAGTGCTTTCATGAAAGATTACATAATGAAGAACACAACATTGCGTGCAAGGGACGGCAACACTACATTTGACAAAGACTTCTTTAAGCTTATGAACAATGCCTGTTTTGGAAAATCCTCATCACCGCAAAGATGTGAGACTAGTCACAACTGAATCAGGTGCAATTGAACTTACAGGTAAGCCACAGTACACAGGGTACAAAGAGTTTCATTCATCATTGTATGCAGTGTCACTCAAAAAAAAAGATTGTCAAACTGGACAAGCCAGTATTCATTGGTATGGCAATTCTTGAGTTGTCAAAACTGTTGATGCTTGAATTTTATTATGATTACTTCAAACCAAAATATCCTGAGTGTCGTCTGCTATACACTGACACTGACTCTATGATCATTGATGTGTGTACTGAAGACTTTTATGAAGACATGAAAACAGAACTACACATGTATGACACATCTGATTATCCTAAAGACCATCCACTGTTTAGCACACAAGACAAGAAAGTGCCTGGGAAATTTAAAGATGAACTGAATGGTGTGCCAATAGTTGAGTACGTTGGACTGAGATCCAAAATGTATTCTATACTGCACCAAAAGGGAAGTCAGTCGAAAGCCAAAGGAATAAAAAAACAGCGATAAAAAATAAAGACATCCGTCATGAACATTATAAGCAAGTGTTAGATGGTGCATTAATGCCTGATTATCCAAACAAGTCACTGAGATCAAACAAACATAATCTTGAAATGATTCAAACACATAAGAAGTCACTTGCAGTTGGGGACACGAAACGAGTGTTTCATAGTAAGGAAAAGGCTTATGCACCTGGACATTACAGACTCAAGTTATCTGAAGACATAGCCGATGAACTGGTTGATGAATTAATTGATGAGTTAGTTACTGAAATGAGTAACGGTGTCTGGGGGGATAATCTGTAATTCTTCTCTGACAAATGCCCTCTGTGGTGCAGGGTCATACAGATTATATATTGTTGCGTCAGCACCAGGAATTATTTTTTTTATATTGTGTACAGACGTTGACCAGATGGGGTCTGTTGCCCTGCGTCTGTCGTCGTTCTCAGCCTCCCCTGGCTGATATAAATATCTCACCTGTTTAGTAAATAAACTTGTGTCTGGTGCTGGGGTTGGTCCTGTTTTTGGGTCTGTAATTGTTTTCAATTTAATATCATCAGCAGGCTTAGGATGACCTTCATTGTTCATTGCTTTTATCACATGTGGTAATCTCTTTACCCACTCAGTGTTCCGGGTGTCATGCATGAGTTCCTTTGAATACTGGTAACTGAAAAGTCTCTCTGATAATTGTTTGTTAAAGTTCTCTACAATTGCCTGTGATCTGTGTATGCCTGGAATACCGCGTCTGACTATTACGCCATGCTTCGCAAATAACTGATTAACAGCACCTTTGAATTCTGATCCGTCATCAACTTGAACAAGTCTGGGGTATCTTAAAGGGCCTCGACTATATATTTTTGTTAATGCTGTAGCAACTGTACTGGCTGTTTTTTCAGATATGGGTTCAGCGTCTTTGTACCTTGACGCAATGTCAACAACAGTTAATGCGTACTTGTATCGTTTCTTTCTTATTGTGTCATGTGGTAGGAACAGGAGGTCCATTTGATGTGTGTCATTTGGGGTAGTGTTTTCAAAATGGGGTCTAGATATCTTTCTTGGAGCAGGAAGATATATCTGCCAAATTGCTTGTCTCTGTAACCATTGTTTGACTTGATTGAGTGTTATATCTCCGCCCACAGCGGCATGTAATTTCTGAATAGCGGTGTTACTTTTCCAGTACCCTGATGGGGAGTAATATATTTTTGATAGTTTATTTTCGGCTGCCATTTTTTCTAGCAATATAAAGTCCAGTAAAAAATACAAATGTCATTCCCACTAGAACAAAGATTATCTCCCCGTTTCTTTGTTGTGTGCTTGGTTTGTAGTAATCACTAAGTTTTGGTTTTGGGATAGACATGTCTTCACCCGTGACAAGAAAATATTCCCTGATTGCTTCGTCTGTATTTGAAAACGTATGCTGTGCGTGGCCTTCTAGCCTCAGTTTTTCATTGATGAAATCAAGTTTCTCAATTCTATTCTTTTCATAATCCTGCTGCGCTTGTGCAAGTTTCTCAGATGCCTCATTGTGACGTTTCATTTCTTCTGCAGATTCCTCTCTACCCACTTTTGAAAAGAGATAATTTGAGCCGCTGAATGCTAGGGCGTTGACCATCGCGCCTCCAATTATTACTGCCAAAGTCGCCATATTATTTTTATTTACATAAAAACATTTTCGGGAATAATTCCTTGCTTAACAAGAAAATCTTTTGTCGCAATCGACGCTGTTACAACTACAATTAGCTTTGCGCTGTCTTCAAAGTCTAATCTACCGAGGTCTGCTGATTTCATTTTGAGTAGATTTTTTCCTAGCATAGAATACGCTACTGCTAGTCCGCTGATTACGGCAGAATGATACACAAGGTTCATTATGTTCTTTGTGTCGCTCATTTTCTAAGGCAATAAAAATTAAAATAATATTTTTATTTACTGCATATAAAATGGGTCAACGGCTTTGGGTGTTACTGGTAATGTGGCGACTTCTGGTTTTGTTTTTGGAGTGTCTGATTTTTTGGTCACTGTACGAGTCTGTGGTTTGTATTTTTTGTATAATTGATACCCTACGTAACCAAATCCGACAACAAATCCGGCAATTATATATTTTGTTGATTGAGGTTCGGGGTCAGGGTTAGACTTAGTTGTTTGTCTCTCACTTTGATGAGGGAGTGACGGTACTGACACTGGTCCTGACGGTGGATCAGTTACATGAGTCTTTTCTGTTTGTGTTTGAAGCTGTAATTTTTTCTGCCTGTTCCATTCGGCTAATCTTTTTTCCTGCATCAACCCTGCCTGGACTTTTAGCCTTAGTCACAGTTTGAACCTGTGTCAAAACAGGGTCGGGGTTCGGTTGTGGAGTCGTCTGGGTTTCGTCCATTTTCTTCTGCAGTAAAATTTAATTTTGAAAAATCAATATGACTCCCGGTAACTAGTAATGTTACCACAGGTGCAAGGTAATTTCCAAACTTGTAAAACATGAGGCATGCTAATTTACCAATTGAACTTGAAACAATAGGATTGCTTTCAAGGTCGTGTGATAGGCTGTCACAATCCACAGGTAGAAAGTGACTCACTGCTTTTGTGTATAGGCATACAAGAGATCGACTCAAATCACGAGTCATTAGTGAAGCGATGTGATTTTCATATTTTGAATGAAGCTTGATTAGCTCGTCAGAGGTTAGAGATTCAATATCCTCTGTCATGTATTGTTTACCGAGATAAGTCTTTGACGTGCCTGAGACAATTACAGAAAGAAGGCGCTGTTTTTTTGAGTCTAAGTCTTTGTTTTCTACAGCATTGATATCATTCAGTAATAACAATTCATCTGAATTCATTTATAATGTAATTAAATTTTTTTATATAAAATCAAAATTGCAGGCAACTTTAAAATTGTTATCAAGCAAAATCATGTTTTTCTAGGAAGTTACACTGAACAGTAATTTTATACGTTTACACCACTCAGCAATATTGACAATAGTTTTTGAGTTTACCCCAGACAAGACTTGCCCTGTACTATATTATCTCTCTCAGTGGGCTTATTAATATCATGCTTCACAGATTTCAATTGTGGTGTCATGTACAATAACCCTGTCCTTTAAAGCAAACATGCCTGACACAGTATTGGCGATTATTGGCTTTGCAGTAAATTATAAATCACACCCTGGCCAAGTGAGAGCCAAATAAAACATCAGACGTAACATACTGGTTACCACACACGGCCTGTGCCGCACCACATACAGCCCGAGATATGTTTTCAAAAGTCTGGATACACAGTTACAGTCAAGTAAAATAAAAATGGAACACTTACCTTTGAGCCAAGGCGGGGGAGCTGTTTCGACTTAATTAGTCTCATCAGAAAGGTCATCAACCCTTGACAGCTCATTGAAGATGAAAAATTTTCGTGGCCACCTATATGTACCAAAGACCACATGTCAAAGCCAAACAGGTGTATTGCTCTCGGGGTGTGGTTTCATGTATGTGAATGTGTGAGCTGTTGGTACACCCTAAAAAAATCACTTGAACATGGCACTCCCTGGCTGCGTAGTGAACGCATACCACGTTAAAGTGATTTTCCAACACACCACACTAAATAGTATGTCTTGTGATGTGTAAAATTTGATGGTATGCACAAAAAACCCGAGAGCATTATAGCCGCTTAAATTTCGGTTCTTCGTAAGCGACTTAGCACTGTAGAACTACTTTGGATCCATTGGTTAATTTTGCTGTTGTAGCTTTGTTCTCATTTCATTCATAGATGCAACCACATTTTGAATTGAGGGGCTCATTTCAATTTGTGTCAATTCTTCATTGAGAGCTTTTGCTTTTTTTTCATTCAGCTCTATGGTACTCTTTTGGCGAAGTTGATTGTACATTGCTTAACGTCCCGACAGCAACAAGGCTTTCTCAGGACGTGCCTGCACTGCTTGTGAAAAAATAAAAAAGAAACAGAACATTGAATGTATGTCGCCAGCCGGTCAAATACGTTAAATAAACCTAACACACGGGGCCTAAATAAAGCTAAGACCATTTAGCAACACACATCCAATATCAAGAGCTACAGGCAGTGCAGACAGTAGGGAGAGTTTTAAAAAGGCAAATACAGGTGAATGGACAAAGGGTAGACAGAAACACATGCCCCAGAATAGAGAGAAAAACCCACCCTGTGGGGCTGACCAGGGTGACCCTGGGAACTAAAAAATACCTAACCCCACCCAAGTCCCCCAGGGCAGACCCGGGTGGGGTCTTTTGGCGAAGTATCTTTCGATCCAATTCACTGATATTTTGTTCAATTTTCTCTTTTTTTGGTAACAAGTTTCCCATAAAGTACCATCTCTTTTGAAAACGCAACCTCATTTGGTTCATCACTTTACTTTATTCATTACTTTACCAAAAAAGCAGTAGATGTTGTTATCTCATTTTCAATATCTGTTAAATCTCTTTTAAACTCCTGTACTTTATTTTCCAAGAGTTTTATTCCATTTTCAAGATGTCTGCCCTTTTTTCTACAGTCGAAATGTCGCTTACGAAGAATACCAGCTCGCAATATCGCATTTTCTCCAAATGGTTGTGTCATGTTTGGTGCCGCGTTGCTGTGCGCTGGGTTATATATGAGAAAGCTCTAGGCATAGACTGGTCAAATTCTTTGAGCCAATAAAATTAGGCTGATGCAATGTCTAGAAAAGCTGACGCAATGGGAAGGCAAACTTGTTTGAGCCTGGTTAGGGTGCTAGGTACAATAAGAAGTCAATAATTTGCGGTGTGGCGCAAGGCAAAGATTTTTTCAGAACTCAACTACCCGCAAACTCTTTTGCCTCAAGGTGGGTAAACAAGTCTCGTCAACCAGTCTAGAGTGTCATCAAAAAGAGGAAAGTGTGACATATATATCGTTAACGAGACACACTTAATAGGGAGTTCTCAGGAGTGCTACGTTAGGTTATGCCATGACAAGTTGTAAATGATTGTAGTAAAGTCTAGTCAACCTACTCAAAAGAGAGACCAGAAAGTAGAGCTGAATAAAACGTTGTAAACGGGAGTCAAGCCCGGGCTCGGGGCTCTTGAGGATCTGTTGTTTATGTACTCAGTCGGGTGACTGTATAAAGCATATGATTTTAATGTGCCTTTCACAGACACCCACCAGTCTAAACATGTACACCAGATCGACTCACAGGTGTGCTTACAAATTGCACGCGTCAGACATGTTTAATCAGGTATGCTCCCGAAAGGAATATCTTACAATGATATTGAATTGATGTGAGGCCGTACTTAAAGACCTTGTACTTTTGGCGACGGGTGTCATGTTGGGTAAGATTGTGTTAGTGTGTGTGTGTTTGCGTGCGTGTCTGTGTGTGATTGTTAACGTCCCGACAGCAACAAGGCTTTCTCAGGACGTGCCTGCACTGCTTGTGAAAAAAAAAACTAAACAGAAAATTGAATGTATGTCGCCAGCCGGTCAAATACGTTAAATAAACCTACAACATGGGGCCTAAATAAAGCTAAGACCATTTAGCAACACACATCCAATATCAAGAGCTACAGGCAGTGCAGACAGTAGGGAGAGTTTTAAAAAGGCAAATAAAGGTGAATGGACAAAGGGTAGACAGAAACACATGCCCTAGAATAGAGAGAAAAACCCACCCTGTGGGGCTGACCAGGGTGACCCTGGGAACTAAAAAATACCTAACCCCACCCAAGTCCCCCAAGGCAGACCCGGGTGGGGTGTGTCTGTGTGTGTCTTGTGTGTGTGTGTGTGTGTGTGTGTGTGTGTTAGCGTGTGTGTGTTAGCGTGTGTGTGTGTGTATGCAACGTGGTGTAATGCTCAGAAATTTAACTCACAGTCCTGTTTAAGTGAATAACGCAGTCAATATGGCTTTATCATAACAAGCCATTATGCTCGAGACTGAAAGGCTTTTGTCCACGCATGGGCTGATTCAAAGAGCCGTGTACCTGTTTGCACTGATTTATTCAAGTCAGTGTATGCGTGTTTATGTTAGTATGTACGTACGTGCGTGTGCGTGTGTGTGTGTGTTTGCATGTGTGTGTTGGTATGTGTATTTATGTGTGTGTATGCGTGTGTGTATGTGTGTTAGCGTGTGTGTGTGTACTCAAGCAAACAGAATCTTAACAGTTAAACAAGCCTCCCATGTGTGTGTGTGTTAGTGCGTGTGTATTCGTACTCAAGCAAACAGAAACCTTAACATGTACCAGTAACAATGATAAACAAACCTCTCAAACCTACTCATAATGAGAAATCAAACACTACAAATAACTGAAAATGTTGTAAAGCGGGGCTCATGTGACTCTATTTACTCAGTACAAGCCTTTATGTTGGAGAAGCCCCCATTCACACACGGTCTGCTGTACAATTTTCTAAAGATCTTTTCAAGCGTGGCCTGTGAATAGACGCTGTCCCCAGTCTTGCCATGCGTGTTGTACAGAGCTTGTGAGTTTTTCGGAAATCGACTCTGACAGTATTGAGAGACAATGGAGAGTAATTCTCTAATTATTAAAGGGTTTGAAATGTCATTAGTTTTTATTTGCAGAGTGCACTATCAGGATTTTGGTTTGATTTGAGAGAAACGGCAGTGTGGACGTTAAGGACCGTAATTAGTTAATTAATTAAGGTCATTAGGTGTTGACAGAGACAATAGTTAAAGAGAAAGACAATAGGAGATTTAAAGATAATTAGATCAATAAGGCCGCATCGGTCATGGTCGTCACTTTTTTAAAATCAAAGGGTTGATTCGGTAATAACGGGGGTGTAATGGTGTCAAAAATTTTATTATCAATAAAGGCGAGATTTAATGATGGGTGCGGCCTTATTGAAATTTGATTCTTAGTAATCTCCTATTGTCTCTCTCTATTGACTGCCTGTATTTTAGCTGCCCACCTACAAATTTCATGTGTACAGTTAACCACACTGCACATGCAGCCATCAGTTCTGTGAAAAGTACTGTTGGCCTCATGCACAGGGGCACCAAAACTTAGAGATAAGGCCACACCTGATAACAATAACAGTAATACTACTAATAATAATATGCATACTCAGCCTCTCTTGGCTTGACTTCGCGAACGAAGATTTTATAGGAGTTGCCCACGACGTCTGCAGGCTTGTTCGTGGCTGCGGAGGCCAATATATCTGGGACAGGCAGGTTCGACCGCAGTGGCTGCAGGGGAAGGTATGGCCAGGGTTCTGAGTTGCGGCATCTCTGTTTTTTCTCCTGAGCCGCTTGTCCTTAAGGCTAGCTCTGCGAGAGTCCTCAAAGGAGACAGCTGCCTTGTAAATGGTGGAGCGCCAGGTGTCACGGTCCACAGCAAGCGAGGACCACTGGTGGTGGTCGAGTTGGCAGGCACTAAGTGACTTCTTGAGACAGTCTTTGTATCTCTTCTTTGGTGCCCCTCTGTCACGGTGTCCAGTAGCAAGCTCGCCGAACAGGGTGATCTTTGGTAGGCGATGATCCTCCATCCTGGAGACATGCCCCGCCCAGCGGAGCTGTGTCCGCAGCAGCAAGGCCTCGATGCTCACAGTTTCAGCCTGTTCGAGGACCTCGACGTTGGTGACATAGTCACTCCAGTGAATGCCCAGTATGGTACGCAGGCAGCGCTGGTGGAAACGTTCGAGGAGTCGTAGTTGGCTGCGGTAGAGGGCCCAGGACTCGGAACCATACAGCAGGGTGGTGAGGACCACAGCTCTGTACACGCTGATCTTGGTGCCTGTTTTCAGCTGTTGATTGTGCCACACCCGCTTGAAAAGTCGCCCGAAAGCGCTGTTCGCTTTTGCCAGCCTGCTGTCAAGCTCCCTGTCCAGCTTGGCGTCCGACGTGATAATGCAGCCAAGGTAAGTAAACTGGTGCACTGACTTTAGTTCAGACTCGCCAATGGTGATGTGAGGAGGGCGATACACTGTCTTGGGTGCCGGCTGATGGAGGACCTCCGTCTTTTTCAGACTGACCTCGAGTCCAAAGAGCTGGGCAGCGTCTGCGAAGCAGGACGTGATGCGCTGCAGGGCTCTCTCTGTGTGTGCAACGAGGGCAGCGTCATCAGCAAAAAGCAGCTCACGAATCAGTTGGTCTAGGGTTTTCGTGTGGGCCTGCAGTCGTCTGAAGTTGAACAGGCTGCCATCGAGACGATACCTGATGTACACTGCATCGTCATCATCGAGGTCTACTGTGGCCTGCTTCAACATCATGCTAAAAAAGATGGTGAAGAGGGTCGGCGCCAGCACGCAGCCCTGCTTTACGCCGTTGAGAATAGGGAATGGTTCTGAGAGAACATTGTTGAGTCTGACCTGGCCTTGCTTGTCCTCGTGTAGCTGGACAATCATGCTGAGGAACTTTGGGGGACAGCCAAGTCGCTCCAGGATCTGCCACATGCCTTGCCTGCATACTCAGCCACTAGTTCTGTAAACAGCACCTTTGTAAACAGTACCAGTGGCCAAATGCACACATACATCATGGATGATGCTACCACTTATCACTTCAAACAATAGGCTGCCCAGGTCACATTTTGATACCGTGAACTAGCCTGCACATGCAGTCATCAGGTCTGTAAATAGTACTGGTGGCCACATGCACAGCAGCACCAAACTTAAAGGTGAGGCTAAAACTGCCACCTCAAACAAAACGCTACCTACACACACATATCAATGATACAGTCAACCTCCATGTGCGTTAGGCGGAACAGGCTTAAAGTATGGGACTGTAAATCTTACAGCGAAATGTCAAAACCAGTAAGAAGATAATGTAACAGCAACAAGTACATGTATTTTGTAAACCACTCAAAACATGAGAACTCATCGAGTCTAATGGTGTTATGAGTGGGTGATGGAAACACTGAAAGAAATAGTACCTGTATATTATAAAGTATGTGCCTCCTCCCCCCCCCCCCCCCCCCCCCCCCTTAACTAGCTGTTCATCATGTATCTCATTCATTTGATCACTTGACCGATTTATTAAATCATCTCTGTGTCACCTTTCTCCGTTTTCTTTCTCGTTTTAATCCCAATATATATGTCAGTGCTAATGTCAGCTGCTAAGAATCCTTGTAGCGAACTGCAAATGTCCATATGCAGACAAACTGCAAATAACACAGCAGCAAAATAAGTTCCTCTTTTGTGCAGTAGGCTACTGCTAACAAGATAGGGTTCAATTTTAAACAAAGCATTGCATGAACTTCCAAGCGTGTTCACATTGTGCTGTGTATTTTTTTCAGTGTGAAGTGTACTGTACCATCAGTGATCACTGAGACTGCATAATTGGCACTGGCAGTGATCGCACATCACAACATAGCTTGTCAGTGCAACTGATTAAAATAAATGTTGCTGCGTAAAATAATTAAGTAAGTTCCGAAACTTTGCTCAGCCATGACAGTTAAAATCAAGTGGTGTGGCACTCTTTTTCTTTTACAGAATGCAGCATGTTGCACTCCGGACATAGGTTTTGAAGATAGCGTTTGTGTTGTGGGTTGCGTTTTGTTTTGGTGCCGTGTTGTCAAAATGAAACGGGCAAAGCGATGGTAAAGTGAATGGAAATAAACGTGACAAACCTTTATCAAGCCGTAAAAATGCACACAGCAACTTTACACGTTTGCTTTTTTTGGGAAACAAACAAGCTTATGTAGAACAAATAAAAAAGAACCCGTCGGCACACCAAAATTCACGTCTGCGGAGGTTGTGACATCACGTGATGTTTTGATCACGTGATTTGGGATACCTTATTGTTGAGTAACAATATTTGAGTTCAAGGCAAGCTTTTTCGTAATTGTTTCTTCTCTTAATATATCTAAGTGTGAAAATATTACTTTTTAAAAAATGAAATCCTTTTAAGTGACATATAGTGTATACTACCACTGAATACAGGAACAATGAGACCCGTGTAAACTACTGATTCCCTGTGAACATGGCTGCGATGGTCCTGGTTTCGTCTGCAGCCATACTGGAAACAAAATGTGCTACAGAAAAATGTCTCCATCCTCCGGCGGTTTAAAACAAGTGCGCACTGCTTTTATTCATACTAGACTTCATTTTGATATACCCAAACCTTTGTTACTCTCTAGAAAATCACTATCTCGTAAACGGCTGATCGTCATGAAGGGCAGCTGCTAGACTAACACACACACACACACACACACACACACACACACACACACACACACGACACTTGGCACCAAAAAGACGTTCTCTAGCAAGGTTTGCGTAGCTAGATGTGACGTCATTTTTATCGTGTTACTTCTTTGCCAGGATTTCTGGCTGCACGCCAAAAACGTCATGTGCATGCTCCGGAATGCGCTCCGGCCCAGCCCCATTTCAAAGTCTACCGTATTTTTGATACGGTAGACTTGCAAGATGAGGATGTCATCCCAAAGTCTACCGTATTGTTTGGAGCTCAGATGCGTTTATCTTTTAGGACCATTTAGAGTTGTTCATATTATTAGGCAGACTTTCAGCACCTACAGCCAAACGATAGACTGTTTCTCACTCTTTGCTGATTGAAACATTTTCAGTGAAGACTTCATAATATCAAATTGTAAGTGTCACGGGCTGTGAATCAGCCATGTATGCCTTGAACCATTATCCTTGTGCTGTGTTTTGGTATGTAAACCACTGAGATTCCAGAATAAAATATAATTTACCAGTTTATAATAGTTTTGATTTTATTTTAGGTAATGCTTACTTCTTGCTTGGTAGGTGCTCTAGCGATTTGGCAAAGCATAACGTGCAAAAATCAAAGATACAAAGGGCGAGGTCGAAGATTTTCATTATTTGTTTGTGGAGCAGAAGTGTACAGTCATTGAAATCCGAAATTCTGCATTCAGCGCTAAATATAGCACAGTAGATCTGAACGATTTAGATTCAGGAATCTCACGTCTTTCGCCTGTTGTAACAAATGAATATTTCGGTCGGATCTGAAATCATCTGCACATTCATAGTGAGACACTCTGATCACTACTGACGAAACGTATGCATACGTGAAAGGAATTTGCCAGCTCAAGGAAACACAGACCTTGATAACGAAAATGAACATTGTGCACAGGTCCCTTCGTAGCGAGAAAGTGTTAGGATCTAGGCAGTATTACATCCCTCATAAACAAAGTGTACTGTGAATGTTCTAAAATCAGGCAAGATAAGCCGCTTAAAGAAAAAAAGCTATAGTGCGCGTTTCAAGAACTGACCGATTTATATATTGTCAGACATACAAGATGTTTAAATACTGTATTTACTTGAAGTAAATCATGTTTTCATTACGATTTTAGTCTCTCCTATTTCAAGTAATGTAACAACTGGCTATGGCCTGTGCATGCAATGCACACAGTGCAGGGGCATGTAACAAACATATAAAAAAAACGATTTAAATTTCCCAAAAAAATCAGTAGCTCGCTCAAGCTTGCCCTTAGCACCACGTGAATGTTCTGTGTTTATGTACAGTGTGTGAGGGAATGCGTGTGATTCACGTGGGCGTGCTTGTTGGGTTCAGTTCGCAGCTATGTCCCGCGCATTGAGTTATATTATAAATATAAGAAATGCGACATATAAATACTATGTATTATTATTTTTAAACTAGATTGCAGCTTCTGATACTTTAGGAACAGCACTACTCCTCAAAGCTGAAGGATCTCTAAACCATTTTTCCGTCAACAGAATATATTTAGCATTAACTGTTTGTGTGACTGCACGGATGTACAAACATAATGTGTATATGTTCAAACACAAGAAAGCCATAAATGTAAACTCGTGAGACAAGTGTATCATGTATATTTACCCTCGGCTTACCCATCCGACTTTTAGGAATGTTGAACACCGAGAGGAAAATAATTTTTTTCCTGTGGTGAGAAAGCCCAACGTCATGTACTGCCACAGTAAACACACACAGATACTCTCACAATGCCCGGACAGATTGGTTTTCACCGGCGAGTCACACTTTGACAAGTGCAACTACATCTAAGTTAGGAACCTATGGTTGTCAGTAAGGACCCTGACAAATATTGCCAATTACTGTACCAACCTTCTACTTACATCTACCATATATTCTGTTAGAATACCAGTTGTCTACGTGAAGCGTATACAGTGGGAAACAAACAGGAACTGGGGTGCTTCAATAGTGCACCATTGTGTCTACATGAGGTAACGTTAATTCACAATACCTAATCCACCTGGGTTTGCTTGGTGATCCTAGCAATTTACAATGTTGTTAAAAAGGTTTACTGTCACCAAGCAGTTGTGACATTAGTGCTTATTAACAAACTGGATGCAATAAGTGTGCAGGCTGAGTACAACAATATACACGAAGCATGCAAAACTAAAGCATCGGAAGGGTGGGGGGGAGGGGAGGTGGGGGTGGGGGGGGGGGGTGGGGTTGGGGGGTTGGTCATAGAACACACAGGGTTTCTTGAAAGTTTGCATGTCTGCACTGCATGAAGGTTTTATCGTGTGAAAAACAAAACATCATAAGTCAACGATTTCAGGTGACATGTTTGGCGAGAAGTGCCGTGTGTCCATCTTTAATTGTGTGTACCAGCATGTGTGGTGATCAGAGGTTGGCTTTGAGAGGAGGGAAATGGATCAGAAGGATACGCTTTTAGAATATGAACAACTGTGAATGTTCCTAAAAGAAAAACGCATATGTGAGCTCCAAACAATACGGTAGACTTTGCGATAAAATCCTCATCTTGTTGTACAACTTTTTGGCTGCTTCTGCTCACCCACATGACAAACTGAATGCAAAACATCAAAAGTTACTTTCGACAGGTTTTTTAATGTCTTGTAATGTTATATGCTCCATTTAAAGAAAAACGAAACATAGTTTAACTTTGGACACTGATGTTTGTTAATGATTATCGGAGCTGAGCACATACATGAGATTATCAAAGCTGTCCATTTCCGCACATGAAGGCGAAAGACAGTAAGTCAATTTTGTGAAAAGCAAGATTTTCATTGTAATGCAATGTAAGTCTTGCTTTCACAAAGATGAACTTTTATCTTCCTAGAGCAGACATTCTTACAAGTATGTTATGGCCGAGTGTGTACTGAAAAACTAATCAGCCTTCCGTTTCAAAACAAGTAATATGTTACCATAGGAATGTCCTGCTAACTTCTGTCTTTGTTTCCTCTGGTTTTCACATCTACTCGTACTTGATCCATTATGAAATATGCCCAATGATGGCCGTCACAGAACATGTGCCTCTACTATGGAATAATAAATGTTTTAAGTTGACTGTGTAATTGTCCTTTTCCAACCGGTGTCTCCTCCCTTCACATATTTGTCTCAGCTCTTGCAGAAGACTCGTCTTTTCTTGTTGTCTTTACAGGAGCTGCAACAAGACGAGAGTGTGTTTTAAAAGAAAGAAACATTAAATGTTTCAAACACATATACACAGCTTCCCCCAATGAAGCCCTCGCAGACAACATAAACATGTTGAGATTTGGGCACCAGCAAAATCCACGTTTTCTCAAAATTTAATCAGTTTTCACACATATGTCAAACCCTTGACCTTTGTGACGAGTTGACTAAATTAGTATACATAGGAAGGTCTTAACATCATCAGCTACCTTTGTGCCAAATTTGATTGAAAAGTTTGTAAAACTGTTGACAACAATTACAATTCTATCAACAAGATGGGATGAACCACAACCCAAGAAGTCCCTTCTATATGGGAGCTGTCCTCGCTGTCAAGTCTCTCTATCTTTTGTCTTTGACCTGATTCCGATGTTGAATTATCTCCCATTGAAAAAGTCTCGCAGATCTGCCAATGCTTCAGTGAGTTCTATAAGGCGTGCAGGACATATGCGTCATTGATTTGTCAAAAGTCATTTGTCATGACGTAATTTTTAGCTTTTACGTAATTTTATATTTTACGTGATACGAGTTTCACTTTCGCTTCATAGGCTGGAGAAAATGGTGACAAAACTAGAACTTCACGGTACAATTTCAGTCTTTCTATAATTTGTGTGAAATCAGGTTGACTTTACCTAGCCACATGATATACTAAGTACACGGGTCACTTGCAAGCTCTTTTGAAAACGCGTCAATGTGCGTGTGCATGTTAGTGCGTGCGCGCTCCAAACATCTCCAAGAGGCATAGATCCTCATGCGCCCGAAGGGCGCATAAGGATCTACTTCTCAGTCTGCATGACAAGTCCCCATTCCTCAGGAAATTCCTCCATGCATGTTTTATGAGCCTCGATCCGACTCCCAAAAGTAGAAAGGAATTCCCCTTGCAGCCAATGGCAAGCCGTAAAAATGGGTCACATGACACATTTCCTGCCCAAAAAGAGCCAAAATTTAGACCTCTGACGAATTTTGTCGGTTTTTCTGGAATGGATTTCTCAGCCAGATGTAAACGATATGGGTGTGGGGGGGGGGGGGGAGGGGGGGGGGGAAGGAGGGAGGGAGGTAGGTCACGTATATCATTTTGTTCATTGAAACTTGCTATGGCATATCGTCAGTTTTTGCCTAACACTACTGGTGACGGTTAATTTTTATCTGCAACATAGGAGTACTTTAAGAACGAAAATCAGACATAACATGCATAAAAATTATTAATCACATTTAGATCTGTAATACATCAGTTCACTGTGAATCTAATGCAACCCGTTAATTTGACAACAGTCTCTCCGTTCCTTTGTTCTATCGGCGATTATTCAACCTACCCGATTTGCACACTGACAACGTCAGTAAAGGTGCCAAGTTTATTCTCATCCAAATGCGAGAAAGTGTTCCAGGCTAATTAAATGTGTAGACTGGCTTTCTGTGCGTCCAGTTCATTTACGATGACTTCTGAGATTCCTTTTAACCAGTACAGGCTTCCTAAGCATGTACCCTTAGATTAGTAAACAGCATCAAGCAATAACTCATATTCATAAGCAGATCGAAAGCAGACCAAAAGTAAAAACATCAACAAAGGATTTTTTTTTTCATTTTTTTAAAAATAAAGATTCAAGTCTTTATATTTTGAATGGAAAATTGTGTTTTTAGTTTAAAGGAAAACTCGATGCGGGCACCTTCAAGTGTTCATGCAAAGGAAATTGCTGCCGAATTTATTTTGTCTGCTTCACGCAGAACTATCAATGTGCATGGCGCGATTGATTTGACCGGCTTGCCCAAAGATCAAATGCTCAGAATTTGTATAAAATTTTATAAGGCAAAGGTCTTCACATCATCCTCATATGTTGCAGTAAACAGTTGTTTAAAAACATTATGCGCAGGAGATCATTACATCAGCTGTTGGGCGAGTTTTTATTTCAATCGGACGTTAGAGGACATGAAGAAACTGGTTTCACATTTATGTCAAGTCCGGATTCTGTCGTGTTTTTCAAATTGGGGCGAAATGTGGCAATTGAATAAAGTGCGGAATAGCACTATCTTTTAAGAAATGAAAATTTATAACCATTTATAACGATTTTGTAAAAGTCATTTCTAAAGACGTATGAAAGTCGCCGGTGGACAGAATTGCTACATTCATGTGTGTTGGCTGCTTTGTCAGTATGTGTCAAAGAACCACCATTGATCTTATGATTATGCGTGATCAGCAATCACTGTTTCACTATTGCCAGAACTAGTGCATTTGACCCCCACCTCCCCCATGACTAGCAACTTTGTAAGACAAACGTTAGCATCTTCAGTGTATGTTCTATTGACACTTCTAATGAACTTAGTCATATGTGCAACAGTTTGAACACTTGTGGAAAGTGCACACTCTTAGTGAACTGTAGAAAAATGCAGAGATCTATCAACTCGCATGGTGCGTCTAATTTGGCCAAACAGTTTGAAGCCAAACTACTGCACATTTTCATTAGTTTTTGCAAGGTTAGAGGTCTTTTTCTGTTTTTCATGTTTTGCAGTAAAAATATAGGGCTGCATAATTTTTTTTAGAATGTATGTGTGGGAGACAGTAACTAAGTGGGAAAACTAAAGTTTGTAGCTCTGCGTTACTGTTTCACATACTACTTTATCAGTTCAGGTCCAGCAGAGAGTTTCATTGTGGTAAAGTGTGTACATTTGTATACCCTACCACCCATAACCAGCTGTTTTTTGCTCACATATGATAGCGAAGCTTAGCTGTGGTCATCCATCTGGCTACATTCAAGCTATACTGGCACCACCTTTGAAATAAAACGGTTGATCTATCTCCTCATATGTAATGTATCCATAACAGGCAAATTTGAACAATTTCATTCTCAGAATTTAATGGGATAAGAACCCTGTTGCAGTCAATAGTGCAAATGCTTCACATTCTGAACACACCTTATATACTGACTTCCATTAAAAATGCGAGAAGTGTCTAATGTACCCGCAAACAAAGAGCCACCCTGACAGCAAAACCAGAAAATTTTATTTGTTGCTTACTTCAGATGTTCAGCCTACTGTCTGAGCTACCTTCACAGCAAAAATTAGTTGAGTTATTGCCCATTGTTACCTTGGAGTACACAGGGTTTCGTTAGTGGTGAAAATAAGCAAAACTGGACACACTCTGTGAAGCAAGTTTTCTGTGATATGTTTAACACACAAGTTGTGTAGATTGCTTATAATGTTATTAACTGCCTCAAACAAAATTTGACTCAAAAAATTCATTAGAGAACCAGACCTTCCGTTGCACATCATTTTCTTAATAAATCTTATTTGATTTAATGTGAATTACTTTCAAACCATTTTTTATGCTCCGGTGACTGGCGCAGAGATAAAGAACACACCCATATCCATTTGATCAGGTAAATATGGCTGCTAACCTAAAATAAAGAACTTTTTGATTTTCATGTTTGTAGGTCATGTTGATTATTTAGGTGCCTTTGACAAACGACCAAACAGGCCTGATTTTCATGCACACGGACCCATTGGTTGGCTTTCAGCTGTGTCCTCTGCAGATGCTCCCCATTTCACTTTCAATATCCCGTGATGGTAGTGTCACTGATGACGTCATGATTGTCATTGATGTGAGATTTTAAAGACTAAACATTCTATTTGCACACGACATAACACACTCTTCATAACATTTTCTAATAAATGATGTCAAAATAACCCGGATTAACGTTAAGCAATGTACAACCAAACCTAGGAACGCAAAGGCCTGGATGACGTGAACTTCATCCCACCATACTCCAACCCAACCTACCCATGTCCTCTTTTTTGAGTATTCATGCAGCTTTAATTGCAGTCAGTGATGATGCACTTATCCAGATCTTGTTCAAAGTATGTGATGGACTGTAAAGCTTTTGGGATGTGTGTTTTTTTGTTTGTTTGTTGCTATGCTGTCCATTCGGATGAGGAACTATTTTTAATTATAACAAAAGCCTGAGTTATATCATTGTTACGTGGTAAAGTCATAGTCGTAGTATGATAAACACACCAGACGCACGCACGTAAGGTTCTTTTAAATAAAGTTCATTCAGCTGCAACCCGTCACACGTGGCTTAAGGATGTAGACAATACTGGAGTAGCAGTTCCAACAATATTTTAATTCAGCGATGCGATCTCCACACAATGCATTCCCAAATGCACTAACACTGATACAATGTCTCTTCTGCAAATGTCCACACTGGCGACACAAAGTTCCTCACACAACATACACCACCGTTACGCTGCGTCTCTCACAATGTACACCCTATACGGGCCACGTACCTACGATAAACTGTGTGTCTCTACAACTGACAATGCAAGACAATGTATACACGTGCTCTCCTAGCACCAACTTTATATAGTAAGACATCTTTCTACAATAATCCAAAGAATTTACTCAACGCAACCAATCAGAACGGAACAGGTAACTGAAACTCATAAATATTAATAAAAAAAAAGAACCTTCTAGAATAATTAAACTGATCTACAAAATATGACTGCTCAATTCAGCCCCAAATCCTATTGTGTAATGACATCTCACAAAAGTATGGTAGACCGTTCACGACCTTTCATGACACGCAAAGAATGGCTGCTAAATTCACGCGCACAGTAAACAACATGTTGCAAAATGTTGCCTACTCCCCGACGTCACACATACGAGGTCACAAGACAGCGCAATTTTGCTTGAACGTTCTGGTTCATTCTCAGCTAATCTACACAAAACAACAATCGACCACTCTTCTCCGTGCGACTTTTCTAGAAGCTTCCGGACTAAAATTAGCGTATCATAACAAAACCAAATCCGCTATCATGCACGAGCAAAAGAATCTCACTGAAAAGGTACGTGATACGTAACCATGAAAGCTCAAATAAATATCGGATCATTTTCTACGATTAACACATGCATGCTCTCACAGAACAACACAATCACAATCGTAAGAATCATTGATTAGCCATGCCGCTAGCATAAATTTTAACAAATTTTTCTTGCCCCGAAGGTCCAAACGGCAGTGCCACATGCGGGCTATTTTAAGAAAAATGTCACGTTATGAACAAACATAAAAAGAAAACAAATTTTGTTATTACTAAACCCTTCTTTTTGTGAGCAATATGTCACTCACCAAGCTTGACTACGTGACTTGTGGCTTGAACACACATGGTGTGGATGATGGTGGTGAAGGGGTAAAGACAGAGTCAAGGCTGTAATGATTTTCTATAGGCGGAGGTTGTTACATAAGAGTAGAGTTTGCCTACTTTTTTTTCAGATATCTTTTGAACCATGCATTATTCAGGGAAATGGTAAGAATGCAAGGTGATCATTTTATTTTACAGTCTGCACGGAAAACGTCACAGAAGGTATACTTTACTTAAGAAGGTATGAGGTAACTTGAAGTTGACAAAGTGCATTTCAGATCATTTTATTTTTTTGCATGTGTTTATCATCCTGATTTTTTACTGTTTGAGAATGAAATATGTGTGATTTTTATTCACTTTATCTCATCACATTTTTCAGGTAGGGGGGATGTACTTCACAGGATTATTGTGTCAACCTTTGCCTGTGGACAAGAGAGGGAATATTAGAGAGCGGATCGACACCTATAATCAATAATGCCGTATCGATAGTTATAAATCAGGGTAAATTACGTACGTAATTACGTTACGGTCCAGAATTTCTAATTTCCCGTTGTCACAGTTTGCCTTCCCAAGAAATAGTGAGTACATTCAGTACACGCCACCCACCCCCCACCCCCAATGCTGTCAGAGAGTTGACCTTCCTGAGAAATAGTGTCTACTTCCTGTTCATACCACCATGCTAAACAATAGTCTTCTATACTCAAATAGTGTGTGTGTGTGTGTAAGTCTCTCTCTCTCTCTCTCTGTCTGTGTGTGCCACTCACCCCCACACCCCCCTTGCACACACACTCATACCCACCCCCCACCAACCTCACACACACCTCCAACCAGCCTTGCAAAAGCACACACAAAACACATTAGGTCAAAATATTCCTTTTTGTGTCAACGCTTCAAATGTATGTCACTAAGCCACTAGGACAAATTTTTATTGTAGAGCAAATCTTGAATGTATTTCAAATCTCAAAAATAGGTTTTCTTCTGAATATGGAACACCATTTCGTTTGTAAATAAACTTCCAACGTGAAAAGTTGTGTGTGAAGGAAAAAGAATTTTGTCTGTGAAAAGTTTTAACTTCGCTCATCGTGACGGCTGGGACGCATTTAAATTGAAAGACAAACCCCACAACTCCCAGTGATAGACCTCAATTATTCAAGTTATTATACACCCCACCCTGTTTTTAGATCGCGGCCAACTCACGCTGAGGAGAAAATTGGGTGTGAGTGCTTAACTTGAACCAGATCACGGACATTGCGCTGTTGAACAATTGGCTTTTATGCTCAACCCTGTCGCTTGATACATTAGTTTGAAACTGGATCCCTATTGCGTGCAGTTTATTGCCGTCATAACCTGACCAGAGTAGGTAGATAATAGCTTTTGTGTAGTCATTGCATCCCTTTCATGACCAGGGGTTGTGAAACGGTTTCCTGTTTTGCTCAGTTGGTGACAATAGGCCTTTATTCAGATTTTATTAGCCTTGTCGCGTGATGCATTTAAATTGAAACCCACAACTTTAATCCCAGGAGAGACCTCAATTATTCAATTTACTATACACCCCATCCTGTTTTACAAGTGTTTTAGAACGAGGCCAACTCACGTCCAGGAGAAAATTGGGTCCTTTATGCTAAAGCTGAACAATATAGCTCAAGCATTTGCGTAGTTATCATTACTCTGTTGCGTGATTTGCCAACTCTTACATTAGCTTATTTTTATTGGCTTAAAATATTTTATCCAATCGGTACCTAGGGCTTTCAAGATAAAACACAACTCCTAACAAGGCACCGGCAAAACCATGGCACAAAACAGTATCAAGCGATTAGGTCATTTCAAAAAGCGGTTTAACACGTGTGAAAGAAAAGACAGTCTTTTCAGACAAGCATTGCAACTACTGAAGGATAAAGCACAGGCTTTAGAAAAAAGTTTACGTGATATTGAAAATGCGATTGAGAAGTCTATGACGTTTTTGGTTACGTACGAAGATGAAGGTAATAAGGAGGAGTTCTACAATGAGATGATAGAGTATGGCACACTAAAAGAAAAAAAAAGAAAAAATTGAAAAAGATAAAATTCGATGTGATCAAAAGATCAGATTGAAAGAGAGAGATATACAACTGAATGAACAAAAAGCAAAAAATCTCAAAGAAAAAATAACAGAAATAGAAAATGATTCCACATTTTCAATCCTAGCTGTGTCTATGAAGGAAATGAGAATAAAAATGCAAAAACAAAGTGGAAGCAATGAGAAAAAGTGAGTGTTAAACCGCTTAGTGAAAACCGCGATGTAAGCTAATACACAGGCTCTCAGGATTATGTAAATACAAGCACTTTTGATACATTGTACTCTTTTACCATAGTAGTCATGTGTTGGGAAACACATACACACAGTATAAGTTTTGTGACTTAGCCCCGGGAGTGCTGTGTGTATGTGTTTTTTTTTCTAACATGTGTTTTTTCTCATGTGTTGTGTTCTCATGCCGAACATGTGTTGGGAAACACATACGTTTTGTTACTTAGTCCGGGAGTGCTGTGTGTATGTGTTTTTTTCTAACATGTGTTTTTTCTATAGGATGCACCGACAGCCCAACAAAAACATACAAACGCAAATTACACTTGAGAGCCAACACGTTTGGATTTTGTGGTTTCGTGCAGTTAGAAGACCACGGAAATTGTTCATCCAAAAATGGGTTGTCAAAGGTTAAAGACCTTTCTGACGAGGCTAAAACTAAGCCGAAACAACCCTGAAAAGGTAAGTGAATACTTTTTAATATATGTGAGCACTTAGTCTGCACTCAGAAATGTTAAGTTGGGCGTCATAAATCAGATACAAATATATATTTATTGCTTCAGCTTTTTCAGCTTTTTTCTGAATTTGATTCCGTCACTACCGTTTTCGATAATACGGCCAGAACCATGAAGGAAATTATCATCTGTAGAACGCAGATCTAGCCACAGTGCGTACTTATCTGTCAGGTATTCACCGATTCTTACGTCATACAGATGTAAATCTTTGCACGCAATATTTGCTGATTTTTCTCTAAGTCTTCCCCCAGCAAAATACTTTGTGATTTCATCAAAGTGCTGATATCCCGTCATTCCAGACGAATACACTTGATTAGGTCGGCCTTCGATTGTGCAGGATAAATGTATAATCTTTGGATTGTAGAATTTTTCTGAATCTCTTTTGTAAGGACTTTCAGGTTCAGTAAATAACATAAGAATGCCTTTCAGTGACCTAGCAGGCGTGTTTAGGTTGATGTTCCAAATCTGGTCGCTTTTGTTTTTATTAAATAAACTGTGTCTAATCACTCTGTCATAATAAATTGGAAGTCTTGACTGGTACTGATTTTAAATGAGTCTGGCTAGTTCAGTATGCGTGACAATCTCATATTCCAAAGAAATGTTAGAGATCTTGTATGATGCATTGAGATCCGTTGATTTGATAACTTTGGAGTAGTCATTAAACGTTAGTTCGAAGCTCAGGCGGTCATTTAGTGCCCCTTGATAATAAGGCGAATGTCCTGTTAGGATTTCAAACTCAAGTGGAATACAAAACCTATTTCCATATGTTTCGGCCACAATAAGGTCCTTTGCTTCTGTTGTCGATTTATCACTTGCATTTATTCAAATTTTCATAATGCTATCTGACTGTATGCCTTGATAAATACGATCCTCTCGTTCTGGTTGTGTAAGCCACAAATCCGTGTAGCAGTAAAACACATCAGCATCGTCAAGACTAAACACTTCCTGTCCTTCAAGTTTAACTTTAATATTCTTAATAATTGCTCTGCCTAGGTTGTTAACTAGTGTTCTTTTGTCATCTGTGTCTGATGAAAGTTCAATATTAAAAGCAAGACGAGCAGTACCAGGAACAATAACGTCACTGGGACCTAGGTTTGGAAACTTGACAGTAAGTGTTTGGTTTTGGTCTATAGTACTAGGATTGTTTGTGATAACAATTGATTGTCTAACTGCTTTAACACCGAAAGGTTCACGTAGTTTTCTGTATGGGTCTAACTTTGATCCGTAGGACTGTGTCATTTTTATTATGCACAATAAAAAAAATTAAATTAATAAAACAATGGCAGCGGGAGGATTTAACCATTTTGAAATGGATGACATGAATATCTCTGATACTAGTGCAACAGATGTAACTGGAATGGGAAATACTTCTAGTATGTATCACGAACTGCTAAAAGACAAAGTAAACTCGTTTTATGATAGTGTTGGTGACCGCCCAGAAGTTTTGGATCCTAATCAGTTTGAACTTGATAACAAGGGTCATTTATATTTAAATACAGACAGAGGAAAAATACAATTGACTTATATAAAAAATCCCGCTAAGTTTAAAGCTTTAGGTTCAATTAAAACTAGTGTTGGTGGTGAGGGAGCACTGCAGCGTTACCTTGGTGTTGGTAGTAAACAGTTACCACCTCGTCTTGCTAGTGCTCTTCATGACGCGCAAACAAGACTGCCGACGGGACAAAAAATTGAAATGACTGAAGTAACAAGACTGCCAGAAATAGCAGACAAGGCAATACAAGAAACTTCATTTACAGAAGGGCAAATAAATGAGGAATTAAAAACAATTGGTGACTCTCCTTTGACAATGCGGGAGTTAGTGGGGTTGGATAAAACACTGCAAACAATCAGAGGTGAGCTTGTGAATAATTTAGCCAAACTAGGGGAGATTGATAATCGCATTTTAAAAGAAAAAGAAAAACTGGCTACAGCTGATGATGAGAATTATGACACAGAAATGAAAGAAAGAATACAACACAGATTAAATAATTTGTATATAGAAAGATCAGCACGACTAGAAGTGATTGAAATTGGAAAAGAAAAAAAGAAATCACAGATTAACAGAATTAGAGAAACTATTCAGAAAATACTTCACGAAGACACAACGTTGGCTGAGAGATTGAAAACACTTTTCAGAGAGCAGGGTATCACCATTGCAAGTTTAATTACTGCTCTTGGATTTATTATAAGTACTGTTGTGTTAGCTGTAACGGGAGGACCAGGGGGTAGCGGTCCGCCCCCTCCAGTTCCATCAGACCCAAAAGATTTACAGTCATGGGTAAAGAAACAATTGTCTCACATATCAGACCTGCTTAAGAAATTGGCTCTGAAAGCAATGGATTCATTACCCTCTATTTTAGGCTCACTTGTCAGTTGGCTTATTAGTACAGCGGCGAAGGTAGTGGGATTTATGGCAGAAAATGTTTGGGTCTTTTTGGTGACAGTAGGAGGGTTAATGGTAGGTTATTTAATGAAACAGGTAAAGAAGTAATATTCCTAAACCAGTAAGGCCAATTACCAATGCAGTTCTCTCTGACTCATGTATGTTTGGTGCTGGTACTGGTGCCGGTGCCGATGTTGGGGCTGTTACTGTCTGTACAGGTGATGATGATGATGTTACTGGCGTTATTAATGGTTTTAATGGTTGTAGGTGTGTGGTTGTTGGGCTCAAGTTTACAGATTGATTGAGGCCTAATTTCTGATCACTCCCAGCAACAATTATTTCATTATTATAATTTGTTATTGTCCCCATTTGGAGTTGAAGATCAGAAGGCAACATGTATAACCCGACGCCAACTACAAAGTCAACTTTTGATCTAGCATATCTGAGAACGTCTTGATAATGCTGTATGCTTGACGGGAGATCAACCACTGAATTAATTGAATCTTCTAAGTTTGCGAGAAACTGTTTTTGAGATTCAAATGTCCCACTTCCATTCAAAATATTCGATTTTGTTAATGATTGTGCACCTAGTATACACCAGGCATATGTTCTGATAGATTCATTTATGCGCTCGACTCCTGCTTGAGTAAACCCGTCACTCCTGTCTAAAATAAATGTAGTCCAGGCATTAGTCTGCTTCTGTTCAATTGAGCCTAACCACACTTCAGATTTTGATGAGAATGAAGTGTAAGCAGGGTAATAATCTTGAGGGTATTGTCTGTGACTCAAAGCGTAATACAGTGTACCCCTGCCGTTGTGATCATCAAGTTTTTGTGTAAAGTCATAATTAGTGCTTATGTTAAATTCATTACAGATCCGTTCAAACGCTTTCATATCAATGGGATTATTAAACTGATTATAATAATAATAATAAGCGCATTAAATAGGCGCTTTATCCCAATTGAAGATTGGCTCAAAGCGCCGCCGCGAACTGAACCCAACAAGCACGCTCACGTGAATCACGCGCATTCACTCACACACTGTACATAAACACAGAACATTCACGTGGTGCTAAGGGCAAGCTCAAGCGAGCTACTGTAGTTTTTGGAAATTCAAAATCGTTTGTATTTTAAATTTGATTAAGTGGACTGAAACTGATACCAAAGTATCAGAGGGTAATGGTGTATGCAGTTCTGACAGTATTCTTCTTAACTGGTAATACGTGTGGAAACGATAGATTGTTGATTGTACATTGCTTAACGTCCCGACAGCAACAAGGCTTTCTCAGGACGCGCCTGCACTGCATGTGAAAAAAAAGAAAAAAAAAAGAAAAAGAAACAGAACATTGAATGTATGTCGCCAGCCGGTCAGATACATTAAATAAACCTAACACATGGGGCCTAAATAAAGCTAAGACCATTTAGCAACACACATCCAATATCAAGAGCTACAGGCAGTGCAGACAGTAGGGAGAGTTTTAAAAAGGCAAATACAGGTGAATGGACAAAGGGTAGACAGAAACACATGCCCCAGAATAGAGAGAAAAACCCACCCTGTGGGGCTGACCAAGGTGACCCTGGGAACTAAAAAATACCTAACCCCACCCAAGTCCCCCAGGGCAGACCCGGGTGGGGTGGAAACGATAGACAGACTTAATCAGTTTGTTTGGGTGATTCAAATGATCTGTAAAAGAAACACCACAGCCTGTAGTTGAGCATAGTATAGCAAAGTTGAGTTGGTTTTGAAACATCTGTAGTGGACTTGAAGACCACTTTCTTGCAGTAGCATCGTCTGTTATTGGAGGGTTTAGGTAATGATCAAAAGGGTTGGGTACTTTGACTTGAAATAAATCTTGTTCGCTTACAGCTATGTCGAGTTGATTTAGTTGAATTATTTTCTGTTCATAAGTAGGGGCGACATTATATTTAGCATCCACATTAAATTGAAATGCGTTTGTTGTCTGTTCATAAGTAGGGGCGACATTATATTTAGCATCCACATTAAATTGAAATGCGTTTGTTGTGGTAATGGTTGGTGATTTAAATTCCATCCTTTTTTTTTATGTGATAATAAAAATGTTTATTACCTTAACAAATCTTGACACAAGCAAACCAGTGTGGTTAACTAATGGGATTGATAATCGTGATGGTAGCAAGGCTGTAGCTATCCATGAAATGTTTTATACAGTAAAGTGGTTTAATGTAACAGATAATAACAATTATTCTGTAAGTGGATAGCTTCAAAATGAATTTAAAATTAAAGCAACTTTAAACCCAGCTAATTTACTTGTTACAATTGATTTTCCAAAAAGTGGTCAGTTTTCTTTATCAATTAGTCTTTTATTATTACTTGGTTTTTTAGGTAAAAAAATAACATATCCAGATGAAGATTGGTCACAATCAGATGGGCGTCTACTATCACCCAAAAAATTAAGAATAACTGGAAGATACCCTGTTCATTTGTCAGTACACACATTGCTAAAAGTTCATTTGAAAGAATTAAGCACTACTTATAATCTTCACAATGGAAAGCCTTCGACTTTGTTGAAATGTGTGTCGATTGGAACTGCCCCATATTGTGAAAATGTAGTTGTTAGATTTCCTAATTCACAGTTTAAAAAATTGGGCTCCAGTTTCTTTGAATCATTGTGCTTATCTGTAACTAACCAGGATGACAAACCAGTTGTCATGCATGATTTTTATGTTGTGTTGGAAGTGAAATAAATTTTATTTTTGTTTTATAAAAATGAGTGGTCTTGGTCCAAAGCCGAGAATTATTCCAGTTGCGTGTCCATCAGTAGAGTTGAAAGATTTGGCTGACGTGCAAGATTTTGAAAAAGAAGGTGAAATAGGAGAGGTGTATGGCCTTGAACTTGTGTCCGTTGGATTGTACAAACGAAAGGCAATTGAAGATGTGAAAGATGGCGCGTTTCCTAAACTTAGTCAACTTCGTGATGTTACTGTTCCTACTCCTGTAAGTAATGTGCTCTACAGCTTAAAACATGTGGCTAATAAATGGGTAATTATTCCTACCCCTGTTCCGCTTGCACCTATTCCCATTGTATGGGATATAAAGTTTGTTTTTATCAGTCCTTTTGTTTATTTTACTGATGAAGGTGCCTTAGTATTTAGAAAAGTTGTTAACTCTGAGCCAACGCTTGTAAGTCTTGTGCCAAGCTATTCCGAAACCAATAGCAGAGAAAAACTAAAACTTCAAGAGTATGGGAAACGAAGGTATTTTCTTACAAATAGGAAAGGCAGAACAGATACTTCTATTTCGTTCGTACCAGCAAATTTTACCATAGATAGAGATGCGACAATAGTTTTTGAAATTCTCATGAGATCTGTGGAAGCTGTGAAAGAAGCAGATATCGCGCAGGGAATCAAACTTACGTGGGATACCACAGTAGCAGAGTCAACAAAGGTTGTTATTGCTGTTAGAAAAATCAATACAGATTTTGAAGTTTCGAGTAGTGTCCCTGCTGTTAAGGTAGTGACTGATAAAACAACTCTAGTTCGTCTAAGTTTCATAAACCTGGAACACATAGATCTTGTTTCATTTTATTACGCTAGCAAATTGTATACCTTTGAAGAATTGCAAAGTAAATTAGAAGATTAATAAAAAAAATATTTGTCATAAAAAATGCCACCACTGTATCCACAAATACCACCTGAGCTGCTTGAGCCTGTTGAGCGTGATAAAACATTACAGGCAGACTCATTCCGTGTAATGAATATTACAGAAGTGTTGAAGTATTTGGAAGGAGAACAAGCAAAATACTCTCGGTGCAAACGCCGTTACAAAACGGTTTTCAATTCTGTACACAACACATCAATGACCATGGGGGTGGTTTCGGCCGGATTATCTGTAGGAGGTATAGCTCTCTTTGCGACTGGAGTTGGAAGTGTCGTAGGAATTGCTATTGAAGCTGTTGGCCTTGCCACAAGCCTGGCATGCTTTGGTATGGAGGCCCTTAACAAAAAAATTTATACAAAGTTGCAGAAGCATGAAGCATTAAGTACGCTCGCTGGAGCTAAGCCGACGAGTATGAAACTTATTATTAGTAAATCTTTGGAAGATAATGAAATTGACGATAACGAATTTAAGAGAGTCCAGGATGATTTGGCCAACTATAAACAACAAAAGTCTGAAATACAGAATAAGATGCGTAGTCAGGCTGTAAATGTTGAAGAGCTAAAGAAATCTTTTTTAGAACAAGGGAAAAAGATAGGCACGAAAGAAACTATGAATAAAGTAAAAGGACTTATAAGCAATTGACGATAGGTTTTGGTAATCCATTATTTTTGTCATACTCTTCACAAAGAGATGTCATGCCTGCACATTTGACGCCACCACCAGATTATTACTAAAAAAAAAGTTTTCTTGTTGTCCTTCTAACTTGAGAAATCTGTCCGAGTGTCTTATTGACTTGGGTTAAGAACTTGTGATAACTAACGTCAAAGTCACTTGTAAGTTGTAGGTAACTTTGAAGTTAGTTATCAAGTAAGATCATAAGTTATTCACAGGCAAAGTTTTTTTTTTCATTATAAAATGAACCAAGACGAATTAATTCTTCTAAGTGATATCTGCGCTGTAGAAAACAAAGACTTAGACTCAAAAAAACAACGCCTTCTTTCTGTAATTGTCTCAGGCAAGTCAAAGACTTATCTCGGACAACAATACATGACAGAAGACATAGAATCTCTTACCGCTGATGAACTATTTAAACTTCATTCAAAATATGAAAATCACATTAGTTCACTAATGACACATGATTTGAGTCGATCTCTTGTCTGCCTATACACAAAAGCTGTAAGTCACTTCCTACCTGTTGATAGTGACAGTCTGTCACAGGACCTTGAAAGCAATCCCATAGTTTCAAGTTCAATAGGTAAATTAGCATGCCTTATGTTTTACAAGTTTGGGAATTACCTTGCTCCAGTGATAACCTTGCTTGTAACTGGGAGTCATATTGACTTTTCTAAAATAAATTTTAAATTAGAAGAAAATGGACGAGACGACTCCACAACAGAGTCCTGTCTTGACACAGGTTCAAACAGTGACGAAGGCTAAAAGTCCAGGTCGCATAGAGGCGGGGAAAAAATTAGCTGAATATAACAGACAAAAAAAATTACAGCTTCAGGCATTAATAAAAAAGACTGACACACCATCAACAGCACCAGTGCCACTACCGTCACACCCCCCACAAAGTGAGACTAAACCCGAAACATCAAAATATTTAGTTGCTGGATTTGCTGTAGGATTCTGTTACGTAGGTTACCAATTATACAAAAAATACAAACCACAGACTCGAACAGTGTCCAAAAAATCAAGCACTCCAAAAACAAAAGAAGAAGTCTCCACATTACCAGCAGTGTCAAAACCTTTGGACCCATTTTACATGCAGTAAATAAATTTATTATTTTAATTTTTGTGGCATAAGAAAATGAGCGAGGCAAATAATATCATGAACCTCGTCTATCACTCTGCCGTAATAAGTGTACTAACCGTTACTTATTCTATGCTGGGGAAAAGTCTTCTCAAAATGAAATCAGCAGACCTCAGTAGATTAGACTTCGAAGATAGTGCTAAGCTAGTAGCAGTTGTCACAGCATCGATTGCCACAAAAAACCTTCTCGTCAAGCAAGGAATTATTCCAGAAAATGTTTCTATGTAAATAAAAAGTATGGCATCTATAGCTATTATGGTTGGTGGGGCAGTTGTTAACGCACTTGCATTTAGCGGTTCAAACTATCTCTTTTCAAAAATGGGTAGAGAGGAATCTGCAGAAGAAATGAAGCGTCATAATGAGGCATCTGAAAAACTGACACAAGCTCAACAAGATTATGAGAAGCAAAGAATAGAGACTCACAAACCAGATAGGTGAGGCTAGCGCTGGCAGAATTGTCAGTACTCAAACCAAGGGGAATCACAGCGCTGGACAGACAACAGTTAGATCCCCTGCCCCCGCCTATCAGGCACCCAATCGCCAGCCCACAGAGAAATACGCAGGTATAGAATAAGACAATCATTTCCATTCCTAAAAGAATGGATCAGGTCTCTTATATAACCCATGTCTTTCTCCGGAACTTAGGAAGTAGGCAGGAGAAACATACATACACAAACATGAAGGTGCGCTACTATATGTGGTCGGGTAAATACCCTGATTTCCCACAGTAGATGCACAGAACATTACACAACAATGTAACGATACAAATTTTGCCTCGAGTTATACATGATACTCACAAACCAGATAGGTGAGGCTAGCGCTGGCAGAATTGTCAGTACTCAAACCAAGGGGAATCACAGCGCTGGACAGACAACAGTTAGATCCCCTGCCCCCGCCTATCAGGCACCCAATCGCCAGCCCACAGAGAAATACGCAGGTATAGAATAAGACAATCATTTCCATTCCTAAAAGAGACCTGATCCATTCTTTTAGGAATGGAAATGATTGTCTTATTCTATACCTGCGTATTTCTCTGTGGGCTGGCGATTGGGTGCCTGATAGGCGGGGGCAGGGGATCTAACTGTTGTCTGTCCAGCGCTGTGATTCCCCTTGGTTTGAGTACTGACAATTCTGCCAGCGCTAGCCTCACCTATCTGGTTTGTGAGTATCATGTATAACTCGAGGCAAAATTTGTATCGTTACATTGTTGTGTAATGTTCTGTGCATCTACTGTGGGAAATCAGGGTATTTACCCGACCACATATAGTAGCGCACCTTCATGTTTGTGTATGTATGTTTCTCCTGCCTACTTCCTAAGTTCCGGAGAAAGACATGGGTTATATAAGAGACCTGATCCATTCTTTTAGGAATGGAAATGATTGTCTTATTCTATACCTGCGTATTTCTCTGTGGGCTGGCGATTGGGTGCCTGATAGGCGGGGGCAGGGGATCTAACTGTTGTCTGTCCAGCGCTGTGATTCCCCTTGGTTTGAGTACTGACAATTCTGCCAGCGCTAGCCTCACCTATCTGGTTTGTGAGTATCATGTATAACTCGAGGCAAAATTTGTATCGTTACATTGTTGTGTAATGTTCTGTGCATCTACTGTGGGAAATCAGGGTATTTACCCGACCACATATAGTAGCGCACCTTCATGTTTGTGTATGTATGTTTCTCCTGCCTACTTCCTAAGTTCCGGAGAAAGACATGGGTTATATAAGAGACCTGATCCATTCTTTTAGGAATGGAAATGATTGTCTTATTCTATACCTGCGTATTTCTCTGTGGGCTGGCGATTGGGTGCCTGATAGGCGGGGGCAGGGGATCTAACTGTTGTCTGTCCAGCGCTGTGATTCCCCTTGGTTTGAGTACTGACAATTCTGCCAGCGCTAGCCTCACCTATCTGGTTTGTGAGTATCATGTATAACTCGAGGCAAAATTTGTATCGTTACATTGTTGTGTAATGTTCTGTGCATCTACTGTGGGAAATCAGGGTATTTACCCGACCACATATAGTAGCGCACCTTCATGTTTGTGTATGTATGTTTCTCCTGCCTACTTCCTAAGTTCCGGAGAAAGACATGGGTTATATAAGAGACCTGATCCATTCTTTTAGGAATGGAAATGATTGTCTTATTCTATACCTGCGTATTTCTCTGTGGGCTGGCGATTGGGTGCCTGATAGGCGGGGGCAGGGTATCTAACTGTTGTCTGTCCAGCGCTGTGATTCCCCTTGGTTTGAGTACTGACAATTCTGCCAGCGCTAGCCTCACCTATCTGGTTTGTGAGTATCATGTATAACTCGAGGCAAAATTTGTATCGTTACATTGTTGTGTAATGTTCTGTGCATCTACTGTGGGAAATCAGGGTATTTACCCGACCACATATAGTAGCGCACCTTCATGTTTGTGTATGTATGTTTCTCCTGCCTACTTCCTAAGTTCCGGAGAAAGACATGGGTTATATAAGAGACCTGATCCATTCTTTTAGGAATGGAAATGATTGTCTTATTCTATACCTGCGTATTTCTCTGTGGGCTGGCGATTGGGTGCCTGATAGGCGGGGGCAGGGGATCTAACTGTTGTCTGTCCAGCGCTGTGATTCCCCTTGGTTTGAGTACTGACAATTCTGCCAGCGCTAGCCTCACCTATCTGGTTTGTGAGTATCATGTATAACTCGAGGCAAAATTTGTATCGTTACATTGTTGTGTAATGTTCTGTGCATCTACTGTGGGAAATCAGGGTATTTACCCGACCACATATAGTAGCGCACCTTCATGTTTGTGTATGTATGTTTCTCCTGCCTACTTCCTAAGTTCCGGAGAAAGACATGGGTTATATAAGAGACCTGATCCATTCTTTTAGGAATGGAAATGATTGTCTTATTCTATACCTGCGTATTTCTCTGTGGGCTGGCGATTGGGTGCCTGATAGGCGGGGGCAGGGGATCTAACTGTTGTCTGTCCAGCGCTGTGATTCCCCTTGGTTTGAGTACTGACAATTCTGCCAGCGCTAGCCTCACCTATCTGGTTTGTGAGTATCATGTATAACTCGAGGCAAAATTTGTATCGTTACATTGTTGTGTAATGTTCTGTGCATCTACTGTGGGAAATCAGGGTATTTACCCGACCACATATAGTAGCGCACCTTCATGTTCGTGTATGTATGTTTCTCCTGCCTACTTCCTAAGTTCCGGAGAAAGACATGGGTTATATAAGAGACCTGATCCATTCTTTTAGGAATGGAAATGATTGTCTTATTCTATACCTGCGTATTTCTCTGTGGGCTGGCGATTGGGTGCCTGATAGGCGGGGGCAGGGGATCTAACTGTTGTCTGTCCAGCGCTGTGATTCCCCTTGGTTTGAGTACTAAAGAATAGAGAAACTTGATTTTATCAATGAAAAATTGAGGCTTGAGGGTCACGCACTGCATACATTTTCAAATGTCGATGACGCGATCAGGGAATATTTTCTTGTTACTGGCGAAGACATGACCATCCCACGACCAAAACTTAGTGACTATTACCAACCAAGCCCAGAACAAAGAAATGGAGAAATAATATTTGTTTTAGTAGGAATGACATTAGTATATTTTACAGGAGTTTATATTGCTAGAAGAAATGGCAGACGCTAAACTATCAAAAATATATTACTCCCCTATTGGTTACTGGAAAGGGAATACTGCAATAGAAAAACTACATGCAGCTGTGGGTGGGGATGTTACACTAGACCAAATAAAACAGTGGCTTAAAAAGCAGGCAATTTGGCAAATATATCTTCCTGCTCCAAGAAAAATAACAAGACCTCATTTTGTAAACACTATCCCTAATGACACCCATCAAATGGATCTCCTGTTCCTACCACACGATACAATAAGAAAGAAACGATACAAGTATGCTCTAACTGTTGTTGACATAGCTTCAAGGTACAAGGAAGCCGAACCCATAACTGACAAAAATGCTGTAACAGTGGCCACTGCGTTATCAAAGATATATAGTCGTGGTGCTTTAAAATACCCTAGGCTTGTGCAGGTTGATGACGGATCTGAATTTAAAGGCGCTGTTAATCAGTTATTTGCAAAGCATGGAGTGCTAGTTAGACGAGGCATACCGGGTGTGCACAGATCACAGGCTATTGTTGAGAACTTTAACAAACAATTATCGGAGAGACTTTTCAGCTATCAGTATTCTAAGGAACTCATGCATGACACCCGGAACACTGAGTGGGTTAAGAGATTACCGTCTGTTATAAAAGCAATGAATAATGAAGGTCACCCTAAACCTGTTGATGCTATTAAATTAAAAACAGTGCCATCAGGGTCAGAAATAAAAACAAAAGCACCTGACACAAGCTTGTTTACAAAACAGGTAAGATATTTGTATCAACCCCGTGAAGCCGAGAATGACATCAGGCGCAGGGCAACTGATCCATTTTGGTCTACGTCTGTCCACAATATTAAAAAAATAATCCCCGGCACTAATGCATCAATATATTATCTCTATGAGCCTGTGCCTCAGAGGGCATTTGTCAGAGAAGAATTACAGATTATTCCCCCAGACACTGTTACGCATTTTTAATCATTTCATAAATTAGTTCATCAACCAGTTCATTAGCTATTTCTTCAGATAACTTGAGCCTGTAATGCCCAGGTGCATAAGCCTTTTCCTTAGTGTGAAACACGCGTTTTGTGTCTCCAACTGCTAGAGACTTTTTATGTGTTTGGATCATTTCAATATTGTGTCTATTTGACCTCTGTGTCTTGTTTGGATAATCAGGCATCAGTTCTCCATCTAATACTTGCTTGTAATGTTCATGTCGAATGTCTTTATTTTTTATCGCTGTTTTCTTTATACCTTTGGCTGACTACCTTTTTTGGTGCAGTATAGAATACATTTTTTACCTCAGTCCAACGTACTCAACAATAGGCACACCATTCAATTCATCCTTAAACTTGCCAGGCACTTTTTTGTTTTGTGTGCTAAGCAGCGGGTGATCCTTAGGGTAGTCAGACGTGTCATGCATATGTAGTTCTGTTTTCATGTCTTCATAAAAGTCTTCAGTAGGTACGTCTATGATCATAGAGTCAGTGTCAGTGTATAGCAGACGGCACTCAGGATACTTTGGTTTAAAGTAATCATAATAAAATTCAAGCATCAATAGTTTTGATAACTCGAGTATTGCCATACCAATGAATACTGGTTTGTCCAGTGTGACAATCTTTTTTTTGAGTGACACTGCATACAATGATTGATTGATTGATTGTACATTGCTTAACGTCCCGACAGCAACAAGGCTTTCTCAGGACGTGCCTGCACTGCTTGTGAAAAAAAACAACCAACTAAACAGAACATTGAATGTATGTCGCCAGCCGGTCAAACACATTAAATAAACCTAACACATGGGGCCTAAATAAAGCTAAGACCATTTAGCAACACACATCCAATATCAAGAGCTACAGGCAGTGCAGACAGTAGGGAGAGTTTAAAAAAGGCAAATACAGGTGAATGGACCTCGGGTAGACAGAAACACATGCCCCAGAATAGAGAGAAAACCCCACCCTGTGGGGCTGACCAGGGTGACCCTGGGAACTAAAAAATACCTAACCCCACCCAAGTCCCCCAGGGCAGACCCGGGTGGGGTCCATACAATGATGAATGAAACTCTTTGTATCCTGTGTACTGTGGCTTGCCTGTAAGTTTAATTGCACCCAATTCAGTTGTGACCAGTCTCACATCTTTGCGGTGATGAGGATTTTCCATAGTCTTGCCAAAACAGGCATTGTTCATAAGCTTAAAGAAGTCTTTGTCAAATGCAGTGTTGCCATCCCTCGCACGCAATGTTGTGTTCTTCATTATGTAATCTTTCATGAAAGCACTCTGATCAAATTGAATACCTCTGTGAACTTTCTTTAGTACTAACCCATGTCTGATGTAAAACTGTAACAATCGATAGTGACACACGTAATTAAATTTGTCATTCAGATTAGGCACAAGTTTGGTGTCTTCTTTTTTCCCCGTCATACTCATTTTCTCAACTGCTAATGGATAATCATTGTGGTAATCATGTAGATGGTGTGGGTACTCCAGGTCTACTTCAAATATCCAACCCTTCGGATCGTTTCGGTCATGACTCATAATATTGTTTGTTAACTGTGTTACATCATACTGTGACAAATCATACAGACAAAAGTTTTTCAAGGGCAATATTGCGAACCCATACAAGTTACATGCATCCAAGTACGTAATGAATGAGCTTGACCTTGAGGGGTCAAAGTTGTCCAGATATTTGTTGTTGGCTTTGGAATAATTGTTCGCTGCAATACTAATCCCTCCCCTCAAGCCACGTTCCACCATTTCACCCATCGTACGATCCGACAACAGGTCTATAGATATCTTGCTGGATTTCAAAAATGCATCCCATGTCATGCCAGGACTAGTTATGTAACAAGCAGGGTCAAGCTTGTAGTGTAACAAACCCTTTTCACGGTAACTTTCAAATACGTCTGCTAGCAAACAAACATCAGCTTTCAAGTATTGGTCATGGTAGTCACCAATCGTCTGACACCCTAGTTTACCCCACGCATTGAGAGCATGTTGATAATCAGAGTCAGAAATACCTTTGCCATTTAGTGTAGAATAAAATTTATCTTTTGGAGGCAGTCTTGTTTCCTCAAACACAACCCAGTCACTGATGTACTCATACGGATAGACTCCTTTCTTAATCAATTCTGGCTCAAAATATTTACTTGTTATTGGATACTCAGTCAGTCCTTCTGCGAGACTAGCAAGCCCTAAGGACAAATGTTGCATGGAGTCGTAAAATGCTAATTTGTTGTCCAGCCTAAAAGTCAAGTATTTTTCAGTTGTCTGGGCAATACAACTAATTTTTTTGTAAGACTCATCCACAGCCTGCATGATAATATGTGAATCATACCCTTTAAGATTATGGAAAAAGATGGGCAGTTTGTATTTTTCAGGATCTATTTTTAATTTCAAGTTACAATTGTTATGTGCAGCACCTCTGTAACGTCCAGTTATATGATCATGGTCACGAACTTTATCACCCTGTAGGTGTTGTTCACAAATCCAACACGTCACAGCTGTATCAAAATTTAGTTTGTCTTCTTCTGTCATCACCAAAGGCATCTGACACTTTTCCAAATAATATACTACCTGACTATATAGATGTCTCATTTCTGTTAAAAACAGACATGCTGCATTTTCACCTCTATAGATAACAGGTTCTGTATGCTGACCGTCAGACCTAACAAGAATATATCCGAAAGAACACACCACTTGATCACTCAATTTTACAGTCTTTGGTAATGATTCTGGAACAGGACCCTCATACGGTACAACCAGTGATTCGAAATCAACGTATACTACAAACGGCAGTTTTTGTTGATTCCCATAGTTTTTAAAATAAACCTTGCTGCCAGGATCTGGATACCTAAGTATTGTTTGAATGTCATCAGCCGACCTACAATGTAAGGCATGTTTATGCGCTACTGAAATACAGGAAAACCGTTGTAAGCATCTCTTACATACTTCCTGTTTGCCATTGTGTTTTGATACATGATTATGGATTAGTCGTGACATACTCCTAATAATTGTGTAGTGAAAGTTATCGCCTGAGCTTATTAGTAACATGTCAACATGTTTATTTTCTGACTGACCATAGGTCGGGGCAATTGGTGACACTCTAATTGTTTGCAACTTGTTCTCACACTCATTATCCCAAACATACACATTCACAGATATCCCAGGATTTATTTTTTCAAACAAATCTATGTCCTCCACCTTAACAGGAAAATCTATGCCACTGAAGTTGAGTTCATTTATAAATTTGGTATAGTTAGATACATGTTCAGGTTTTGTTCTTACAAAATGCAGTTTAGCAAGCACACACCACATAAAACAATAGTTATCATTGTTCTGAATATTGACTACAGCCTTTTTGTTTGCAACCTCAATAGACAATGGTATCCATGATTTGCCTAGTATAGGATGGTATCTTGACTGTTTTAATTGTAGTTCATGTACACGGCCTTCATGCCAACCAGATCCCTGCATTTTTGCTCTGTCAATTGCTTCTAAAAAGTCAGGCAACAGTCTTTCTCTAAACACTTTTTCCAATTCCCTTCTTGAATTAACTGTGTGTTGTCTTGTCGAGATATACGAAACAATCACTTCAGCATCTACCCTGGTAAATTCTATTTTAGCAACAATCTGAATCTTTACACTACCAGAAAGAAGGTTATCTTGTATGACAGAAAAAGATCTTTCTATTGATTCATAGACATTAAAAATGTTTGATATAGGCAAGTCTGTTGTGTGAAACACGTTTCTTAAGCTTTGGGCATTGTCCGTCATTTTTATTTGTCCGACAAAATAATAAATAGAAAAATTACACCTTATGTAATGCCACTTTATTGACTGTAACACCTACAATAAACAAATTCAGTTCACACAGTTGTCTTAATATTTGTTCACTCACTGTCTCAAACCACTGATCATCAACTTCAAAGGTATGTGTCTTAAAGTCAACAGGCATGTACTCTACAAATGGTAACTCCTCAAATATTTCCAAAGTCATTTGATATGACACGTATATAATTGATGGCGATGATATTGGCATTATGTCTGGTTGTTTGAAATCTGTTCTTAACTGATCAAAGTGTTGGATATATCTGAAGAACTCTGTTACATCGATCGTGTTGTCCATCATTTTTATTTGACTGACAAAATATTAAATAAATAATATTTCTGCTGTCTGCTCATGCCGTGTGTAATATCACTTTATTTACTGTAACACAGTTAATATAACCATTTAGCTTACATAGTTGTTTAAATATGTTATAACAAAGTATTGCAAACCAGTCACAGCTGGCATCATTAACTTTAAAGGTATGTGTCCTAAAATCAACTGTAATGTACTCCACAACTGGATTCTCATCATAAAAAAAGTCCAAAGTCATATTATATGACATATATATCACCGATGGCACTGAGAGGCTTATGTAAGGCTGTTTGGTAGATGTTATTAAGGAATCTAATTGATTAACGTCTTTAAAGCTCTCTGTGATATCAAACGCTTGCACGATTTGTCCGTCCATCATTTTTTATAGACAAAATAAAAGGCTAAATTAATTTACTAACCCATACCCAGTGGGCTGATCTGTCTTTAAAATAAGCTTTAGATGCTTGGTTGATTTCAGTTTATTTTTCACACAGTCTCGTTCATGTTTATTTGGGATGACATCGTTTTCTCTGAGACAGTCTTCAAAGCTGTCACGATCCTTACAGTAAAACAAACAGATAAACTTTAACTGCTCACGAAAATCTTTCAGTACAGCATTATATTTCTGAGTAAGAATCCATACATTGATGTTTGCATGTCTGCCACTAAAGGCAAGCTCTGCCAGTGTGTTTCTCTTCTTAACAATATCTTTTTCTGCAGAGCAGTCATCAACTATGAACAGGGTTGGATGTCCTTCAAATTGTTTGTAAAAATATTGTAGGTAGTCGTTTAGTTTCTTCTCAGGATCAACTAAGTAAATGTTGTTGTCAGTCCAAATGAATGATTGATTGATTGATTGTACATTGCTTAACGTCCCGACAGCAACAAGGCTTTCTCAGGACGTGCCTGCACTGCTTGTGAAAAAAATACTAAACAGAACATTGAATGTATGTCGCCAGCCGGTCAAATACATTAAATAAACCTAACACATGGGGCCTAAATAAAGCTAAGACCATTTAGCAACACACATCCAATATCAAGAGCTACAGGCAGTGCAGACAGTAGGGAGAATTTTAAAAAGGCAAATACAGGTGAATGGACAAAGGGTAGACAGAAACACATGCCCCAGAATAGAGAGAAAAACCCACCCTGTGGGGCTGACCAGGGTGACCCTGGGAACTAAAAAATACCTAACCCCACCCAAGTCCCCCAGGGCAGACCCGGGTGGGGGCCAAATGAATGAACGGTTGTGATAAGCTTTGTTGTGTTTGATTGTAGGACAAAATATTACTATGTTTTTGAAATGATGAAGGTATCTGGTTTGTAAGAGGTTAAGAACAAATTCAGTTTTACCACAGTTTGTGATGCCACAAATTAAGCCGCAATGTGGGTTATGCGTCATTAAGTCCATTTTTAAAACACAATATAATCTGTTTGTACAAAAACACTATGCTTGCCTTTCTGGTTATAAAAGGGGTTTCAAACTAACCACTCACAAGTAAACTCACTTACACCGCAAGCTGGTTGGGTAAACAAGGCAATAAACTGCACACAACACAAATGTCCGTGATCTGGTTTCAATTTAAATGCATCACGGGACAGACTAATAAATAACTGTATAAAAGGCTGATTGTTAAGGTTTGTCACCAACTGAGGGAAAACAGGAAACCGTTTCACAACCAATTTTCAAGCACAACTTTCTGGTTATGAAAGGGATGCAATCTTGTAAACTCACAATGACTACACAAACGCTTGCTCTACTTACTCTGGTCAGGTTATGACGACAATAAACTGCACGCAACAGGGATCCGGTTTCATCACGCGACAGTCTTGAGCATAAAGACCGATTGTTCAACAGCGCAATGTCCGTGATCTGGTTCAAACTAACCACTCACACCCCAATTTCTCCTCAGCGTGAGTTGGCCGCGATCTAAAAACAGGGTGGGGTGTATATTGACTTGAAATCATTGAGGTCTATCACTGGGAGTTGTGGGGTTTGTCTTTCAATTTAAATGCGTCGCAGCCCGTCACTATGTGCGAAGTGTAAACTTTCACAGACAAAATTATGTTTCCTCCACACAATTTTTCACGTTGGAAGTTTTATTTACGAACGACGTGGTGTTCCACATTTGGGAAATAACCTATTTTAAAGGTTTGTATTACATTCGAGATTTGTTCTATATTTTAGGTTTGCCTTAGAGTAAAAATATGACATAGTGGCATAGTGACATACATTTGAAGCGTTGACACAAAAAGGAATATTTTGACATAATGTGTTTTGTATGTGTTTTTGCAAGGCTGGTGAGAGGTGTAGGTATGTTTGTGCGAGGTTGGTGGGGTTTGATTGATTGTACATTGCTTAACGTCCCGACAGCAACAAGGCTTTCTCAGGACGTGCCTGCACTGCTTGTGAAAAAAAAAATAAACAAAACATTGAATGTATGTCGCCAGCCGGTCAAATACATTAAATAAACCTAACACATGGGGCCTAAATAAAGCTAAGACCATTTAGCAACACACATCCAACATCAAGAGCTACAGGCAGTGCAGACAGTAGGGAGAGTTTTAAAAAGGCAAATACAGGTGAATGGACAAAGGGTAGACAGAAACACATGCCCCAGAATAGAGAGAAAAACCCACCCTGTGGGGCTGACCAGGGTGACCCTGGGAACTAAAAAATATCTAACCCCACCCAAGTCCCCCAGGGCAGACCCGGGTGGGGAGAGGTTGGTGGGGGGTGGGGGGTGGGTATGAGTGTGTGTGCAAGGGGGGGGGGGTGAGTGGCACACACACACACACAGAGAGAGAGAGAGAGAGAGAGAGAGAGAGAGAGAGAGAGAGAGAGAGAGAGAGAGAGAGAGAGACTTACACTATTTGGGCATAGAGGACTATTGTTCACCATGGTGGTATGAACAGGAAGTATTCTCAGGAAGGCCAACTCTGACAGCATTGAGGGGTGGGGTGTGGGGGTGGGTGGCGTGTACGGTAGTCACTAATTCTCGGGAAGCCAGCTGATTGATATTTTAACTAGCCTTTGTTTCCAAGGGGTCGGGGGACCTGACTGGGCAGATAAAGCTGTTGAATGTATTTGGTCAAGTGTGTTTGTTTATTTACGGAAAGGATCAAATAAATTAATTGTTTCTTAAATGGGTGGGCTTGTACTCTTTTATTGTTCATCTCTGGACACCCCTCACCGTGATGAGCACGAGTTCGGAGGCCAGTTCCATGAGCGAGCTTAAAGCGATCTGCTCCATAGCAGGCTGTCATTGCTAAAGTTTGTAGATACAACGGGTTATCAGTGTTGTCTTACCTAAACTAAGACTTTTCTACCCTTCTTGTCACAATCCATGTGAGTTAGCACATGTATCAGAGATTGCCCACTGCCTCTTGGGTGTAATAATTTCAACCCCTGATGGGGTACACTGTTCAGTGTTTAAACTGTACATGGTGTACACTGACTTGTGTTAATGTATAATGAGATGTCCCAAGTCTCGGATTGTGGACCTTTATGCCAACTGTCTCAACATAACATCCGGTTCACAGAAGGTTCAGTTGGCACTTGTGTAACAAGCGAGACGAGAAGCTTTTATAGAATTTACACAGGGCATTTAACATCATGTGCACTTTTACATAAAACACTGTACCCTGTAAACAGTTTAAGACAGGTCTGTACTATAATGGCCTCTTCAGCCTTTAATTATGTTTTACAATATAATGCTGGGTACACAGTCCTATTTTAAAGTGTACACTGTCCTTTTCAATCTCGCTTGTTACGAGAGCGCCCACATGGCATGCCATGAACTGATTGATTGTACTGATTGTACATTGCTTAACGTCCCGACAGCAACAAGGCTTTCTCAGGACGTGCCTGCACTGCTTGTGAAAAAAAAAAACTAAACAGAACATTGAATGTATGTCGCCAGCCGGTCAAATACGTTAAAGAAACCCAACACATGGGGCCTAAATAAAGCTAAGACCATTCAGCAACACACATCCAATATCAAGAGCTACAGGCAGTGCAGACAGTAGGGAGAGTTTTAAAAAGGCAAATACAGGTGAATGGACAAAGGGTAGACAGAAACACATGCCCCAGAATAGAGAAAAACCCACCCTGTGGGGCTGACCAGGGTGACCCTGGGAACTAAAAAATACCTAACTCCACCCAAGTCCCCCAGGGCAGACCCGGGTGGGGAGCATGCCATGAACTGCCCATTGTGCAGGTAAAGATAGAATCAAATGGCACACTTGTAGCAAATTTATAATAATAATAATAATTACGGTATTTATAATGCCCTTATCTTATAATAATTATAACTCTAAGCGCGCACTCACAACTCACGCACGCATGCACACGCTTTAGACAATGACTCACGTACCACAAATAGTGAAATAGATTACAACAGTCAGCTTGGGGTGGGGAGTGTGGTGGTATAGTGCTAGAACTGTTGAACGAAGTGAGTTTTGAGGGCAGACTGGAAGGAGGAGAGAGAGTGTTTCTGACGGAGAGAGAGTGGGAGAGTGTTCCAGGTGGATGGCCCATATACTGAGAAGGAGCGGGGGCTGAAAGTGCTGAGTTTGGTGCGGGGGATGTGGAGGCAGAGAGGGTCGGAGGCGGAGCGGAGGGAGCGGGGAGGAGTGTAGGGTGAAGTAAGTTTGAGAGATAGGCAGGAGCGCAGTTGTTCAGGGATTTGTAGCAGAGAGACAGAATCTTGTATTGGATGCGTTGGGGGATGGGAAGCCAGTGAAGGAGTTTGAGCAGGGGAGTGATGTGGTTGGATTTTTTCTTTCTGAGGACGAGGCGGGCAGCATTGTTCTGGACGCGCTGGAGAGTGAAAGTAGTGGAGTGAGGGAGGCTGGAAAGGAGAGAGTTGCAGTAGTCGATGCGAGATAGGATGAGAGAGACAGCAAGTTTGGTGGCAGCTTCGGTAGTGAGGTATTTTCTGATCAGACTGATGCGGTGGAGGTGGAAGTAGCATGCCTAGACTTTGATAAGCTTGATATAAATTAACATGACAGTGTACACTGTGTATGAACACTTGATATAAATTAACATAAGACAGTGTACACTGTGTATGAACAGAGCACCCCATGTACAGTTTAACACAGGACAGTGTACCCAAGGTACAGTGTACTAAAAAGTATATAACCGCGACTTACTCCATTATACAAAGAACATTTATAAAGGATATATTACTAATCCTCTACTGCCTGGAGTAGGTCACTTTAAAATTCCTGTGCAAGCCGCCAAGCAAGCTACAGCTTGTGTGTGCAACTGAGACCTTGATGTATCAGACTGTTGGCAGCTTGGTGGCACGCGGATGCTTTGTTACAGAAAGATGAGATCGGATAACCTACATATACTGCTGACTGGAAGCGGCTAAATGTGGACTATTATGTTGCCAACTACAAGCTACAGGTGTACCAACTGCAGTGACAGGCTTGAGGAACAAAACAAACATTTTTAGAAGAAATTAGACTTAGAGCCACACAGTTTTCTACAAAGCCACATTTCTAATACCACTGAATACCGGTACAGAACTAGAGCAGTAAAATGTAGTTTCAGTTAATATTTACAGTAAATATACAGAGTACTCTAGTTTGAGTGGTAAATCTTACACTGTTACAGTTAAGTTCTGCAGGATCGCTGTACAGTTTAGGAAACGAATGGGGGTTGGGGGCAGCTTAAATTCACACCTCAGAGTGCTCTGGGTGTCTGGATGATTTGTCACTGATCTTGCAATGGGGACAACTGTACGGTTCTGGAGATGGATTGACTACTAAGCTTGGACGGGCCGTGTAGTGCTAGCACTTCTGAGTGACTGGATATCTTGTACCACCCAAGCATCAGCTGTAATGGTAAATTATTTTGTGTGCCCTTGTGTGCCAGGCTCAGTTTGGAAATTTATATTGTTTTTTTGTTTGTTTCCATGTCACCTGAGGAAGGATCTTTGATCCGAAACGTCGTTATCTGTTACTATTTTAAAGGGTTTTATATCACTATCTTCTGTTTTTCTTTCACGTGAAACCCTAGCGGCAACAGTTTTACTACATTATATTGTTTTTGTTTGGGGGGGTGGGGGTGGGGTCGTTTTGTTTGTTTACTGTTGTTTATGTGGCTGTATTGTTGTCTGAATCATTAAAAGCATGGTTGTTGGGGCAGCATTTGGTCTGTACTACTGACCATAGCAAGTGTGTATGTGTTTTTTTGGTGGGGGGTGGGGGTGGAATACATCAGTTTTAGCTGCAAACTTTATGCCAAAGACTGTTTCTTCGCATATTTCAGGATACACAGTGGAACTCAAGGTGTGCACAGTCTGCCTCCGGAAAGGAGTCACATATGCAGGCTGGTTGGTGTCTACAGTATGGCTGGATGAATGCTTACGCTGCCAAAGGATCAGCTTCCTGGCTTCTTTGTCTCTGCAGTCTTTACCATATCGAACTGGCCTGAATGCCTGCAAGTGTGCCAGGTACTAGGCATTATAGAAAAATATCTGTTGTAAGTTTGTTTGTTTTTTGCTTATGTGCGATAGCAAAAGTGCGTCTATGTAATAAGCCATCTGTTGTCTGTCCAGTGTCCATGATAAACTTTAATGTTGGCATTTCCTCGGAGGCTATTTAAGCCTCCGACTTTAAACTTGGCCTAAGAGTACCTTGTGGCAACACCTTTCTAAACATACCAATTTCAGTGACCTCTCTCAAGATCAAGGTCATGGGGGGTCCAGAAAGGGGTAACAAAAATAGCCATATTTCGAAAGAAATTGTTTCTCCTCAAATACTGTTTTCAACTTCAGACCCAAACTTGTTACAGAGATACCGGATGGTAAGAGTACTAAGACCTTTCTATGCATACTAATTTGGATGACGCCTTGGAAAGTTCAAGTCAGGAAATAATGGCAAATATGTGAAAAATGTCATTTTTGGATAGAACTGTAGCTTTTGGCAGATGTGTGAAGCAAAAGTGAGTCTATGTTCTGGGCCAGTGGTCATCCGTCTGTCCATCACCACCCACTCGGCACCGGCCTCCACGTGGTGTGGGTGGGTAGTCAGTCACTGATTGAGTGGGCTAGTGAAGGGGTGCCATCTTTGTCAAGGATTAGGACTTGACGTCAGCAGATATGTTGTTCAGTCTTTTTCACTGGTCCGGTTTTTAAGGAGCTGTACTAACCCAGGTCTCACCATGTTGGATTGGTCCTTAAAAATACTCATTAGTTTTTGGTCCTTTGGATCCCGAGTGTTTGCCGTGCTTGGAGACCCGTGTCGAGGGAGAAGAGGATCCTGGTGGCTGAAACACTCCACTTTGGCCTTGACTTCTACCTAAATGGGAGGCTAGGAGTACCGGCCTAGTCAATCGGTTCTTGTCACATTGAGCCCTATCCCACTGTTGACATGCAGGTTGATATACGGAGAGATAAACAATAGGAGATTACAAGCCCACCCATTTAAGAATCAATTGATTTATTTGATCCTTTCCGTAAATAAACAAACACACTTGACCAAATACCTTCAACAGCTTTATCTGCCCAGTCAGGCCACCCGGCCCCTTGGAAACAAAAGCTAGTTAAAATGTCAATGCTGTCACTGTTGGCGTTCCTGAGAAATAGCGACTACATCCTGTACACACCACCCACCACCCCCCCCCTACCCCCACATCCCACCCCCTACCAACCTTGCCCCTTGGAAACAATGGCTAGTTAAAATATCAATGCTGTCACTGTTGGCGTTCCTGAGAAATAGCGGCTACATCCTGTACACGCCACCCACCCCCCTAAACCCACCAACCTTGCACACACACACATACCCCCCCCCCCCACACCCCCCACCAACCTCGCACACACACACATACATACCCACCACCCTACAAAGCCCCTCACACCACCCCAACCCCCCCACACACAGGCACACACACACATATTAGGCCAAATTATTCCATTCTGTGTCAACGCTTCAAATTTATGTCACTATGTCACTAGTACAAATTTTAAATGTAAGGCAAATCTTAAATATAGGTTTCTTCCAAATATGGGGCACCAAGTCTTTCCTAAATAAAATAAAACTCGCCAAGTGAGGAGTTTGTGTGGAGAAAAAAGAATTTTTCTTTCGACGTCTGTGTGAAGAAAAAGTTTTCACTACACTCATCAGCACATCATGACTGGGAAGCATTAAAAATAAAAGACAAAACCCACAACTCTACTCCCAGCGAGAGACCTCAGTGATTTAAAGTTACTATAAACCCACCCTGTTTTACGAGTGTTTTTAGATCACCAACTCACGCGAGGAGAAAATTGGATGTGAGTGATTAATTTGAAACCGGATCTGAATTGCGTGCGTTTATTTCCTTTTAACCGGGCAGTGAGAGGACCCTGAACAATAGGCCTTTTATGCTCAAGCTTTTGGGTAGTCATGCTCTGTGTGGGTGAGTGAGTTTATGCATCCCTTACATAACCAGGAAGGTTGAAATTGGTAGTGAAACGGTTTGTACAATGGCCTTTTATTTTCTGAGTTTAAGAGCACAAGCGTGACGTGCCCGCTAACACATTCGGATTTTATTGTGATTTGGTGCATTTCTGATTCAAAATGGGCTGTGAAGGATTAAAACCAAAACAACTCAAAAGCTAAGTGAATACTTTTTAATATATGTGACTACTTAGCCTGCTCTCAGAAATGTTTAACTGCGCATCATAAATCAGATACAAATATATATTTATTGCTTCGGCTTTTTCAGTCTTTTTCTGTATTTGAATTGTAATCCCGTCACTGCCGTTTTCGATAGTACGGCCAGAGCCAAGAAGAAAATCATCCTCCGTAGAACGCAGATCTAGCCACAGTGCGTACTTGTTTGTCAGGTATTCACCGATTCTTACGGCATACAGATGCAGATCCTTGCATGCTATGTTTGCTGGTTTATCTCTAAGTCTCCCCCCTGTAAAATACTTTGTGATTTCGTCGTAGTGCTGATAAGGCAACATTCCGGAAGCGTACACTTGATTTGGTCGACCTTCGATAGTGCAGGATAAATGTGTAATTTTCGGATTATAAAATTTTTCTGAATCTCGTTGATATGGACTTCCTGGTTCAACAAACAAAATAAGAATGCCTTTCAGTGACCTAGCAGGCGTGTTTAGGTTGATATGCCAAATCTGGTCACTTTTGTTTTTATTAATTAAACTGTGTCTTATCACACGGTCATAATAAATCGGCAGTCTTGACTGGTACTGATTTTGTATGAGAGTAGCTAAATGAGCATGCGTGACAATCTCATATTCCAAGGAAATGTTAGAGATCTTGTATGATGCATTGAGATCCGTTGATTTGATAACTTTGGAGTAGTCATTAAAGATTAGTTCAAAACTCAGGCGGTCATTTAGTGCTCCTTGGTAATAAGGCAAATGCGCTGTTAGGATTTCAAACTCAAGTGGAATGCAAAATCTATTTCCATATGTTTCTGCCACTATAAGGTCTTTGACTTCTGTGGTTGATTTATCACCTGCGTTGATTCAAATTTTCATAATGCTATCTGACTGTATGCCTTGATAAATACGATCCTCTCGTTCTCCCCGTGTAAGCCACAAATCTTTGTAACAGTAGAACACATCGGAATCGTCAAGACTAAACACTTCCTGTCCTTCAAGTTTAACTTTAATAGTCTTAATAATTGCTCTGCCTAGGTTGTTAACTAGTGTTCTTTTGTCATCTGTGTCTGATAAAAGTTCGATATTAAATGCAAGGTGTGCAGTACCAGGAACAATAACGTCACTGGGGCCTAGGTTAGGAAACTTTACACTAAGGGTTTGGTTCTGGTCTATGGTGCTAGGATTGTTAGTGATAACGATTGATTGTCTAATGCCCTTAACACCAAGAGGCTCACGTAGTTTTCTGTATGGGTCTAACTTTGATCCGTATGACTGTGTCATTTTTATTATGCACAATAAAAAAATTAAATTAATAAAACAATGGCAACAGGAGGATTTAATCATGATGATATTGAAATGGATGTCATGAATGTCTCAGATACCAGTATCACAGATATGACTGGAATGGTAACTAGTAGTAGTATGTATCATGAACTGTTAAAAGACAAAGTAAACTCATTTTATGATAGTGTTGGTGCTCACCCAGATGAAATAGATCCTAATCAGTTTGAATATGATAAAGGTCACTTATTTCTAAATACAAAGGTAAAGTACATTGACATAAAAAGGATCCTGCAAAGTTTAGAGCTTTAAGTTCAATTAAAACTAGTGTTGGTGGTGAGGCAGCACTTCAGCGTTACCTTGGTGTTGGTAGTGAAAAGTTGCCACCTCGACTTGCTAGTACCCTTCATGACGTACAAACAAGGTTGCCAACTGGACAGGAAATTTAAATGATGAAGTAACAAGACTGCCAGAATTAGCAAACACAGTAATACAAGAAAATTCATTTACAGAAGGGCAAATAAATGAGGCTATGAAAACAATAGAAGACTCTCCTTTGCCAATGCGGGAAATTATGGGGTTGAATAAAACACTGCAGTCAATCAGAGGTGAGCTTGTGAATAATGTAGCCAAACTAGGGGAGCTTGATAATCACATAGAACGTGAAAAAGAAAAACTAGCTAAAGCTAATGATGGGAATCTTGACACAGAAATGAAAGAAAGAATACAACACAGATTAAATGATTTGCAGATAGAAAGATCCGCACGGCTAGAAGTGATTGAAATTGGAAAAGAAAAACTGAAAACACAGATTAACAGAATTAGAGAAACTATTCAGAAAATACTTCACGAAGACACAACGTTGGCTGAGAGATTGAAAACACTTTTCAGAGAGCAGGGTATCACAATTGCAAGTTTAATTACTGCTCTCGGATTTATTATTAGTACTGTAGTGTTAGCTGTAACGGGTGGACCAGGGGGTAGCGCTCCAGCCCCTCCAGCACCACCAACTGATCCAAAAGATTTACAGTCGTGGGTAAAGAAACAATTGTCTCATATATCAGACTTACTTAAGAAATTAGCTGTAAAAGCGATAGATGCGCTGCCTGGCATTTTAGGCTCACTTGTCAGTTGGATGATAAGTACGTTGATTGTACATTGCTTAACGTCCCAACAGCAACAAGGCTTTCTCAGGACGTGCCTGCACTGCTTGTGAAAAAAACCAAAAAAAACAGAACATTGAATGTATGTCGCCAGCCGGTCAAATACGTTAAATAAACCTAACACATGGGGCCTAAATAAAGCTAAGACCATTTAGCAACACACATCCAATATCAAGAGCTACAGGCAGTGCAGACAGTAGGGAGAGTTTTAAAAAGGCAAATACAGGTGAATGGACAAAGGGTAGACAGAAACACATGCCCCAGAATAGAGAGAAAAACCCACCCTGTGGGGCTGACCAGGGTGACCCTGGGAACTAAAAAATACCTAACCCCACCCAAGTCCCCCAGGGCAGACCCAGGTGGGGTGGATGATAAGTACGGCAGCAAAGGTAGTAGGATTTATGGCAGAGAATGTTTGGGTCTTTTTGGTGACAGTAGGAGGGTTAATGGTGGGTTATTTAATGAAACAGGTAAAGAAGTAATATTCCTAATCCAGTAAGGCCAATTACCAATGCAGTTCTCTCTGACTCATGTATGTTTACTGGTGTTACTGACTGTGATGGTGCCGGTGTAGGTGCCGATGCTGGGGCTGTTACTGGCGTTACTGCCTGTACGGGTGATCATGTTACTGGTGTTAATGGTTGTAGGTGTGTGGTTGTTGGGCTCAAGTTTACAGATTGATTGAGTCCTAATTTTTGATCACGTCCAGCAACAATTATTTCATTATTATAATTTGTTATTGTCCCCATTTGGAGTTGAAGGTCTGATGGTAACATGTATAACCCAATACCAAATACAAATACAAAGTCAACTTTTGATTTAGCATATCTGAGAACGTCTTGGTAGTGTTGTATGCTTGATGGGAGATCAACCACTGAATTAATAGAATCTTCTAAGTTTGCGAGGAACTGGTTTTGTGAATCGAACTTTCCACTTCCATTTAAAATGTTTGATTTTGTTTGAGCTTGTGCTCCTAGAATACACCACACATATGTTCTGCTAGACTCATTAATGCATTCGACTCCTGCTTGTGTAAACCCTTCACTCTTATCTAAGACAAATGTGGTCCAGGCATTAGACTGTTTCTGTTCTATTGAGCCTAACCACACTTCAGATTTTGATGAGAATGAAGAGTAGGGAGGCCAGTAATCTTGTGGGTATTGTCTGTGACTCATAGCATAATACAATGTACCCATGCCTTTGTGATCATGAAGTTTTTGTGTAAAGTCATACTTTGTACTGATGTTAAATTCATTACAGATGCGTTCAAATGCTTTCATATCCATGGGTTTGATTGTACATTGCTTAACGTCCCGACAGCAACAAGGCTTTCTCAGGACGTGCCTGCACTGCTTGTGAAAAAAAAAAAAAAAAAAAAAAAAAAAAAAAAAAAATAAACAGAAAATTGAATGTATGTCGCCAGCCGGTCAAATACGTTAAATAAACCTACAACATGGGGCCTAAATAAAGCTAAGACTATTTAGCAACACACATCCAATATCAAGAGCTACAGGCAGTGCAGACAGTAGGGAGAGTTTTAAAAAGGCAAATACAGGTGAATGGACAAAGGGTAGACAGAAACACATGCCCCAGAATAGAGAGAAAAACCCACCCTGTGGGGCTGACCAGGGTGACCCTGGGAACTAAAAAATACCTAACCCCACCCAAGTCCCCCAAGGCAGACCCGGGTGGGGCCATATCCATGGGATTATTAAACTGATTAAAACTGGATTTAGTGGGCAGTGGGGTATGCAGTTCTGACAGTATTCTTCTAAGCTGGTAATAAGTGTGGAAACGATAGACAGACTTAATCAGTTTGTTTGGGTGATTCAAATGGTCTGTAAAAGAAATGCCGCATCCAGTAGTACTACACAGTATAGCAAAGTTGAGTTGGTTTTGAAACATCTGTAGTGGACTTGAAGACCACTTTCTTGCAGTAGCATCGTCTGTAATTGGAGGGTTTAGGTAATGATCAAAAGGGTTGGGTACTTTGACTTGAAATAAATCTTGTTCGCTTACAGCTATGTCGAGTTGATTTAGTTGAATTATTTTCTGTTCATAAGTTGGTGCGACATTGTATTTGGCATTCACGTTAAATTGAAATGTTAGTTAGTTAGTTAGTTATTTGGGTTTAACGCCGAGCAGGCGACTAAGTTAGTTAGTTAGTTATTTGGGTTTAACGCCGAGCAGGCGACTAAGGCCATCTCACGGCGGGATGGGTAAAAATCTGGTCAGCCAGACTAAAAGCAAGGTCTTAAGACAAGATGTAAATATAGATTAAAAATCTCAGGCTAAAATGTCGCACATGTCTGGAAAAGAAACGTCTACAGACTCTCAAAAAGGGCAAATAAAAAAATTCACATAGTCTATGAATGCTCAGATCTTGTTAAAAATATTGCATTCTCTCAAAAAATTGAAGATTTTGTCCGGGGGAACATCCCGGAACAAAACCTTCAAGGAGTCTGCTGTGAAGTGTTTATATCTGGTGTCAATTAGGTCAGCACAATACAGCAAAAAGTGTCGAACAGAAAACTGCTCATCACAGGCAAAACACCATGGACGCTCATCCTGTTTAAGTAAGTAAGAGTGCGTAACATATGTGTGCCCGATGTGGAGCCGAGCAAGGACAGTCTCCTCACGGCGGCTGCCGCAGCGGAAAGGTAGACTGTCAGACAACTTAGGAAGAGCTTCATGAAGCTTGTTCCCTTCCTCTTTGTCCCACTCGGACTGCCACTCGCGGGCTATGTACGCACTAATAACAGGTTTAAAATCACTATAGACAGTCTGTGTGTCAGGGACAGGGTCACTGCGGGCACTGTTGGCAGCAGAATCTGCGATTCTGTTGCCTTCGATGCCCACATGGCCTGGGACCCAAATAAAAATGATGTCATAATATTCCTTCATCAAGTCCGCGTAGAGCTCTCTAATCTGCACCAGCAGTGGATGGTCTGTTCCCGCGCCCTGAAGGGCCTGCAGGGCAGAAAGAGAGTCAGACAGAATCAGGAAGTTCCTTTCCCAAGACTGATAGGCATGCTTGAGTGCTAGCAGAATGGCCTGCAGTTCTGCACTAAATACAGAGGAATGGTCAGGGAGACGGAGCTTAAATGGGCGTCTAGGATGGCGAGAGGACACTGCAGCCGCAGCCACTCTTCCATCCTCAGACTTGGACCCATCCGTATAAAGACGACAATAGCCAGGAAAAATTGAAAGGAGTTCATTGAGGCTCTGTTGGTATATGGCTGGTGGAGTACAATCCTTCTTGTGGGCAGTCAAGTCCAGCAAGATGTCAGGAACTGGTAGTAGCCAGGGTGTGGAGTGACGTGTTGCAGAGATTCCGAAACTTTGTCCAGGTCCACTCCGGCCGCCTGCAGATGAGGTCGGACACGGAAGGAAAGTGGACGGACAGCTCCCGGATGGGCATCGTAAATCTCTGCAAACGACGGGTTAAAAACACAATCATAGGCAGGATTTTCTGGATGGGCCTTCAGCTTCAGAACGTAGCTGAGCATGAGGCGGATGCGGCGGAGCCTGAGAGAAGGCTCCCCTGCCTCTGCATACAGACTAGGAACTGGAGATGTCCTAAAGGCTCCCAGACATATGCGCAGACCTTGATGGTGAATTGTGTTCAGACGCTGCAGAACAGACTTGGAAGCCGAGCCATATACCACAGAGCCGTAATCCAGTTTGGACCGAACAAGGGCCCGGTACAGTCGAAGTAAGACAATGCGGTCTGCACCCCAGTCAGTACGACCAACGACACGAAGAATGTCGAGGGCCTTCCGACAAGAGGTTCTAAGGTAGTTAACATGGTTGCAGAAGGTCAATCTTTTGTCAAAGATGACCCCCAAAAACTTAGCCTCTTCAGCCACCTTAATTGGCACTCCAGCAATGCTCAGGCTAGGTTCTGGAAAAAATTTCGTCTGGTTAGTAAAATGCACACAGACTGTCTTGGAGGGCGAGAATCTGAATCCATTGAGAGACACCCACCCATGGATGCGATCAACGCACAGCTGCAAGCGCCTCTCAAGGGACGCAAGTCCTCGACCTCGTGCACACAAAGCAAAGTCGTCCACAAACAAAGAGCATTCAGAATCATCCTTGACGGCCTTTACAATGTTATTTATTTTAATGCTAAATAAAACAGGAGATAGAATACTGCCCTGCGGGACACCCATCTCCTGTTCAAAGGAGTCGGAGAGGGTGGAGCCCACACGGACATGGAACGACCTGTTGGACAAAAAATTGTGAATAAAAACGGGCAGATGCCCTTTAAAACCCATGTCCGACAAATCAGACATTATACCATGCTTCCAGGTAGTGTCATATGCCTTTTCAAGATCAAAGAAAATTGCATAGACATGCTGCTTGTTGACAAAAGCATCTCGGATAAAAGACTCAAAGCGGACTAGATGGTCAGTTGTACTACGGAAGCGCCGGAAACCGCACTGGAGGTCTGTGATGAGACCCTGTGACTCAAGATGCCACACCAGTCGGGCGTTGACCAAGCGTTCCATAGTTTTACATAAACATGATGTCAAAGCTATTGGCCGGTAGTTGCCCGGGTCGGAAGGATCCTTACCCGGCTTGGGAATTGGCACAACCACAGCCTGGCGCCAAGATGGCGGAAA